>CAXHSM010000349.1:4122580-4494522 GCA_964019185.1 Maratus speculifer | reverse complement strand
AACAGATCATATAAACAGAGTTAACTATATTCATTACTTTTACAAATGTACGTATTATATATATATATATATGGGTGATTCTCAAAATAGGGGTATAATTTCAGTCTTTTGGCATACAAAAAATTGAGAGGTTTTCTGACATGTTTTTATATTTAGATATGTTTGTCTCAATATTATTTATAATTTGAAGTCAAGAATTACTCACTTTTCAATTAAAAACACCTTAAAATAACAGAATAAATGTTCAAAATGTCATTAGCATGGATGTCCACAGCACCTGTGCCTTGTATATACTAACATTTTTGAAGAGTTAATATATTTATAAAATAAAACAAATGCTATTCTTTGTTTAAATTAATCAAGGAGAGGATTTGTCCAATAAATTTCTTATTAAAAATAAAATTATAGTATATAAAAAAGAGAATTGAAGTTTTTCCTCCATATTCTATTTTCAAAACAAGGTCATACTATAACAGCTGGTTATTAATCAAAATTTCATTTTCACATATGACAATAGTTTGAAACTATAAAGTTTCTCCATTGCAACAAGAAGCCATTTTATCCCAGCCTGAAAATAGAAGCATGTATTTTATGCAAAGCATTTTAAGAATAGAAGTTAAATATTAGGCGAGAACATCAATTGTATGTCATTACAATGGATAATAATTTCCATGTTCATTTTATAATTAAAATTTTTATTTTACTTATTTGTATAGAACTTTTGTGTTTTAAAAAGGCCCAGAAAGGACTATTGCATTGTGATTATATTATGGCTCATAATCTTATTTAAATTAAAGTTTGTTATTAGCATGGACAAATATCAGTGTCATTAGCATGGTTTTTTCTGTCCATGCTAAAGACTCCTATGTGCATAAATGTAACTAGTGCGTATATTGTATCCTTTATAAAGTTTAATTTTACATATAAATTTAGATATTATATTCATTATCCCTAAAATATGCATTAAATCTGTCAGAACATCACTAAGACAGCTTATTATATTGTTAATGTCAGAATGTTGCTCATGTAAACAAAGTTTGCTCTTTGGTTTACAATGTTGAATTTCTTAAAAATATTCTATAAATATTTTATTTATTATTTTAAAAGAACACATTTCTTTTTATATGGAATTTTAATTTGGTCCTTGTTCTTTTTTAAAAAACTAATCTGAATATGGGGGAAAATATTACAATTGGTTGAAAAAAAACCTTAAAAGAGTGTGAAAAAAGAAGGCAGAAAATTAAAAGAAAATACTGGTAAACATCAAAAACTTAAACATCAGATATATATAAAAGCAAAAGAATTGATATAAATAAAAATAGTCCGTGAGGACTCCAAGAGAACACAGATCACAGCGAAAAACTTAGAAACTTAAGGGCGTACAATTATTTGCAAAAACAGGGTTTCATCTTTAAGAAGAATAAAAACAATTAAAAATGGAGATTATTTGCTGAAAAAGAAGACTAATAAATATAGAAAAAAATATTTAAACAGGAAGAAAGTAAAAATTTCTTAATATATTTATTCCATGCAATTTGTTTTGTCATTAGAATGGCTCATAAAATACTAATTTTTTTAAGTTAATTTTTAAATATTTAGCTCTGCCGACTACATATAAAGTATACCTAAAACCACATTAAAAACACCTATTTTTTTCAGAAATTTTGCTAACAGTAATTTTTTTAAGATTTCACTTTTGAAAAAGTCTCCTATTTTGAAAATTACCCATATATATATATATATTACAATTTTTAAATTCCTTTTCGCCGAAATTAACCTTTATACAATATTAATTTCCTTATAAGAATATTCCGTACTTAGTTCAACTTATTAAATTAAAATCTTGTTTCTAGATCTAATCCATAAATCATTATGGAAACGATATAAATTCTTAACTCGCCTTAAAAAGCATTTATTCCAGTATGTGTCAATTTAAAAGATGGCTTTAAATTAAAAACATTCTTAATTAAACTTTATTTCTTTATATTCCAAATAAAACTCATTTTTTCTATGTTTTTATCAACCCTTTTTAAGAAAGTCTTATTAAATTTACTCCAAAACCATACCTTTCAAAAATTATCATTATTTTTATTTATCTAATTATTTATTTTTCACCATTCAACATTCGATATGAGTGCATAACAATAAATTCATTTCTTTTCTTTTTCTCTTAAAATTAATTGTTTGCCAAAAAGATCGTCTGCGCGGATATTTGAAAATTCTGAGTCGATTATAAATTGGTTAAAAAATATTTTTTTAAAATAAACTATCGTCTGTGGAATATAGTCTCGGCTCTGAGCATGAGTTATGTTTACAAAAAAGAATGATGGTTCGAGAGTAAAGAATGTTCTAGAATTTTCATCTTAGATTAAAGAGAGGAAGCCTTGAGGTGGTAAGAGAGATTCTTGGGTTTTCCCTTCCATGAGTACGGCTGGTTGAAGTAATGATGGAATATTTTTTGGATATTTCGGTTAAAGATCGTTTGCAAAAGGAGCTTTTCCCTCTATCTTGACTACAGTTTAATAAATGAACTTACAGCAGCCAATGAGTAATTTATTGGATCCTCTGCATCTATTTATTTTGTTTTTTTCCTCGCTGGCCATGACTTATGTGCGGTGAAAGGGAAACCCGGCGATGATGTCTCTGGCTCCTAACTTTAAAATATCACAGTCATTTATTTGAGTCGCAGGATTTCTAATGTCTGTGCTACCTTTTTCGGATTTTGAAAGAAATTTGCTATGGAACAAAATGATAAAAACCTATGGATTGCCGAAAAATTTTCTCGCCATGGTTGAGAGTATTAAATAGCTGTGCGAGTTGTTTGAAAGATTTCTTCGAAATATCTCGTGAATTCCTGAAGCCTGATATTTTTGGTCATAATGGTAAATTTTTGAGACCTGGTGATTTCGAATTGGATTTAATAAGGAAATAAAAGCGCCACGATGACTGACATTCATCTTGTTGTCGCCCAAATATTGCATCAATGACTTTAGGTATTATGACAAGAAAAAGGAAAAAAATCTTTGAGCGACAACTGATCGCCGATTGCTAATTATTTTGATAATGTTCGTTGTTATTGTCTCCCCTAGGATCATATTGAGAAATTCTTCTTAAGAGTAAGTTTTTTTTTAATTAAATGAATATTACTTGTATCCTTTTTATGTACTTGTGTAGATTATTTATTCTCTGTTTGTGAGGTTTATTTATTTATTTGTTTGTTTTTCTTTAAGTCTTTATATGAGTATAATTATTATCATTATTATTTGTTGGAGATTGAAACATTTTTGTTCTCAAGTATTAATTGAGGAGTATGATATTCTTAAGACAATTACTGTTGCATATTAAAGACTATTATGATATTTTTATGCACGTTTAAAGATAAGTTTGTAATAATAATGAAGTATAAAAGAACTTAGAAGCTTAAGTTTATTTTAAAAAGTACCTTTTCTAATTTATTGATATTTGTTTGTTATCAAGAACTATTCGCAAAATGCAGTATTTTTATGATGATGTTCCTATTACTAGACATTTGAGCTAGAAAACTAAGTTTACATTTATGTTTTTTCCTTTATTTGTTAGAAATTCTGGTGATAGTGAGCTTTAGTTGCCGGATTCTTGTAATTTATTTAAATTCAGTAAGAAAGATGGAACTGTACAAAGCTGTTGCTAGAGTTTTGACTGATAAATATAATTAATTTTTTCAGTAAATTTTGTGATTTTAAGTAAGAAACTACCTATAATTAAAATTTTTGAATCTGTTTATGATCTATAAAATAATAGAATTAAAAAGTTGATCCCAATTTAAGGTATAATTATGAAATTTACCATTTCTATCTTTATTAGATAAAATTTCTGGTTAAAGTTAACAGCTAAATATAGTTATAATTTTCACGATAATTTTGATTAAGATTTTTTAAAATGGTGGATAATGGTTCTGTGTGAGGCAATCAAAATGCAAACATAACCAGTAGACAAAGCCCTCAAAATTGCGAAAGCGCAAACTCGTGAATTTCACCTTAAAAGTAAAAGACTCTATGATCGAAATTTTGTCGAATCCCCATTAAATATACAAGACTCTGTAATTTATGAAGAATTTAAATACCCTAACACTCGAAAATTAGAACCTACTTTCTCTGGACCATACAAAATTATAAATAAACTTTCTGATGTAACTTATGAAATAGATAAATTTAATTGTGAGACAGGACATAATTCCGTTATTGTGCATGTTTCTAAATTAAGACCCTATTTTTCACCCGAAGACATTAAACTGTTTCATGAGCAACCCAAAAAACAAACAAAACCTCAGATACAATCACAATCACTAGATGAAACTAAAGTCAAGACAGTAGATTAAATTTTAATTCTTAGTCTTTAACCCTTTAACGGTTAAAGCACTTCTATTCATAAAATACTAAAATGATTGAATGACACCGGAATTTAAAAACAAATTTATTTTATAATATATAAATATTTTTTTTTACATTCTTTGTAAAATTAAAATTTTCATATAAAAATTCCGGTGTCAGTATGGTATTTCGCAATTCAAATTAAGTAGTATTCTGGGCGCGTATACGCGCTTATAACCACGAAAGGGTTAAATATTTTATCACCATAATTTTCAACATTAGCAGGTATGTTTTTGGTGGCCAACAAGAATATTACTTGTTTTTGGGATTAAATTGGGCTCCTTATGCAGGCGTAAGGTGTACACTTTGATTGTAAAAGCTTTCAAATTGATGTTGATAAATTAATTTTAAGTGTATTTAATTCTAACTATATTTATTCATTTATTTGACATTAGTATTATTCTATTTATTCAACAGATATTTATGTGATAACAGTTATAAAATTTGATGATTCTACTCTAACCTATAACTTAATATGTGACTTTCAGTGATTGTGAAAACTACAGATATTAAAAGTTTTTCAAAAAAGCAAACTATTTTTATTTCCATTTCTCAAATAAGAATGGCACCTTTTATTTCTTATTTGTTTTATTATTAAAGTTTATAAACTATGTGTAGATAAAACATTACTCTACATTTGGCATTTGAAAACTTATAACCAAATTTGACAATTTTGTAAAAGAGTATCAGAGAGGAATTATTGTAAGGAAATACTGGTTGAAAGTCCATTTTCTAAATAGCTAGATTTCATTTTATTTGGATTTTGGAATTATTATTATTATTATTATTATTACGTATACTTTCGGCTAACAAAAAATACTTTCTTATGCTATTAGAAGATAAGAAAATTATTTAATTGCTATATAATTATTTTTATCCTCAACCAATATTTTTCCTATCAGTAATAAATAAACTGTGATATTTTCTTTTGATTATACTCTTGTTTTATTATTATTATTATTATTATTACTATAAAGAAGTATAGTATGAATTACATTTTTATTGAGATAAAATAGGATATGGAGGATTATTATTATTGTTACTATTATTTGAATTTTTCTATATTATTTATTATTAATGTTTTGAAGTGATACTATTTATTATTAGAAATTTGACATATTATTAAAAAATGTTGGAATCCAACAAAAATCTAAACTCAATATTAAACCAAAATGGAAAAATTATACAGTTCACTAGTAAACTGGATTGAATATCTTTTATTTGAAGAACAGTATTTAGTAAACTTTCCGGAAATTCTTATTTAGAATAACTATTGATAGTGAACTACACAGACTTGCATTTTTTAAAAACTATGAAAGACTTTTTTTCATTTGAAAGACTTCATTTAAAATAAACTACGCATTAAGTTATTGTAAATATTTAAACTTCAATGAGAAAGAGATTTTTTATTGTTTTTATTATATTTTTCATATTTTTTGCTTATTAATATTTCTTGCTTATTAATATTTGTAACTTATTTTATGTATTATCTCCTATGCACTTACAAATGGTTAGTGATATTGTAACATTATTGTATTTTCTTTCCTAATCTTAATTCGATTTAATTTGCTCTTAACTATTTTTTTAAGCGCTAATATTTTTTATATTGCATCAATTTTCTTTTTCTTCCATCTCTTAGCTTCCTGAGTGTGACAGTTTTATTCTAAAATTTAACTTTTTTAAGTTATTAGATTTCTGTCGTCTAAACTTGTAGTTTTATTTAACTATCAGTTTCATACAAATTTTTGGGGAGGGGAATAGTATTACAAATTTTAGTTTTTCTTTTTTTTCGCCAAAAATAACCTTTATACTATATTAATTTCCTTCTAACAATATCCCGTACTTGGTTTAACTTACTAAATTAAAATCGTGTTTCTAGATCTAATTTATTAATCTTTATGGAAACGATATAAATTCTTAATTCGCCTTATAAGACATTTATTCCAATACGCCTAAATTTAAAAAGATGGCTCTAAATTAAAAATATTCTTAATTAAACTTTACTTCTTAATATTCCAAATAAAACTCATTTTTTCTATGTTTTTATCAACCCTTTTTAAGAAAGTCTTATTAAATTTACTCCAAAACCATACCTTTCAAAAATTATCATTATTTTTATTTATCTAATTATTTATTTTTCACCATTCAACATTCGATATGTGTGCATAACAATAAATTCATTTCTTTTCTTTTTCTCTTAAAATTAATCGTTTGCAAAAAAAGTTAGTCTGCGCGGATATTTGAAAACTCTGAGTCGATCATAAATTGGTTAAAAAATATTTTTTTTAAATAAACTATCGTCTGTGCAATATAGTCTCGGCTCTGGGCATGAGTTATGTTTACAAAAAAGAATGATGGTTCAAGAATAAAGAAAGTTCTAGAATTTTATTTTTAGATTTAAGAGAGGAAGCCTTGAGGTGGTAAGAGAGATTCTTGGTTTTTCCTTTGATGAGTACGATTTACGGCTTGTTGAAGTAAATGATGGAATATTTTTTTTATATATTTCGGTAAAAGATCGTTTGCAAAAGGAGCTTTTCCCTCTATCATGACTACAGTTGAATAAATGAACTTACAGCAGCCAATGAGTAATTTATTAAATCCTCTACATCTATTTATTTTGGATTTTTTTCCTGGCTGGCCATGACTTCTGTGCGGTAGAACGGGGACCCTGTCGATGATGTCTCTGGTTCCTAACTTTAAAATGTCATATATATATATATATATTTATTTATTTATTTAAGTTAGAAATATTAATTTTCCAAGCAGATATTTTACACACACGAATGCATCAAACTTTCATATAGACTTTACATTAGTGAGGAAAATACGAGGCTGAGTGACCAGCCCCCTTAATAATAATAAAAATAATTATATATATACATAAATTTAATTAATTTAATGTTTTATTCTTAAATTTAATTAATTGAAAAACAAATTTCAAAATATAAAAAATATTTCAGTAAATAGATTTTATATTATTTTTAAACACGGTGTTATTGTAAACGTAACAAGCATTCGAATTGGAAAAAAATCCATCATGATATTAATTGCAACGGACCATCAAGTAAAAATTTTCATAGTCATAATAATTATGTATAAATAATTTTCCAAATTTCAAATGACTTTTAATATTGTACCCTCCCCCCCCCCTCCAATGAATTCATAAAATATACATAGAATACAAAACATCTACCTTGTGAGTATCTTATAAAGAAAAATGGCGGGGAGATGTCAGAAAACACTTCTCACGGTGTTTTCTAATTGTTTTGGTATTTCAGCCATTTTATTAGAGGGATTCAAAACTGAACTTTGACACAAAGCGACTCCTGTATGACCACTGCTATTTCCTGTTGTTTATGATTTTCCTATGCATATTTTGACAAACCCCAATGGACATGATTGTTCATAGACGTCAGATTGCCACAATCCCCTTTATTAGGGGGTGGTTTCCCTCAAGTAATCCCTTCTAATCCCTTGCAAAATGTTTGTAAACTCTTTGTGTGGTACAAAACAAAAAGATCGGAAATTGGTTTATAAAAATATTTCTAAGATATCTGAAATGTACAATGATGATAAGATAACATAATAAAACAGGAAAAGTTGTATTCTTATTGGTCCTTTTAATCAGGTGTACCACGTGATTCATACTCCAATGTTTTGAATTTCGTCTAATTATTAGTTTTAAAATTTCTTGCCGGTTGTGTTGCCTGCTGTGATCAGTGTAAATTTTTAAGCTCCTGTGTTATCAAGAATCGTCTAAGGAAGACATTGTTCTCAAAGTACAGAAGAAAAATCAGAAAATATACGAAGGTAAGTAAGTGTGTATGCTGTTAATCCTTTAGTCCATTTTGTTGAAGTAATTTTATTTCTGTATATTTTATGTAAAATAAGAATCGATGCTTTTTTTCGCTTGAGCAGTGCCTGATTTATGGCAGGGCATTCGGGGCACAGGCCAGGGCCCCTGGATTTCAGGGGCCCCCAAATGCTTCTAAAGGTTTCTCAAATTTTGTCTAAAATCCGATGTTATTTTATTATTTAAAAGGAATTTCAGATTTCTTTCTACATTCTATTGTGTCGTATTGTATTTGAATAATATTGTATATTTTGTCTGAAATATCCATATTTATTTACTTTATTATAATGAATATTTTATTTTGCCTTTATCACTTAAGTAATTTATTGCGTTTTTAATTCTTATTTAATCCTGTTCTTGTTTTTGTCAGATTGTTTTGGGTTTGTGAGCGTAGATCGTAATTGGCAGAGGCCTAAATATTTTAAATTATTATAGCTTGATATGGTGAAAATTTACTATTAGTTGTTGCAAATTTATCATTGCAGATATAAAGAATTGCATCTGAAAAGGTAATCAGAACCATACTATTTATTATAAAACGTCTAATCATTTAAAATTCATAACTTTAATTGATTACTATTTAAAGGAATTAATGATTGTCACATTTAATTTTTAATGGATATTTTAAAGTAATTATTAAAGTTAATAGTTATTACATTAATAACTGCATTTTTTATTTCTTTTTCTTTTTTTTTACTCAATCCCCCTGTAAACATCGGCTCTAGGGGGCCCCCAGTAGCCATCTGTGCCCAGGCCCCCCCAAATTTGTAAATCGGTCCCTGCCTTTGGGGCCGATTTTGTGAAAAGTAAAACTTACTGTTGTGAAATTTATATTTTGTGAAAGAATCAAACATTTGTAACGAAAGATAAAATTAAATTATTCAAATTCAAACCAAGCATTTAATAATAATAATATCAAATCCCTCTTTAAAAGTTTTTCTTTTTTGTTAACGTACTTTGATTGAAATTGCACTTTTTAAGGTCTGTCAAAGTAAAAATGATTGATAAGATTAAATTTTTCTGCAATGAAGTTTTTCTGAATGGGAATTTTTAGAACTGTTCAGTTTTATAATTACTTTTTTTTAATGTGTAGGGGCTTGTTTGATTAAATAGATTTTTGTGAAGGAGCCCAAAATAGCCCCAAATTTTACCTTCAATGAACCGTGATGTGTCTATAAATATGAATGCTTCCTTTTTATTATGTTCCTTAAAGAATTTAATCTAATCTCATTAAGTAGATTTTAAAAATTAAACCAATTTTATCATATAAATTTAAATATCTATTTATTAATAAGAGATATTCTTGTGAAATGTATTCAAAATTTAATGTTTTAAAGGGAAAATTATTCTTCACAAATTTGACATTTTGAGAAAAAAGATTAAATTTGAAATTTTGGGCAACTAAAAATAATAATTATCCCTTAAATCCTAAAGATTCGTTAAAAATATTTTTTCCACTTATGCATTAGATCATGTTATCTACTAAAGTTTTTTTTTTTTTTTTTTTTTTTTTTTTTTTTAATAACAAGAAAGTTATTTTTTCTAAATATCAAAAATAAAGCTAACATCTTTTTTCTGAGAGCCCTTCAATTTTAATTAAATATTTTTAATAGTAAAATTGAATTACTAATGTGGTTTTTAAAAGTCCCTTTAAAAGATTGATATTATGATCGCATATTACTTTTATCCCAATTCTTAAATACAACTTTTAGACTTGCTTAATTTCAGAAAAAAATTCCCAAATTCTGCGATTGAAGGTAGTGGTTAGAGATTCTGCTATTAAATCTTATTTTATTTTTTAATCTGAAATAGTGGTGAAGAAGGGCTTAGAATCTTAACGGTTTTTACGAGCCTTGCACTTTATTTCATTAAAAACATTTGTAATATTCTCCAAAATTTTGGCTCGATTTTGTGAAAAATTAAACTTTTTTTGTAAAACTTTTGTAATATTTTTGTGAAAAAACATCAAACATTTAGTAACGGAAAAAAATTAAGTTATCCAAATTCAAACCAAGCATTTAATAATAATAATATCAAGTTCTTCTTAAAAGATTTTTATTTCTGGGTAAACTTATTTTGATTGCAAATTGCACATTTTAAGGCAAGATAAATTAAAAATGATTAATGAAATTTATATTTTTATACAATGGAATTTTTCTGAAGATGTATTTTGAGAACGGTTCAGATTTATTGAAAAAAGAAAAAAAATCTGTTGTTAATGGGTTTTTGTAAGGCAATCCTAAATAGCTCTAAATTTTGCCTGCATCAACCCCTGATATATCAATAAATATGAATGTTTCATTTTTAATTATTTTCCTTATAGAATTTAATCTAATCTCATTTACCACAATTTAAAAATTAAAACAATTTTGTCATTTAAATTGAAATAGTTATTTATTAATAACAAATATTCTTGTGAAAAGTGGGGATGTATGTGCAAATATTTAATTCAAAATTTAAAGGTTTAAAGGAAGAATGATTTAGTAAAATTTTTGATATTTTGGACAACTAAAAGTAATAATAATCCCTTAAATCCCAAAGATTCGTTAAAACGTATTTCCATTTATGCATTCAGGGCCCAACTTAGACAATGCGGGGCCCTGGGGCAAACATTATTAAGAGGGCCCCCTTCTATCTTAATTTTTTGCGCAAATTATATTAAAGTGACTAAAATAAAAGTTTATACCTATTGAATGTGTACATAAATTTCGTGCCGAGTACTATTCATTTATATATACATAATAACAGAATAAAGAGAACTTTAAGAAACTACAGAACTCAATTTTTTTTTTCGGTTCCAGGAATATAAGGATAAATTTGAGGCCTTAAGGGGACATGGGGTACGGAAACAAAAGGGGTATGAGAAGAGAGCCCCTTAAAACTTTAAAAATCGAATTTTAGTCACTTTTGGTCATTTTATATCATTTGACACATCTTTAACAAAACTCATATACCTGCCCTTGGGGGCCCCTTCAAGCCGGGGGCCCCTCTTTAGTCAGGCCCTGTATGCATTAGTCCATGTTTACCTCTGATAACACCCAAAAATATCTATCCTAAAAAAATAGGGGTTTTTTCTTTCTTTAAAAAGAAAATTGAATTTTCGATTGATTAATTTTGCTAAAAAAGTAAAATGCTAATTTTTTTTCTTTTTTGGTTGCAAGCTATTTAATTTTAAAGAAAATTGCTTATAGTAGAATTGAATGATTAATGTCATTTTTAAAAATACCTTTGAAATTTGAATATTTTGATCGCATATTACTTTTATTTCAATTCTTAAATACAACTTTTAGACTTACTTAATTTCAGGAAAAAAAGTTCCCAAATTTTGTAATTGGAGACAGTGGTTAACACTATCTGAAGATTCTCTGAAAATCGCTGAAAAAAGTTAAAATCATAGCCCGGCTCGGCCTGGAATTTCTACAAAGTTTTTCAGTTCGACATGGTTAAAAATTGTTTCGTATGGAGGTGTTCTATCTAAAATTGCTTAGAATACTTTTTCGTTTTTATATTTAGAATTTTCTTCATTAAAGAAGCGTCAAATACGGTGAAATATTTATTTATTAAATCAATATTTATATGTAAATGTTTTACTTATCTTTTAATATCGTTAATTCATATCCCACGTGCTGGAGACTTTGAAAAATGCTATATGGTAAAACCTTTTAAGACGGAATTACATAGGAAATAATAAAAGAAAAAGCGTTATAGACAACTTCCTTGCTTACGAGATGTAAACGTAGTATATTTTCCCTCAAGTATTATTATATTCATTTTGGACGGATCAACACAGTTGCAGTTTAAAACAGAATTCCGTCATACGCAGGTTTTTTCACTGGTTTTATTGCATTTTAAATTTTGCCTTTCAATCTATTATTCTGTTAAAAAATGAACTTTTAAGTATTTTTGAAAAATAAAGGCGATATGAAAATATATACGTTTTCCGAAAAAAACTTTTGGACTGAGCCAAATTTACTTATTTTATGGGCGGATTAGGTCAGTTAGACCCAATGATTTAAATACGGGTTTTGTCTAAACCGAGACAGAAAATTTCGAGGCTACAGAAAAAAGTAACGTCCGTATCCTGGGCCCGATGTAAACCCAGAATACAGCCTTATTTTTAACAGATTCGTCAGGAAGATAAAAAAAAAAAAAAAAAAAATCTGAAGTTATGAGAGCTAAAATTATGAAAAAGTTCTTTATCCGCTTGTTGGAAAATGCATTGCTTTAAACAATTGACGGACATTTAAACAGTATAGGAAGGAAGTGGAAATGTCAAAAGTTAAACTGAATCTAACGTTTAAGCTACAGAAAGTAGTTACTTTTAACTTGTAATAAAAAAAAAAAACATTTATTAGAAACCAATCTTTGTTTAAAACTTTAAATGCGTTTTTCTGCATGATGGGTTTTTCTGCCTCCCCCCCCCCCCGACACACACACACACACACACCATTTTTCTTTAAATTATTAAAAGTCAAAAATCGTTCAAGAAAAAAATGCAAACTTAGAACGTGTCTTTTTTTATTGTTTTACCTTAATTTTGTTTTGGCAAATTTGAAAAAATATGATTTTTTTAAACAATGTTACATTATTTTTTAAACAATGTTACATCATTTTTTAAATAAATATTTTAAATATTTTATAAACTATTATTGAAATGAAAAACTGAAACAAAACTAAAATTATATTTTCCCTCTTTATTTAAATCAAAAGAAACTGAAATCCAATGGCTAATGTTTCGAGTTACAATAATTTTAAATAATCTTAATTAACATAAAATGCATGTTTTCAAGAAAGTTCAGAAACAAAACTGACTTTTAATTCCTTAATGAATATCTAACTTATACTCAAAAAGTAAATCTCATAATTGTTTAGAATAAATTGAATTATTATTGAGTCAGTAATTAAAATTGCTTTTTATTTACTTTTATTCTGTTTATTTTTCCATGCATATCATAGATAAGTGTTCATATTACTTCCCTTAAATTTATAGACTTCATTATTTACAAAATTAAAAAGGTAAATAATAATAATTTTGTGCGTGCTAATATAATCATCTTATATTTAACAAGTGGGTAAATTTCCGAAAACATAATGAATTTAACAGCTATTCTAATTTTAAATTTTCTTTCTTTTTTGGGGGGAGGGGAGAGAGTTATAAAATGTATATTTTATAAATATTTAAAAAGATATAAAAGTTCATTCTTTAACTTAATTATAGTGAGAAATTACTCGCATAGTTATTTAGAGTAAATTGAATTCTTCTTGAATAATAAACTATTGGTGTACTAGTCCTCTCTTTATTTGTAATGCATTTTAAAATATCGTAGAAAAATCATAATATCATTTCCTTTAAATTTATAGACATTAGTCCTTATTAAAAAAAAAGGAAATATTAATTATTCTATGTAAGTTATAGTTAATATAACTAAATTATATTAAAAAGTCAGTAAATATTTGAAAACATTAGATTTGATAGCCATTGTAATTTTAAGAAAAGTTGTAGAATGCACATTTAATGCAATGAAATTTTATCTTTTGTGAACGTTGTTCAGTCTAATGATAATATAATAGTAATCACTATGACGTATAATTAGAAATGTATGCATCTATTAACAAATATACATTAATTGGTGATTTCTATTTAAAAGTAAAATTAGCATACATACCATTTCTGGCTGATCTTTTTTTTTTTTTTTTTTTTTTTTTTTTTTTTTTTTTTTTTTTTTTTTTGTGTGTGTGTGTGGGGGGGGTATTTTTTAACATTTTTAATCAATTTTAGTGTTTGTAAAAAATTTCATGATTGATAAACAAAAATTAATTATATTTATTTTTCGTCTATTTTTATTTATATCATCATTTAATTCTTTTTATTTCTATAACAAATTAGCTACTTTTAAATGCATAATACGGAAAAAATATTTAAAGGAAAAATTTTTACTTCACTATACATTTTTATAAAAATTTTTGGGTCCCGAAGGTTCTGCTTTGGTTCTACAAATTCCATTTGTATTCATTTTAATTATTTATTTTTTCCCTCCATGTTTAATGTGGTGTAAGTTATTAAATTCGATGGTTCATATATTGTAATACAATTAATGATTTTATATAAATATATATAGGTAGATAGATAGATATGTTGCAAAAGAGTCCCTAAATAAATAATATGAAGGATAAAAATGCTTATTTAAACTATTAAGTTTAATTTATTAGTTTAGCTTAAATTTCTTATTTGAACACGAATATTTAACTTAATAAGTGAAACACACGGTTTGATATTGTTAAACGTGGTGATTAAATTAACTAAAAAAGACCAGCATATATCCTAAAGTCAGCTTGTTTCTTTGCATCTAATGACAAATTAGCTACTGTTAAATTTATAACGCTGAAATAAATATTTATTAAGCTAAATATTTTTTTAATACTCTTGAATTTGTATAAAATTTAACTTTAAAAAAGTAACATTGTTTAGAAAAATTATTATTATTATTATTATTATTATTATTATTATTATTATTATTATTATTATTATTATTATTATTATTATTATTATTATACTCATTGCAAAAAAGTTTCAAAATAAATTGTATGTTTAATAAGTATTTACTCAAAACATTGAGTTTAAATGATTAGTTTAGTTTAAATTTCATAACTTGAATTAATAAAGTAAACTTCAATGTGACATCTAACTCATCATGATCTGGAAGGCTATTCAGTTTTAAATTAATAAACAACAACGATGACAAAAAGAGAGAAAGAGAAAGTAAGAAATACATGTCAATATTCTAAAAATATATATTCTGTACATGCATTAAAAATTTTAGATAATTTAACATGGGAAACTTTTAAACTATAACTTTAAAATGCAGCAGAATTTTTACACATCCTTTTCAATTTTTGAAAATTCGGACATGTCATAAAATGTTATATTGGTAATTATCATTATATTAACTAATTCAAAATTTTTTATTTTAAGATGCTTATTTGCTTTATTTGTAACTTAGCATATAGACTTTTTCCTAACTTTAAAATTTCGTGAATAGTTTGAAATGGAAAATGATTAATAAAACGTTTAGGATTATTCTCTTTCTGCATTTAGAGATTTCACTGAATTTCAGTAGGTATTAAAGAATTATAAGCAGACTGAATATAGATAATTTTGACTTTTTGATTAGTTAGACATGACAATCTTGATGTATTTAAATATTTTAATTTTAATTTACATTATTTAATAAAGGAATATAGTTTTGATCGATTGCTAAGAGGATAAAAACATTCACGGCATTATATTACTGATTAAATTGACAATGTAATTTATTATGAAATTTTATTCAACAAATCTTGTAAGCTAGGCATTATTATGTAAATCCATCTGCTATTTTTATAGCTATGCATGTAGAAATTTATATAAAAAAAATTCAAATATCATTAAACACTTGAATGGCAATGAGGTACATATTTTCCTCTCAATTTTAATTGCAAAATTGGAATGTTATATTTTTTACCAGTTTTTTTTTTTACCAGATTATATTTTTTGGAACCAGATTTTTTTTTTTTTTTTTAATTAATTATGATACATAGTTAGTTAAAATTTGTTTTGCTAGTCTTGAAATAAACTTCTAACCTATAGTGCAGATAAATAATTCATAAAGGGGGAAGAAGGAGAAAACGAACTTAAAGAGGTTAAGAAATTAAATAATAATTTCAAAATCTCAAGTCAAAAACAGATTAATTCAATTACAATAATTTATTTATTTATTTATTAGTTGGAAAAGGACTGTCTATAATGCCAGCATAAATATAAATTAAGAAAATATGTCTACCATGGCAAATTAAAACTTATTTCAGAAATTCACATTAATCGTTAACCACTTAACCGGCGACATAGAAGATAATTTGTTGATTAAAATCTTTGATTTCTTTACATAGGTATTATTTCTGGAACTTGGGCTATTTTGCTTGCATATAGCTTTCAGTTAAGAATTTTCTTGAATAATTACTCTATTTGTTATAAAAAATAAATTTCATAGTTAAATGATTTTTCTGTAATTTCATTTTTCAATTCTATATTTCTTATTGAAAAACTGCTTCCAATGAAAAATAATAGAAAGAGATAAGTTTAGATTTGCTGCAATACAAATCTTACAACAAATATAAAATATCTAACTTCAGTTACGAGAATTATAAAAATTTTATAAAAGAATTTTTGATTGCATAGAAAATTTAGTAAATGAGAGGTTTTTGTTAAAAAAAAATCTCTAGATTCAAATATTGCAGAACTTTAGAGTCAATGTACATTAAATTACATTTAACTCATTCATAAAAATTAAAAGTTAGATTTGTTTCAACTTTTTCAATGAATTATTGTGTTAAGATTACTAATTATTTCTTATAACAGTGTTATGAACATAGTAATTAGGCCAGTTGATAAGAATAAAAAAAAAGAGTAGCGGTTCCCATTTGCTCTAATTTTGATTAAAAATTGCATAACTTAAGGGTGTATTTCGATTCAAAGTGCTTATTTTCCAATTTATTTTTAAATTTATTTTTGCTCTCAAATGCATTAAACCGGCAAAATTTCTTATTTAAAAAGTACACAAGGTGCCGTGATTGTCGATTCTTTCAAAAATGCAAAAAATATTGAAAAAATAAAAACAATCAAAAACGGCGTTTTGAACCAATTTTTTCGAAGCAGGAGATCTGGGAACGAAAAAAAGGGGTCATACTGAGAAGATAATTCTTTATAAATCATATTCTAATGAATTGAGTGTAAAGTGACATCACACGTCACCTTATATATCTTTTCAAAAATCCCCTCAGCAAGTTTCATGTTTCTATTTTTAAAAATGTGTCTGAAATCGTATCAGAAAATTTCGAGCTGTTGAAGGTGGAAAAGATTTTTTTGAATACACCCTTAATGAAAGATTTTCTCAGTATTCCATATCGGGATTTCATTCTTTAAAAATTTCTAAAAAGAATACATATTTTATACATTACATTACATATATTAAATTACATTTAACTCATTCATAAAAATTAAAATTTATATTTGTTTCAACTTTTTGAATGAATTATTGTGTTAAGATTACCAGCATTACTAATTTTTTCTTATAACAGTGTTATGAACATAGTAATTAGGCCAGTTGATAAGAATAATAAAAAAAAAGAGTAGCGGTTCCCATTTGCTCTAACTTTGATTAAAGATTGCATAACTTAAGGGTGTATTTCGATTCAAAGTGCTTATTTTAAATTTATTTTTAAATTTATTTTTGCTCTCAAATGCATTAAGCTGGCAAAATTTCTTATTTAAAAAGTACACAAGGTGCCGTGATTGTCGATTCTTTCAAAAATGCAAAAAATATTGAAAAAATAAAAACAATCAAAAACGGCGTTTTGAACCAATCTTTTCGATGCGGGAGATCTGGGAACGAAAAAAGGGGTCATACTGAGAAGATAATTGTTTATAAATCATATTCTAATGAATTGAGCGTAAAATGACATCACACGTCACCTTAAAATCCCCTCAGCAAGTTTCATGTTTCTACTTTTAAAAATGTGTCTGAAATCGTATCAGAAAATTTCGAGCTGTTGAAGGTGGAAAAGATTTTTTTTCGAATACACCCTTAACGAAAGATTTTCTCAGTATTCCATATCGTGATTTCATTCTTTAAAAATTTGTAAAAATAATACATATTTTATATTAAACACATTTATTTTTATAAAACTGAGTGTGTCATTTTAAGTAAATGTCATAATTATTTATCTATTTTTTACTTATAAATCCTGAATTGGAAAAAGTATTTTTAAAAATGCCATTTTGATAATTTAGAAAAAATAAAATTATTTTTTATCGATGTGACAGCTATATATTTTACAGAGATTATATTTGTTTGTTTCATATTTTGAAAATTTAATCTTGATGTGGTCAATAGTATATTTAAGGCACGGCAAGGAGAGGAGGAAGTGCCACCGCAAGGGCGCCGCTGCTATAGGGAGATAAATTATATTTGTTTTTTGCTATTAGTTTTTTCTTGTCATTATTTCACAATGACTTTTTTTTCCCTTACAAATGAGCACTGATTTTTTCCATTATATTTTTTTACATTCCATAATTGTATATAATTTTCATCTTCCGAATTTTAAAATTTCTAACTTTCGTACTTTCGAAGATTTACATTTCAAATTAACTTCATCACACAGTTTTACTTTCGTTTTTTATGTCATTTTTTTTGTTTCTGGAAAGCAACTTAGGGTTCCGATTTGCAATTTCCATAAACTTTTCCACCGTAATAATCAATATTTTAGATGAGCGAAATTGATTTTTTTAAATAATTATTAATTTACGTGAAGATATTTTGTAATAAATATTATATATTGTCAATAATTACCTTATAAATTTAAGCCATAAGATACGCTGAGAACTCAAAACCCATGCTCCTTTATTTTATTTAAATCAAATGCAACATTTTGAAATAAAAATTCTAATTCTATAATCAAGAAACGCGGGTGAAAAATGATAAATTTTTCTATTAGAAGTTGCCTAAATATTATGTGAATTTTTTAATACAAAAACACGGAAACTTTCAACATAAAATGCGGATTTTCTTTCTATTTCCCATTTTCAGCGGTTTTTCATTCTTCACATTTATCATTCCTTCGGTGAAAAACCTTGTTATTCGCGACCCCCCCATCCCCCCACTAACAGCCGGGCTAAGGGATAGAATTGTTCTTTTTTTTTTTTTTTTTTTTTTGTAGTTTATTTAAAAGAGTATAAACATTGAGAGAGTATGAATCATAAACTGTTTTAAAACTCCATTGTATTAGTAGAATTAAATTAATTTAAAAACAAAACAAATGTTTCTATTACTGCAATGGAACATACAGCTTAGTGAACGAATATATCAGTTCGTGGCAATGAGATGGTTAATTAAAAAAAGAAAAAAAAAGAGGAAGAAGAAGAAGAAGAAAAAAACGGAGATTTTCTGCAAAAATTGGAGATTTCCTTTCTTACTTCCCATTTTCTGCAGTTTTTCATTGACCTCATTTACCAGTCATTCTTGAAAACCTTGTTATTCGTGACCTCTTGACAGCCGAACTAAAACGCAGAATTGTAATTTTTTTTCGGTGATTTTTAAGTCTGAATAAAGTTTATTTTTCTAACATAATGTAAACAATTTAATTACGTATTGAAGTATAAACCTTGAGATTATGAATCATAACAAACTATTTCAAAACTCCCTTATATATGTAGAATTATATTAATTAAAAAAATGCTTCTATTACTGCAATGTAACTTACAGCTTTGTGAACGGATACATCAGTTAGCAGCAGTGAGAAGGTTAATACAAAAACAATGAGACTTTCTGCGAGAGATGGAGATTTTTTTTATTAATTCCCGTTTTCTGTATTTTTTTATTCATCTCAATTACCATTGCTTCATGAAAACCTTGTTATTCGTGAATACTAGATAAAAGAATATGTTTAAGAAAGCAATAAGACTTTAATTCAATGGTACGATAGTTTATTAATACTTTATACAGGGTGTATCTAAACTACTGGGCAAAACTTTAAGGGGTGATAGTACATATCAAGACAAATAATATTAAATGGGAAACTAAGGGTCCTAAACATCTTCCGAAGGAGATAGGCGCCATCAAAGTTTAGGATCCAAAATTTGAGAAGATTGTAAAAAACGGAAAAATTGGTCGATTTGTTTGCGGTTTTCACGAAAACTTTTCTTTATGTCAGTATTGTCTTGAAAATAAATAATAAAGATAAATTTCAAAAAATGCCGATAGGGGGCGCTTTAGATTTTGGAGTAACGAACAATTATTTTTTACCGTTATTTTTTGCATCTCACTAATTTTTTTTAAAAGTTGAGACATAAACTTAAATTTTGAGCTCAAAATCTGTGGTTAAGTAGCGCAAACTGAACTGTGTTCAATGGGAGTTGGTAGGTTCAAATTTCAAATGATTATAAAAAACAGAATAATTGGTCAATTGATTTGTGGTTTTCACTAAAACTATTCTTTATGTCAGTATTGTCATGAAAATAAATTATAAAAATAAGTTTTAAAAAATGTCGATAGAGGGCGCTTTAGACTTTGGAGTAACGTATAACTATTTTTTACCGTTATTTTTTGCATCTCATTAAATTTTTTTGAAGCTTAGACATAAAGTTAAATTTTGTGCTGAAAATCTGAATCGTTGAGAGTGGTTAAGTAGCGCTAACTGAACTGTGTTCAATAGGGGTGGGAAGGTTAAAATTTCAAATGATTATACAAAACGGAAAAATTGGTCGAATCGTTTGCGGTTTTCTCTAAAACCATTCTTTATGTCAGTATTTCCTTGAAAATAAATTTTAAAGATAAATTTCAAAAAATTCCGTTAGAGGGCGCGTTAAACATGAGAGTAACCAACAGCAATTTTTAACTGCAGCAATTATTTTTTAAATCTAATTAAATGCTTGCAAAAACTTAGACTTAAATTTTGAGCTCAAATTCTGACTCGTTGGGAGGGGTTAAGAAGCGCAAACTGAATTGTGTTCAGGAGTTGAAATGTTACCCTGCCCGCCCTACGAACACAGTTCAATTTTTCGCTATTTAATAACTCACGATTCAGATTCTGAGCTCAAAATTTAAGTCTAAGCTTTTAAAGCATTTATTTAGATAAAAAGAAAAAATAACGGTTAAAAAATGTTGTTGGTTACTCTAAAGTTTAAGGCGCCCTCTAACGGAATTTTTTTAAATTTATCTTTAAAACTTATTTTTAAGGAAATACTGACATAAAGAATGGTTTTAGAGAAAACCGCAAACGAATCGACCAACTTTTCCGTTTTTTATAATCATTTGAAATTTGAACCTCCCCATCCCAATTGAACACAGTTCAGTTTGCGCTACTTAACCACTCTCAACGATTCAGATATTCTACTCAAAATTTAAGTTCATGTCTAACCTTCTAAAAAAATTAATGAGATGCAAAATATAGCGGTAAAAAATAGTTGTACGTTACTCCAAAGTCTAAAGCGTCCTCTATCGACATCTTTTGAAATTTATGTGTATAATTTATTTTCAAGACAATACTGACATAAAGAATAATTTTTGTGAAAACCGCAAATCAATTGACCAATTTTTCTGTTTTTTATAATCATTTGAAATTTGAACCTACCCACTCCCATTGAACACAGTTCAGATTGCGCTACTTAACCTCAGATTTTGAGCTCAAAATTTAAGTTTATGTCTAAACTTCTAAAAAAAATTTAATGAGATACAAAAAGTAACGGTAAAAAATAGTTGTTCGTTACTCCAAAGTCTAAAGCGCCCTCTATAGGCATTTTTTGAAATTTATCTTTATTATTTATTTTCAAGACAATACTGACATAAAGAATATTTTTTGTGAAAACCGCAAACGAATCGACCAATTTTTCCGTTTTTTTATAATCATTTCAAATTTTGGACCCTAAACTTTGATTGCGCCTATCTCTTTCGGAAGACGTTTGGGACCCTTAGTTTCCCATTTAATATTATTTGTCTTGATGTGTACTATCACCCCTTAAAGTTTTGCCCAGTAGTTTAGATACACCGTGTATAAATACAAAGAATGAATATTACTTAGATTTTAAATGTTTTGAAAAACAAATTTCATAGTTTATGAAAAAATGCTAAGAAATTTCGATTTTGGATACAATTACTAAAAAGGGAATATTGTATTTAATTTCTTATTTCCTTTTTCTTTTGAGTTTTTTTCTTTTTTTAAAAAAATATATATTAAAAAAGCACATTTTTATTTCAAAAGTAATTTCTGTTCTCGTGTTTAATTTCAAGAAAAAAATCTGGTACAATCTATTTATTATCTCAGAACAATGCTTTTTTTCTTTTAAAAAATATAACGATTTTTTATTTTTTAAAACAGGTTTTTCAAAGTGCCAATTTTTCTTAGTATGGAGAAGCAAAGACATCCCACCTTAACACTCGTTGAACTGGAAAAGAAGGAAATACCGGATAATATTAGACGGTTACAGGAAAAACTCGGTTTCGAACCTGGAGAGCCAATTTTATCAGAAACTTTCCACAGATTAGTCCTGGTCAAGGTATGCTTTCATTATGTTGCATTTACTCATAGCTGTTAATGAACATTTATTTTGTAAAATAAAATTATCATAAGCTATTATATATGTCACCCGCCCCCCCCCCCCAAAAAAAAAAAAATGTTTGCTTTAATATGTATATACCATATATAGTATAAATTCCAATAACAGTAATAGCTTTCAAAACTTAAAAAATAAGTTAGCTTTTCAAAAATCTTAATATATTTCTTTTTCTTTTACAGTTAAAACGCGAAAAACACCATATTCGCAGTAAAACTGAAAATAAAGTAAGTATTAAGCTCTTTTTATTATAATTATTTATTAATTACAGATGGTAATTAAGAATACTCAATTTATGAAATATTTTATTCTTTCTTCCTCTAGAAAAATGCTATTCCTGCTGTGAAATTACCGGCAAAACCAAACCCTAAAAAAAGAAAATTAAGCGTTAGTATTTTCTATTATAAAAATTGTTAATACGATACATTCTTTTTTCTGTATCTCGTGTGCCTTTGATTTAATTTAACTTATTTATTTATTTCATTTTTATTTATTTTTTAAGAAAATTAAAAAAAAATATTTTTATTTATTTTTTAATATAAAAGAGTATTTCTTTGATTCTTCATTTATATAATACAAAGACTATTTGTGTGTGTGTGTGTGTCTATTTCACATAATTTAATGAAAATTAATGCATAAAAGCCGCAAAAGCAGATTGTACGACATAGAGCAATTGTATACTTCATCAAAATATGAAATTTATAACCACGTTTATATCTCCGAAAGAAGGTGTATATTAATTGCTAGAAACTGTTTTGAGAGTTTATAATTATTAAATTTTTAACATGCACCTTCTTTCAGAGTTTCTAATGAGTTATGACTTCCGTATTTTAATGTAATATAGGTATATATAGAGTCTTTGCTTTCATATTTATACAATCATATAGTTAAAAGTGAATGTGATGTTTCATGGGACAGTGGACTTTTATTTGAGCAAAATCATCTATAACAAAATCGTCGCAAAAAAGCTCTAATAGTACCAAAACACTTTTTTCTTATTAAAATATCATTTATGAAGGTATTAAGAAGTAAATAATTAAGTTAAACATATTTATATACTTTAAATCTGTTTTTCTCAAAACTTATTTTTCACCGTTTTTAGATTTTTGAAATACTTCTTGCGACGTAATTTCTGATCAATATTTATGAAATCAATAAAAATTACACTGATATTGTTTAGAAAGAAATTGTGTAAGCTTTTTAAAATTGTTCTTCATTAAGATTGTCAAATTGGATTTTTTAGTTATTAAAAGGCAAAATTTTGATGAAAATCGATATGGAATTTAGAAAAAAATCTGTAAAACATTAACTATTCAAAAGATTAAAAAAAACTTTAGACAGATTTGATTTAATAGAGTTTTAAATGAAAAAAATGCAAAAGCAAGAAAATATCTGAAAAATTAAAACACGAGGAGCATTTTAAAATCTCGTTTAAAATTTTTAAAAATAAAATAATAATAATAAGGTTAGAAATTTTTTTAAACGGGGTCTATATGCTTTTGGTGAAATATATATATGCACAAAATTTCAGATTGCTGTGATGAAAATTAAAGAAAAAAATTAACGTCCACCTTCCCTTAAGAATATGTCTGTTAATTTCTGTTTTCGGTTTTATTTATTTAAGGCTTTTCATAAATACCGTATTTTCCGGGAATAACGCCGCGGCGTTAAACTAGGTTTTTTTTTTTTTGTAAACAAAAGTGCGGCCAATAACTAGGTGCGGCTTGTAAATAGGACTAATTAATTTAAAATTTTTGAAAACAGATCGGCAGATATAAACTCTCGCTGTAATTATACACATGCACGTGGAATTATATTTTTAAGGTTAAAGAATCTGATGCTTAAAATTGATTTTAATTTTCTGATATACCGTAAAATCCCGTTAATCCGCCCCTCCCCACTTTACAAAAAATTTGAAATTTTCCAAAAATCCCGAGAAAGCGCACTCAAAGGAGATTGAGAATGGTATGAATCATGATGAAATGAATGAATCATGAATCTTTGATGAAATGTGCGTTTTTCGCCGAATGAATAATGAATTTCACCGAAGTATCGCCAAAAAACCCACATTTCGACGAAAGATTGCAGTAAAAACGCGAATTACGTCAAAAAATCTCTAAGAAAGTACAAATTATGTTAAAAGATGGTTGAGAAAGGAATGAATCATGATGAAATGAATCAATCATGAATCTTTTGAAATGTGTGTTTTTTCGAGATTTTTTAATTGATTTCATGCTTTTTTGGAGGTTTTTTGACAAATTTCTTCTTTTTTCTGCGTTTTTTCGACAGAATTTACGTTTAAAACAAAACAAAAAAACGCAAATTATTTCAAGTATCAAAATTCATGATTCATCCAAAGATTCACGATTCATTCAATTTATCATGACTCATCCCTGCAAATTTTGTGAAACGATCGCGGAAAAATCCCGTGTAAGCGCCTCCCTCTAATTATTTTACGATTTTTCGTCACGTTTGGGGGGCGGATTAACGGTATTTTACGGTAAGTTTTATCTTAAATATGTCTTCAGATGTGAGTTGTAAGCGCCGCAGTTACCCTGCAAAATTTAAACTGAATGTTATCAATTTAGCAAAAGTTAACGAGAATTGTGGTGCAGCGAATGGATGAGGTTCCGGTTTCATTGAAATAACTGTACAACAAAGAAAGATAAGTTATTTATTTAAGATAAAAATGTTTTACTTTATACCAGTTAATAATTTTATTTCATTCCTCTAATAATGAATGTGGGAATATACCCGGCGCGGCGTTACACCCGGTGCGGCCTTATACCTTGTGCGGCGTTAAACTAGTTTTTTTTTATTTTTAACCAAGTGCGGCGTATACTCGGTGCGGCGTTATTCCCGGAAAATACGGTAATTTATTTATGAAATTAATTTATTAACTAACATTAAATTTACAAATTTCCACTGAGTGACTTTAAATAGCATTTTTTTTTTTTTTTTTTTTTAGATTGAAGAATACAGAAATATTAATGAGAAAAGGAAAAATTCTGTAAGTTTAAAGTTTCATAATTTATGTAATTTTTTATTTTAAATATTCGTTGATAATTATTTTATTTAACTTTATGTTCCTATTTGTATGTACAGGGGTTGGACAAAAATATGGAAACACCTTAAAAAAACACGTTTCCTTGCCTAGTATTGTGTACGGTACCCGTTGTTATTCAAAACAGCTTGCAGTCTTCTCGGAATGGATAAACACAGTTTCTGTATGTTTGCCAAGGGAATATTGTACCATTATTCCTGCAAAACGGTGGCAAGTTCAGATAACGATGTTGGCGATGGATAGCGAGAACGCACTTTCCGCTCCAATGCAGACCATAAAGGTTCGATAATATTCAAGTCTAATGACTTTGGTGGCCTGGGGAGATGCGAAAATTCATCCTCGTGCTCAGAAAACCAGTCCTGTACAATGTGAGCTGTGTGAACGGGGACGTTGTCGTCTTGGAAGATACCATCATCGTTGAGGAACAAAGCTTATACCATTGGATGAACTTGATCGGCCAAAATGTTCACATAAGTCTGAGCAGTAATACGCCGTTACACAGTTATCATGGGGCCGGAAGAGAACCACGATATGGCTGCCCAAACCATCACCGAACCCCCGCCATGTTTCACTCTTAGCAACAAGCAGTCTGTATTATAGGCTTGAGATGGCGTTCTCCAGACGTAAACTCGACCAGAAGTGGGGAACAATGTGAAAAAAGTCTCATCAGACCATATTACGCTCTTCCATTGCTCTATAGTCCAGGCTTTATGACTTAAACACCACTTTTTCTTGTTACAGGCATTAGCATTACTGATGGATGGTTTTCAATTGCAACACGGCCAGCAATTCCCTATTTATGAAGCTCCCCTCTAATTGTTTTGGTACTCACAGGATTTGGTAACACGACATTCATTTCAGCAGTAACTTTTGCAGCTGTGGACTGCTTATTTTTCGCGATAATCCTCCTTAATGATCGTCTGTCACGATCACTCAGCACACACTTTCCTCCGCGCTGTGATTTAGCGGATGATGTGTTTTCCGCATTTCAAATATGCGGAATAAATCTTCGACACAGTATCTCTTGAAACACTAAAAACCTTAGCTACATTGCTTACGGAAGCACCCACCATATGCGCGCGAACACTTTGTCCACGTTCGAAGTCTGTTATCTCTGACATAATGCAATGATAATCTCACATAAAAGTGCTCCAACAACGACTGAACGGTGCAGCGATTTTACGAAGTTGTATAGGTGGCGTCAGTAGGCGAAAACTCCAGTGCCATCAACATAGTTCATTATAATCAATCTTTCTTTTCAAACATGCATTTCAAAAGGTGTTTCCATATTTTTGTCCAACCCCTGTATGTATAAAAGTATTTAGTAATTGATTTTTCTCTTAATTCTTGATACGCTAGAATTATATAATAATAATAGATTGTGTGCACAGGTGTGTCAATTATATGCCCAGCTAACATTTTAATATTTTTAAAATTTAAATATATACAAATATTCTAGTTTTAAAGCAATTTTTACTTAGCATAGTGCAGGTGTTAAATTGACAAAGAAAATGCAGGCAAAGAAAAAAAAAATCTTCACACTAAATCCATAATATCCAATGTTCAAACGTTCTCGCGTTGGTCTTTAGGAGGTGTGACCCATGCAGCTTGAGATGATTCAGCAATTTGTATTTTTATTTATTTATTTATTTATTATTATTATTTTAACTTTGGTGGTGGTTTGAAAAGAGGGCTTTTTAAAATTTTTCATTAGCTGTGGTGATTATTGTTCTGGCATTGCATTTTTAAGCTAAAAAAGATTAATAAATAAATATTGTCATAAATGTTTTTTAACTTACTTTTAGCAATTAATACAGTAATAATTTATGATTATATGATGAAATGAAAATTTAGAAATGCTGGATAATCGGCTTAATTATAAGTTTTATTTTATTTTTGCGTTATCTCTCTCTTTATATGTACATAGATAGATAAACCTTTGATTTTATATATAGATATATATAGCATGATTTGCAAAAATGAATTTATTCTTATCTTTTAAGATTGCGTGTAAGACACCCTTTGCGACGGGAGCCCTTTTACAAAGTTTTTAATGCTTTGTAACCAGTTTTTAAAAACAGAAATATGTGCCTTATTAAATCGAGAAAATTCTCCGCTTATATACTACAAATTTTAAAGTAAAATTTTATTGATGGAGACAAACACGGATTCTTAAGCCTTTTCGCGGCACGTATACGTGTCGCTCATCCCCAAGGTGTTAAAGAGTGTTTTCTTAAACTATACAGGGTGATTCATAAAAGATGGGCAGAACTTTAAGGGGTTATAGTACACTTAAAGACAAATAATATTAAATAGGAGACTAAGGGTCCCAGACGTATTCCCAAGGAGATAGGGGGCATTAAAGTTTAGGGTCCGAAATTTCAAATGATTATAAAAAATGGAAAAATTGGTCGATTCGTTTGCGGTTTTTACAAAAAATTTTCTTTATGCCAGTATTTTCTTGAAATAAAATTTTAAAGTTCAATTTCAAAAAAGGCCGATAGGGGGCGCTTTAGACTTTGGAGTAACAAACAACTATTTTTTAACGTTATTTTTTGTATTTCTTTAAATGATTTCGAAAGCTTAGACTTAAACTTAAATTTTGATCTAAAAATCTGAGTCCTAACGAGTAGTTAAGTAGCGTAAACTGAAATTTTAAATTTGAAACCCTTCTCCCCCCAGAACAAAAATCAGTTATTCCCGATCTTTGTGTCGTAGATTAGGCTCTAACTACTGCCGCGTTTTGCTAAAATTATTCTTTATGTCAGTATTTTCTTGAAAATAAATTTTAAAGAAAATTTTCCAAAAATTCCGATAGAGGGCGCTTTAGACTTTGGAGTAACGAACAACTATTTTATACCGTTATTTTTTGTGTCTCTTTAAATGCTTTCTAAAGCTTAGACTTAAATTTTCAGCCCAAAATCTGAATCGTTAGACGTGGTTAAGTTTCTGGGGAGAGGGGTTTGAAATTTCTACTCCTGAGCACAGTTCAGTTTACCATGTCCACACATTGTGTGCTGTGATACGAGGTAAAAAGACACAAATTAGGATTATGTTACCAAAGCATATTTATTAACATGTAATTACAATAAATGTTCAAAATTGTGACCACCAGAGGTTATGCACGCAGAACAACGGCGAAGAATGGAACGGCGAACATTCGCGAAAACATCAGGCTTTTCGAGCACTTCCCCTACAGCGGCGGAAAGTCTGGCGACCAGTTCCTCGGGGGATTCAATGGGTGTCTCATACATAAGAGCCTTCAATTGTACCCAAAAAAAGAAATCGAGGGGTGAAAGATCTGGCGAGCGAGCAGGCCAAGCAACAGGACCACCTCGACCAATGCATCTGTTCGAAAATGTGATGTCCAGATAGTTGCGGACGTCTCGTACGTAATGGGCTGGCGCTCCATCGTGCTGGAACCACATGACCCGCCGGATGCGTGGAGGAACAACGTTTAACAGGTCTGGCAGCACATGTTGCAGAAATGTGAGGTATGTTTTACCGTTGAGGCGTTCAGGAAGAAGGTACGGTCCGATTAGGTGGTCTCCGAGGATTCCTGCCCAAATATTGATGGAAAAGCGTCTCTGATGAGCATGTGGATACGTAGCATGTGGATTGACATCCGCCCATGCATGTGCATTGTGTGTGTTAAATGTACCTTCACGTGTGAAGGTACATTCATCGGTGAAAAACACAGTTCGTCCAAAATGTGGATTTAGCGCGTTCTGCTGCAGAAACCAGCGGGCGAATTCAATACGATTTGGATAATCCCCTGGAGACAGTTTCTGGACTCGTTGCACATGAAACGGGAGCAAATGTTCATCCTTCAGTACCCTCCAAGTCATGGACTGTGAGGTATCCACCTGCCTAGCCACTGTTCGTGTACTTGTACTTGGCTGCGCCGCTACTACATCCAGAATGGCTTCTGCAACAACTACTGATTCGTCCTTTTTTGCACGACCTGCATTCGACCGGGAAGCGAGAAATGATCCCGTCTCACACAACTGTCTGTGCAAGCGCTCGAAAGTTTTGCGGTTAGGCAACCGCCTGTTGGGAAATCGCTCTCCGTACATTCGTTGTGCCTCTGCACCATTTCCATCTGCCGCTCCGTAAATTAAATGCATCTCAGCCTTTTCCTTATTCGTGAAGGGCACCATCTTCCGTTTCATTACTACAGCGACTTACACTTGACTCACCGTTCAGTGGTTTTTATGCCTGAATCGTGTCGAAATTTTGCATACGTGTTCTTCTTCTTCCCCATTTGACATTTGCTTACTTTCTGTCTCCTTCTTCACCCGGTGACTAGCGTCAGGAATGGAGCTTTAACGTTTGCATGAGCGACGTTTCCAACTGTGCCAGTGCCTTTATGAGTGAATTCCGACTATGCAGTCCTTGACGAAAGTTGTATTTTTGCCTCGTATCACAGCACAGAATCGTTGGGCATGGTTAAGTAGTGCAAACTGAACTATGTTCAGAAGTTGAAATTTGAACCCCCTCCCCTCGCTACTGAACCACGCTCAGCGATTCAGATTTTGAGCTGAAAATTTAAGTTTAAGTCTAATCTTTAGAAAGCATTTAATGAGACACAAAAATAACGGTATAAAATAGTTGTTCGTTACTCCAAAGTCTAAAGCGCCCTCTATCGGAATTTTTTGAAACTTTTCTTTAAAATTTATTTTCAAGAAAATACTGACATAAAGAATAATTTTAGCAAAACGCGGCAGTAGTTAGAGCCTAATCTACGACACAAAGATCGGGAATAACTGATTTTTGTTCTGGGGGGAGAAGGGTTTCAAATTTAAAATTTCAGTTTACGCTACTTAACTACTCGTTAGGACTCAGATTTTTAGATCAAAATTTAAGTTTAAGTCTAAGCTTTCGAAATCATTTAAAGAAATACAAAAAATAACGTTAAAAAATAGTTGTTTGTTACTCCAAAGTCTAAAGCGCCCCCTATCGGCATTTTTTGAAATTGAACTTTAAAATTTTATTTCAAGAAAATACTGGCATAAAGAAAATTTTTTGCAAAAACTGCAAACGAATCGACCAATTTTTCCATTTTTTATAATCATTTGAAATTTCGGACCCTAAACTTTAATGCCCCCTATCTCCTTGGGAATACGTCTGGGACCCTTAATCTCCTATTTAATATTATTTGTCTTTAAGTGTACTATAACCCCTTAAAGTTCTGCCCATCTTTTATGAATCACCCTGTATTTATATAGATATTTATTTTTATTTTGTAATCATTTTAAGCATATTCATTGATTTTTTGTTTTTACTTAATCATTTTATTCTTTTATTTACTTTTATAGGCCAAAGAAAGAGCTTATTCAAATTGGGGTGTACTGAAAACTGAGAAATCCATATACAAGAGAAATAGTGAAAATGTTAAAGAGTCCGTGAGTGAAACAGATCTGAGGAAAATAAGTGTAAGCATTATTTTTATTTTGGGTTTATTTTATAATCATTTTAAGCACATTTATTGTTTTTTTATTTTCATTTCCTCACTGTTTATCGTTTTTTTTTCTTTTTAAATTTTTTAGGCCAAAGAAAAAGCTTATTCAAATTGGGGTGTACGGAAAACTGAGAAATCCATATACAAGAGAAATAGTGAAAATGTTAAAGAATCCGTGATTGAAACAGAGATAAGGAAAATAAGTGTAAGCATTATTTTTATTTTGGGTTTATTTTATAATCATTTTAAGCACATTTATTGTTTTTTTTATTTTCATTTCCTCACTGTTTATGTTTTTTTTTCTTTTTAAAATTTTTAGGCCAAAGAAAAAGCTTATTCAAACTGGGGTGTACCAAAAACTGGAAAATCCGCAAACAAGATAAATAATGAAAATCTCAAAGAATCCACGAATGAACCAGATCTGAGGAGATCAATTGTAAGCACTATTTCATTTTGAATTTTAATAAGTTTTTTTTTTATTTATGTCTTCAGATGCTGTTGAAAAATTTATTTAAATGTTTATCTTCATTAAATATTACTTTTAATATATCTGCTAAATTTTATCATTTAACTATAAAAGTATAGTATTGATATTTCTTCTTTTGTATACTTTGCAGTTGAAAAGAAAATTTGACTCAAAACTGGAAAACGCCAAGAGAAGCAAAATGGAAGCTAGAAGATCACCCTAATAATTCGATTTGTCTGCTGTATCAAAAAAAAAAAAAAAAAAAAAAAAAAAAAAAAAAAAAAAACCCGGTGATAAGCTCTGATTGTGACGTAGTAATTTTTACTTTATTATATGTGATAGCATTATGCAAATGTAATATTATTTTGTAAATACCTTATTTCTTATTAAAATTTATCATATTCAGTTATTTGCAAGTCTTTTTTATATGTATTTTTGAGAATTTTTCATTCCTAATCAGTTTTATGTCTATTGGAGAAAAAAGTGCACCAGTTACTCCCCTAATGATTTTATTTTTTTTAACGTTGAAATTATTGCATGAGGTAAAAAAAAATACTTGAATTTTTTTTATAAATTTTATAAGGTGACTTGTGGTAATGATGTCCCGTTATGATTCTATTAATTTTCACGACTTCATTTTAGATTTTTTTCCAGGGATTTAATACAGCAACTTATGGACTATCTATACAAAAAATAGAATTTTTTATAATAAATTATTCTATATAAAATATTTTATATAGAATTTAAGTAGTATTTTACATAAAATAAGAATAATGAAGAATCATTCATAATCTTGTATTTAGGAAAGTTCATAAATTTCGTAAACTGGTGTAAAAGTTGACCCGGTTAGTATTTATTTTAGATTACTATTTTGAATGAAAAAAAATCATTAAAGAGTTATTCCTTACAGGAAAGCAATGAAACAATAAATTTTCAGTAATGGATTACCCTCCACAGTAAAGCATAAAAAATGTTCTAATATGACAGTTTTTTTTTTTTTTTTTTTTTTTTTTTTTTACGAAATAACAACATAATGACCATTGTAAATAAAAAAAACTTTTTTTACGTGTCAATAATCTTAGAAAATCAATATTGTCAACTTGAGTGACAGCGGTCGAAATTTGCGATAATTTTGACCATGATTTAAGGAAATTTGGCGAATAAATTACAATGAGCTGACAGGTTCATGCTAATTCTGCTACTTATATTTTGAGACCAAATTTTTGTCGATAATTCAAACGATATAACTGATTTAATCATTTTTTTTTCCTTCTTAGGCCAAAGTTACCTTTAATAGGCCAAACTAATACCACTTTGCGATACATGAATGTAACAAAATGGGAGGCGACTACTTATAATTACAGAAATACACTCATCCATAAGATAATTCAAAATTTATATTTATGAAAGGCAAGGAATTTCCATACTAACATTTTTATACATTAAGGAGGGAAAAAAATGCTTGCAAAGCAGTGCGTTTTTGGAAAAGAAAAACTTTTGAGAATTTGAGACTCCATTTTTTGAGAATATGGCATTAGGTAAGATTAAAATAATAATAATAATAATAATAATAATAATAACAAGGCTGCTTGAAATTTTTTTCTATGTTTTATAAGGTATCGTGTGGTAACAACGACATGTTATTGTTTTATCAATTTTCATGATTTAGATTTAGATTTTTTTAAAATCAAATATAGGATTTATTACAGCAACTTATTGACTATGTATACACAAATAAGAGTATTTTAGCAGATACTTATTTCTGAAATGCATTTTCTTGATCAATGCTATTTGGCATTATGTGGGTAATAACAGCATGCCTACGAAACCATAAAGTAAGAGGAAATAATGGCGTGTAAATTGTTGAATTCTAAACATATATAAACTCTACTGACCTAGAAATTGATAAATTTCTCTAATTTTACAGTACATTGCGGCACCAGGATGCAGCAATAATCATTTGATATTTTTTTGTTCTGAAATAAGCAGCACTTAGGCTATACAAATTTCTCTGCATCCATTTTGGTTTTAAACAATGACAATAGTGCCATATTTTTTATTTTATGCTCTCTCGTGCATAAAAAAAAATAACCCATCTTCGGATGTAGTTCCAGCACTGAAAAAAAAATCAACCGGAATAATAACGCCAATGGATGGCGTTATTACCCGGATATACTTATTGAGCAGTATATTTTAAAATACAAACTACCACGCGAATACATCCAAAATCTTACACAAGATTTTGAAATTACATGAAATGCACTATAAATTTATTTAATAAACAAAGTATTTTCGAATAAATATATAATCTTTAGATCACAGAACTCACCCTGCAAGTTTTAGATCGAGCGTTTATTCATATTTGATTTACCCGATCCCTAGCCATGGTCAAATATTTTTACAGAATTCAACATGGTGAAACATTGCTGTGTGTAACGTTTTTAAAAAATGACTGCAATTCAAGCGTTTGAAGTGTCTGAAAGTCAGACACAAAAAGAGTCTTAAAAATTAAGACATTTTAAAATGTCTCGAAAATGACACTTGCATGTCTGACACTTACGTGCCTGATTTCCAGTCATTTCAATGTGCAGGGTTATCAGTGATTAATGATAAAATTTGATAAGAAATTCTTAATGAATTTAATAACTTTGAAAATTAAAAAAATAAAACCGATGTAATAAATAGAAAACGATATTTACTGATATCTTACTGCATTTTCTAAAACAACATTTCATAAATGCATATATGCTTAATTTTGTACCTTATTTTTATCTTAAAAAAGAAGGTGAGACATAGTAAAATTTTAACATCTCAAGTAAAATTAAAAACATATTATATAAATGTTTTATTGAAGAAGTGGAGGTAATATTCTTTAAATTTAGCAAAATTCCTAACTTTTTATTTGCTTACATGCATGTAATTTGCAGGATTGTGTGCAACTTATATAGCATACACACATATTTACGCACTCAAATTTGGAATAATATCAAAATAGACGTTTCAGCAAATGAATGAAAAATAATGAGGAATAAATGAGAAATAATGAGAAATAATAATTTCCATAATCTTCAATTAATGAAAATTTCATACCCTTAGACCATAACATTTTATCCAGTTAATATTTGTTTGAGCTTAATATTATGGCTTCAAAAATGAATTATCCAATTTGTTGTCCTCATCACGAAGTCAACAAAAATTATTCGGTAATGGAATTTCTCTACAGTATGGAATCAACAGTGTTTTAATATAACCGTGCTGCTTAAAAAAAGAAATAATTAATTAAAAAAAAAAATAACAACCTGAGTGTTTTTGTAAACATCAAGCATTTTTTTTTCATAATAATATTAGAAAACCACAATGTGAACTTTACAATATGGGGACCAATTATTTGAAATGGACAGAATAGATTATTTGTGACATTAATCCACAAAATATTTCAAAAATTATACTTCTGAAAAACAAAAAAATTTCATACTGGCATTTTTATAAATAAAAAAAGAAAAAAAAACCTTGCGAAGGAGAACTTTTCTGAACAAACAAAACTGGATGTTTATCTGTAAATTTGAGCTTACTTATAAATCAAACATTCACTGAATTTTTTTTCTTGACATTGTCTTTTTTATAATAAAAATTTTCAAAAAGAATAACTCGATCACAAATGAAATTCAATTCGATGTAAGAAATAATAATAAAAAAAAAAAACCCTAGAAGAAATAACAACATGAGAGCGTTTCGCAACAACGAGCATTTTTTAAAAAATAATAACATTAGCAAAACACCATGTGAACTTTACAAAATGGGAGGCAATTATTTGTAATTGATAGAATAGATTTCTTGTGACATTCATCCACAAAAGAATTGAAAAATTATATTTATGAAATGCAAGAAACTTCCATGTAATGAATGATTATTAAGAAAAAAAAAGGGAAAAAAAAGAAAGAAAAAAGAAATAATAGCATGAGAGCCTTTGAAAGCAAAAAGCATTTTTTTCTTCTTTTACTTCGTAATAATAATTGAAAACCACCATGTGAAGTTTACAAAATTGGAAGCAGTTATTTGTAATAAATGGAATAGTTTATTTGTGACATTCATTCTCTAGATAATTCAAAAATTATATTTATAAGCGCAAAAAATTTCCATACTGACATTTTTATACATAAAAAGAAAAAAAATCTTGTGAAGATGAACTTTTCTGAACAATGAAAACTGGATATTTATCTATAAATTTCTGCTTACTTATAAATCAAAAATTTACCGAATTTTTTTTTTCTAGACAATGTCATTTTTATAATAAAATGTTTCAAAAGAATAACCAGATCACAATTGTAAATAATTTCTTTGTAAGAAAGGATTATTAGAAAAAAAAAGAAAGAAAAAGAAATACTAGCATGAGAGCCTTTGAAAACATCAAGCAATATTTTTTATTTCATAATAATATTCAGAAACTACCATGTGTACTTTACAATATGGGAACCAATTATTTGTAATTGATAGAATAGATTATTTGTGACATTCATCCACAAAATATTTGAAAAATTATACTTATGAAAAACAAAAAAATTTCATACTGGCATTTTTATAAATAAAAAGGAAAAACAAAACCTTGCGAAGGCGAATTTTTCTGAAAAATGAAAACTGGATGATTATCTTTAAATTTGAGCTTACTTATAAATCAAACATTCAATAGTATTTTTTTTTCTTGACATTTTTTTTATAATAAAATTTTTCAAAAAGAATAGCCCGATCACAAAAGGAAATGATTTCGTTGTAAGGAATAATTATTAAAAGAAAGAAAGAAAGAAAGAACAAGAAAGAAAGAAAGGGGGGGGGAAAGGAAATAACAACATAAGAGCGAACATTAAGCATTTTTTTTTTCACTTCATAATAATACATTTAAACCTCATTAACATGAACTCGCTTAACGTGAACAATTTTTAACATGAATTATTTTCCTAGTCACCTATAAAGACGAATATAAAGATTTGATACTGAAAACATGAATTGCTGTTAACATGAACAAAGTTTTGGTCCTCCTTGAGGTTCATGTTAACGAGGTTCGACTGTAATAGAAAACTACCATGTGAGATTTACAAAATAGGAAGTTATTACTATTAGTTATGTAACACTGCTCTGCTATACTGCATTTTTCATGATATTAGTGATAGCTATATCTCACAAATTATGCATAAAGTTCAATCAAACTTTATATTCGGTTAAACTTTCACATAAATAGATTCTTATTAGGCTTGAATGTATACTGCGCAACAGTGTCGCTGTGATGCTCTTTGAATTGCATATTTCGGTTATTATATACATCTAAGAGGGGGTGGACCGAAATTCAGCGTTTTGTTTGGAAAACGCAATGCTTTTATTTTCTTTTAAAATGTTCATACTTCAACCTATACTTTTTGAATCTGCATGATGGGCATAAATAATTTAAATTTGACATTGACACTGTATTAGTGCATTTAGAAGTTTTATCATGTATGAGATAGAAGACTTTTTCAGATTGGCACATCTGACTGCTTTATCTTCAACTTTTTAAGCAAAATAAAAATAATATTATCTTCTGAGAAATCGATTAAAAATTTTATGGTTTCGATTAAATCGAATTCACCTTAGTATCGATTGAATCGATTTAAAAAATCGAAATCGCCCATCACTAGACTGCCCCTGTGCAAATAAAGTAATCATGTTAAAAACTTCATTTGAAATAGGGTTCATGCAAGAGTAAATGTCAATAAAGTCCAAAAGTTTCAGGGCAATCCAAGTGTATTTACAGAGAGCGTGGACAGACATATAGACAAACCGAATGCATAATGACTTTTCAACTTTGTTGAAAAGTGCCAAAAATGAATGTATCTGTGATCAAAATCTTCATTTGCGATTAATAATAATAATAATAAAGCATTTCTTAACTTGACTTTTAAATAATATAAATAAAATAACTAAAACAGGCCGTAATTCATAAAATCTGACACTGACTTGATGTTCAAAAATAGATGTGAAAATCAATAAATTCTGAAAAACAGGAATTACAGCACTGTACATAGATTTAACATGTAAATTGACTATATTCGCAAAGATTGACTATAAATAATACTAAAGATTGTATTACTGAATACATTTTACAATGAAGTTGCTAACAATAAATACGACAATTCATTATGAATCATCTATTTAATTATAAATAATTATATACATTAGTAAGTGCATTTACTCAAAAAACAAAAAATTCTATTTCCGCTTTGTTTTACTTCAGGGTCTGTACTTTTCACCGACATCTACAAAGTAGAAAATAGGCGCATGGGATTAGTGGGTTTTTTATTACTACTAATATTATAAAATAAGTTTTTTCAGAGTAAATATTTGATACTTTGCGGCACGACTATTTTTCCTACAATTGGATCCACTAGTTCATTGGGTATTTAGTAAGAGCAAATGAGGAATTTAATCACAGATATGCTCATTTTTATTCATTTTTTAGTTATGAAGCAAACTAGACCATAAAAGTACAAGGTGAACCACAGGGCTGAAAAAAAAAGTATCCAACTATGTTTCCATCTATTAGTATAATTTGCTGAAAGAGAAATTTCCACCTGCTAGGCATTTTCTTGCGAAACTAAATTTTTCCATTACATAGTATATATATATATATATATATATATATATATATATATATCAACTGACAGATCAAATACAGATCTGTTCAAAAGCATTGGAATAGATTTTTGGCTATATACAGTAACCTTATTTCCCTAAATAACGAAGTTTTGCTAAAGATTTCATGAAGTATTGGAAAGTGCTTCAAAATCTAGGCTTAACGCATGATTTTTCTTTCTTTTTTAGTTATGAAGGAAACAATGAACATCAGATTTATAAAATATAGTCAATAATATTATATTTAGTATTATTAATTGGTCAAAATTTGGGTAGAATGGCTGTTTTTCACATTTCAATGACGCACAGTGCCGCACTTATCTTTTTCAGAATTTTTTGCTTTTAACACACATTTTTGCAGCATTGTCGCGACTAAACTATTGATCAGAGAAAAAAACCTTTTTAATACATAAAATGTAGGAAATGTTTTTCTCTTTAATTTATGTACTGAAGACTTTATGTAAAATGCATAATTTTGAAGTTATTTAGAAAAAACTGTCACGTTTTTTGCCAAAAAAAAAAACATGTTTTCTGGGATAAATTTTGTTGGATAATTTCAGATTCGTGTTCAGCGACCCAAAAAACATAAAGACATCAAATATCAAAACTAAACCAAAACTTGCATTTATTTTCGACCAAGTGCCTGGACTAGTAAGAGAACCTGCCAAATGGATGTGTTTGACAGTAAAATGAGGGAGAATATAAGCAGTTTGGAATGAAGATTTTTTCTACAACTCTTATTGTTGTTTAATTTATTTTTAATATGAAAATTGGTCCTATGAAAAATTGGTCGATATAAAAGTTGTAGATATTATTGAGAAGATGTATGATAAATTTAATCGGATTTGATATCTTAAGAATTGAAGAAGTTATGTATTTTTTCTTCCTCCACTCCCTTTTTTTAATTTTTATTTAATTTAATTTTTATTTATTTATTTATTTTTGCAATAAGAGTTTATCTTATCTAAAACTTGTCCATACAAAAGTTTCAGATAATATTAAGAACATTTATATAAAAATTAGATGGATTTGATACCTTAAGAATTACAAATTTATGAATTTTTAACTCCCGAAAACCCTATTATTTTCGCCCCTTGAGCCCATTTTTAATTTTATCAAAAATGTGTAATGCAGAAACTTTTGGCTAATTTTTTAAAAGTAATATAAACTGTAAACTGATTCAATCTCTATTTTAATAAAGAGGTTATGAGGATTTTTTCGGTTTTCAGAAAAATCCTCCTATTTCCGCCCCCTCGGTCCGATTTTCCCCATTAAAGAAATGCACAGAGATTTTATGCCCTTTGATTGTATATATCAGTTTTGAAGAGACCTGAGCAGAATTAAAGAAGTTATTGTGTCCATAAAAATGTTATATAGACCGATAGATAAATAGTAGATATAAAGATTTTTACTGATCGTAGTTTTGGGGTTTAAAAGACATGATCAGTGTAGATCTGCAAAATTTTTTTAGAAAGTCCAACATGGAAGCGATGGCAATACGTAGTATTTCATACGAAATCTACCTAAAACACAGCATGCCATGAAAAAAATTTCAGAATCTATAACAAAGTGTAATTTTTTTAATAGTAAATGCTAAGGATTTTGTAATAGTAAATACAACCACATATACAGAGTTCATAATCAATTTTTACAATAAAAACATAAAAGATAACCAGGAAATGTGTATTTGGTATGAGACAAAAAATGTTTTTTTTAGATAGTTATTCACATATTGGCCTTTAGTACATAATTCACAAACAAAAGGTTTTTTTTAAACCGACATGAGTCAAGAAATGGCTTCTTAAATGACGATTAAAAGAAAATTCTTTGAGATATAATTCACAATTAGGAGTTTTTATAAGATGTCGTTCTAGCTGAAAATGTCTAGGGAATTTTATGAAACAGATTTCACAAGCACAAGAATTTCATCATACAAGAGATGTTTTCTTAGATTAACATTCAAAGATAAACCTTTGGATTATATTTCACAAAGAGTTTTCCCCCTTTTGTATCAAAAGATGTTTTCTTAGAGAACTGTTCAGAGAAAATCCTCTGGAACATATTTAGAAAACAATGGTTTTTCTCATGTATTGGTTAAAAGATGCTTTTTTAGATCTTTCTTATAAGAAAATCCTTTAAAACATGTTTCACAAACGAAAGTTTTTTTTACCTGCATGTTTCAAGATATGTTTTCTCCAAGTACTGTTATCATTAAATCCTTTAGAACATATTTCACAAAGAAAGTTTTATTAAACCTGTATGATTCTTTTTTAGATAACTGTTCCTGAAGAACGTTTTGGAACTTACATAGCTAACAAAAAGTTTTTAACCTATTTGAAGCAAAATATGATTTTTTAACTGATAATTATGAGGAAATGCTCTGGAACATATTTCACAAAGAAAAGGTTTTCCTTTTGTATGCGTCAAGAGTCGGTCCCTTAAATATCTTTCTTTAGGAAATGCCTTGGACATATTTCACAAACAAATTTTTTTCTGTATGCGTCAACAGATGGGTTCTTAGATTACCTTTCAGCGAAAATCGCTTGGAACATACTTCGCAAACAAAAGGTTTTTCTCCTGTATGTGACAAGAGATGGGTTTTTAGATTACAATTCTGAGAAAATTCTTTGGAACATATTTCACAAACAAAAGGTTTTTTTCCTGAATGCTTCAAGAGGTGATTTCTTAGAGAACTCTTATCATGAAAGGCTTTCGAACATATTTTACAAACAAAGGGATTTTCACCTGTATGAATCAAGATATGGTTTATTAGCGTACTCTTTTCAGAAAATGCTTTCAAACATGTTTCACAGGTAAAAGGTTTTTCACCTGTATGAATCTCCTTTAGATGTCTTATTAGACTACTTTTCCTACAAAATCCTTTAGAACAAATATCACAAACAAAGGGTTTCTCTCCAGTATGAGTCAAGAGATGGGTTTTTAGAATACTATTCGTAGAAAATCCTTTGGAACATGTTTCACAAATAAAAGGTTTTTCCCCTGTATGTGTCAAGAGATGCCTTCTTAAAGTACTTTTATTAGAAAATCGTTTGGAACATACTTCACATAGAAAAACTTTTTTTTCTGCATTAGTGGAAATATGCTTTTCTTTATCACTATTTTGTTGAACAAAGTGTTGTTCACCTGAGGAAAATATTTCATCTGTAATCGATGACATTTTCTTAAATGAGTAAGCTAAATTCTTTTAAACAGAAACTTCATTCAAAATATCAGTGTGAAGAGATTGTTGCAATCTTCATTTTAGGAAATAAGTTATTCAGCTTCTGCAATAAAGATTTATCTAGCTTTAATCTAAGAACAGAAACGAAAATAATAAACAACACATTAAAAAAAAGTTAGTTGAATATCAGATTTGGCAATTTTTTTTTCCTTAAGCAGTACAAAAATCATACATTAAACTGTCACATTATATAGAAAACGGTAATAATAAAAAATAGGAAATAATATCGTTCACCTTTTTTATCTATAAAAAGTACTGTTTATCCCTATGGAAGGGTGACAGGCAAAACGATATTTTTCTTGAATCCGTTATGTACCAAATACAAAATTAATTTTGTATATGGATATATTACATTAATACATCGTTTTAAAAAGTAAGTATTTTTCACAGTGATATTTTATTAACTTTTATCTTCAATTAAATCAGTAAAGTATGTGAATAGTAAATGTATAATCCCCCCGTGTAAAAAGAAAATGAAAGAAAAAATTGTTAAAAATGATTATTAAAGTAAAATAATAATAAATACTGATATCGATATCATGTGGGGAAGAAGTAATTCGAGAAATAATAGTACATGAAATTATATAAATGGAGGGAGTCGAAAATTGGCATGCGGGAACGTTATATATGCACAATCACATATTTTTAAAACTTATTGAAAATACAGATACATGCTATACTGAGATGACAAAGCATCGCCACTTTGGAATTTTGAAAGAATGTAAGAGTGATTTAAAGTACAATCATAGGCGCCAACTTGACATCGATTATCCGTAATACATACGTTAATTTGACCCTGGTTTAATGAGTTTAGAACCAAAATTTTTTCAAAGAAATGAAATTAAGTATGTTCCAGTAACAAACTAAAAATTAAATAAATAAAGATTCATAAAATATATTTTCTGGTTTGAAATTACGTTAAGCTGGATCAAACTGATCCAGGTATTACGGAAGATTAGTTGAAAATTGGCAGCTATGTACAATGAACATTCGACTGCATCATCAAGAACTTTTCATAAAGGAAGTATTTACAGTATAATTCAGAAATTCGGTATCATTCGAATTTTTGAAGGAACATAAGAAGTAGTACTACATTCTTAATCGTGCATTTAGTCGAAAGGTAATTAATATAAAAAGAAATTATTTTAACTGGTATTATCTATGTTATTGAAGAAATCTAATAAATTGTGAAAATATTTCTTTTCTTCTAATTTTGAAAACATCAATAACAAATTTGTTTGCTTCAGTTTTGTTGGATGTTCTTTAACAATTTTTTTTTTCATTTTATACAAATCAAGAATCTGTATTTTCGAACAGTCATGTTTCGTACAGTCATATTTTTCTAAAGCATATATTAATTGTCCATTCGAATTTATGGATTTTTTATAATACTTTTTCTTTTGGTGATCGTTCATCCTCGTCAATGCCATTATCTGAAAACAGTACAATAATGAAGAATTAAGGGATGTCCTAAGAATCCTTTCTCTTTTCTAATGAATAGTATCGCCAAAAAGCGCTCATAAGCTGCTGCAATAGTTATGAAAAAAAAATTGTCAATCTCACTTGAGAGGGAAGTTATTTTATATCTAAATGTATTAGGACTGTATACAGTCAAGGATCGATAATCCGCGCATCCATTATCCGCAATTTTCTATAATCCGCGTTGCTAAGCAGCAGTAAATATTAGGAATTTTGTAGGACCAGTTTTTTTTTTTTTAAATAGGACTATACATTTATTATTTACATTCTTTACTGATTCAAAAAAGAAATTGATAAATGATCACCAATGTATATGAAATTACTTTATATCAATGGAAATATAAAAGAGACAGTTACTAAATAAAATCATAAGACGAAATGCAATATTTCACCTAGATACCATCACAAAACACACAATATGAATTTTAAAAACCTCACCATTTTATTTAAAAGGTGAAGAAAATAATAAAATACATGTTACAATTTATATATATATTTGATTTAAAATTTCTTACCATTTTCGGCCTACATTTCCTCCAGAAATCATCAGCAAATAGTAAAAATCAATTAAGATTAATTAAGAAAATCAAATTAATCATAAAAATATTTGCTGATGATGTCTGCGGGAATTGCAAACTGAAAGTACTAAGAAAGTTTAAATAAAATGTGTATTTTTATTCTGTAACACCTTTTTTTCCGTCATCTTTTAAGTAAATTAGTGAGCTTTTTACAGTTCATAATATGTATTTTGAGGTAATTACTTTTTAAAATTATTTAATAATAGATATTTGTTGCATAATTCATTCAACAGTAATATTTTTATCTCTCACTTCGTATCAACAAAACAGGTAGACAACATTCTTTCTTCAATAAACACAACAAATGTAATTTCAAACATACTTTGTAGCTGGTTTCTCCAGCAGTGAACTATATCCACCATATAGCAGAAGGATAGGAATTCCAAACACTGGGATATTCCCTATTTTTGAATGAAATAATTGTATAATCATTTAATGGTTTTAAAAATGACTTTCTCTATTTTCTTATAAATAGTTAACAGACTAAAAAAGAGGCCCAGGGTTCCAACACATTTCATTAAACAAAAATCAAAGGCTTTTAATGGCTTTCAAAGACAAAAAAAAAAAAAGTAACTGTATTTATTAAAGCTACAGATAACAATACAAAGGGAATTTTTAAAAATTACCTTTAACAGATGAGACATAATACATAACTACTGTGAAGCAGTGTCAGTAATTTAAGATGATATTAACTTATAGGATAGTGTTTTGTATTTAACAAATTATACACGGCTGTTAGAATTAAAATGCACCTATTCAACATGTTTTTGATGGTAATATTGTTAAAGTTCTAAATGAAACAAAATTTCCATGGTGCTTTTATTTAAACTGAAAGTTTTGAGTTAAATCCCCAAAACTGAAAAACAGCAGCAGTCTGTGAGGTCGGTAGCAAAAGTTAAATGATAAAATTATTCCGGATTTCTTCAACTTTTAAACCTCGTAACATAAAGTCATTCTCGGTCTCTGAAACTTATTCTATTGTTTAAACCTTGTAGCATAAAGGTATTCTGTATTTTTTAAACTTATTTTATTTGTTTCAATCTTATAAAAGAAAGGTATTCTGTATTTTTAAAACTTATTTGTTAAAACCTTATAAAATAAAGTTTTTCTGCATTTTTAAAAGTTATTTTATTTGGATATTTTTTTGTTATTTTTATATTTCAATATCAAATACAATAGGTGAAGTCTTCCATGTATGGGCAGCTTTGATCCATTATTTTTTCATGATTAAAATAGACCATTTTTCAGATTTCTTATACATTATTCTTACGTCATAATTTTACCCCATAGATGATTGAGTAAAGAATAAAATGATACATAAAACTTTGTCCTAGGTTCACAATTTAAAAAGTTAAAAATCATTTAGTAAAAATTGGGTCAACCATCCCTACTCTCCCCTATACTTTAAGATTCACTAACAGAATGGCAATTTATGAGCATCATGAGGATTTTTAAGATATGAAATTCCATGCATTAGTTCTTGAAATTGATATAATTGTGTAAATCCTGCAAAATGTAGTATAGCAGTGTCATCTATAGAGCCATTAACACCTAATTTTAAAGAGCAACATCTTGCGTCAGCATCTAATTGAATTTGAAGTTAGATGAAAATTTATAAAATTAGTTCTTGAGATAGAGCAATTGTAGAAATAATTAAAAATGCAACTTAGTAGCGCACCTGTAAGGAGATCTACACCAAACCATATTCAACATATATACTTTTCAAACTATACAAGAATCTGAAATTTGACAAACATATATGTGTTAGTTCTTGAGATAAGAGCTAATGTAGCAAAAATCCTGAAAAAAAAAAGTTGCTAGACATCCTACATCATCTCTAACATAAGAGTTTTAGCAGTTGTAGCATAGTAGTGCTACCTGTTTGGTGATTAACATTAAAAATATAATGAGCACCAATTTTAGACAGACTGAAAATATATATATATTTTAATTCTGTGCATCAGTTCTTGAAATAGAGTACAGAAATCTGCTTGGGCCTGCTTCAGGACATGAGACTAGGTTTAATATTTTTTTCTGTTCCAAGCCAGTACTGTGGTTTCATTCTTCTTAGTCTTAACGAGCTAAATTTTTGTTAGTTCGATTTTAGTCAAGCCCATATGAAAAACCTTGTCTCAGCCTGTTTAAAGATCAACAAAATTTGGACTGTCTCTAACATTTTTACAAAAAAAAAGAATACATTTTTTAATTGCCATATTCTACAATTAAACATTAAAATTCATTTTTCTTTAAAGAACAGTAAATTTCTAGACTTTTTAAAATATAGCAAAATTAAAATATTGTAAGATGTCTCGAAAATAAACCCTGCCTATGTCTTAAACTAAAAAAATGTGTGTATCCAAGCATACATGAGAAAATAATATATAACATATTTACATCTGCTGAGAAGGAAATTTATCTGTAAAGAATTTTTTTCTTTCCTATACAATTCCAATTTGGGAGATTTTACTACAGAGCATGTCTCAGACTTTTGAGTATCTAATACATAGAATATGGGTGTATAAAATTAATAATAACTAAACTATTTACATACAACATATAAATATTCATTAAAGAAATAAGTATTGCAAACTATAGATTTCTATAAAAATGATGATTATAAACATAAAAAAAGCTAAGCAAGTATTTTCAAACAGAGCTCCTTTCTATGAGATAAATTTTTAATCAAATGAATGTAAAAATTAAAGTTTCGTAGAAATTCACTTGCGCCGGGCCAAGAAATTAATTATTTTCTTAAGATTTATTAAGACTGTCAACATGGAAAAAATTATGTTTATTTATAAAGCATTAAAGAAATCTCGATAATTTGGCATCACATAGGAATTTTTAAAAACTTCAAGTTTATATATTCCTTTCTGCAATTACTTTTTCTAAACTGCTTGCTTGAGACTTATGTTTTATGATGCAAAATACAGGATTAAAGGACTAGTTTAATTAGTTTAAAGTGTATAAAATCATGCAAAAATGCACCACCATTAGGAATGCAAAAAGATGCTGATAACACAGCAAAAATTTAAAAAAGACAACTTACAAAAACTTTCTTCTAAACGTAAAAATCCATCATTTTATTCTCAGGCAAGGTCAATATTTTAAAAAGCTTCCTGGTCTACATTAAAACAAACAAACAAAAAAAAAACCATTTTATTACTGTAGTCAGCCAGATTTTCAATGTTTTATATACAGTCGAAGTTCTATAATCCGCACACACTGCGGCCAAAGGTTGTACGGATTATGGAATATTGTGGATTATAGAGTATTATGTATATTATACGTCATTTTTTTAATTCCTAAACAGCATTTTAATCCTTTAATCAGTACAATATGAAAAGATAAATAAGAAATCTAATAATTAATTTAATATGCTATCTGAAAAAATGCCTTTTTAAAGTTATTTTATTAAAAAAATTATATATAAGTGCATTTAAATAAAAATAATTACTACATTTCCTTTGTAATGAAGTAATCTTTTTTTTTCTGTTAATGAAATAAAAGAGTCATATTAACAAGAAATAAATGTTTTTTTTATGATTTGTTTTTAAATTTTTTTATAATTGTTTTAAAAATCACTTTTCGATGACAAATTTGTAAATTTCTTTAACTCTTTATTTCATTGTTTACATTCATAAAGAAACGCGAATTATAGAAAATTGAGGTTTATGGGAGCGCGGATTATAGATCTTTGACTGTATTTCCTTATGCTTTATCAAGAAATGGGCTATTAAAATATCCTATTTTTTGCAGTGTATAATTATGTTAAAATTACTTCTAATTGGGATAACACAGAATTCAGACATTGAATCTAAATCCAGCATTATAGCACACTCAACATTTAAATATAGGTTACATTTGAAAGCTGTAACTGAATTTGAAAAATACTAAAACATGAGTAAACTTGATATATTTTTATAAATACAAATATATATTTTGAAAGTAAAAAAATATATCTTATCATTCTTCTGCTACTGGGATAAGTGAATACTCCAAAACATTCTATCATTTTTTTGTTAAATACTGACACATTTATTAATGTGATTAAAATTTGTAATAAATTTCAATATCTCAATCTTTTCTGCAGCTCCTTTTAAGTGTGAGATATTGCAGTTGTTTTTCTTCTTTGTGCTGCATTAGAATGTTCAAACTAGTCCATAAAAATGTACACTCATCCACCTTTTTTGTTTTCATTAACTATGAAATGGTTAGAAAATGATTTGAATTTAAAATTAAAAGATTATTTTAAATAGTATCATGACACGGCATGGTGCAACGCCATCTATCAGTGATATTCGGAACTAACCAAAAGAAAAAAACTAAGGAAAAATTTCCCATTATATCTTGCTAATATAATCTCAATAGCTGTCACTTCACCATTATGAAAACTGTTGAGCTAAAAATAGCAGGTTTAAATGTACAGTAGACTCCCTTAAATCCGCGTCCCTAAAATCCACGAATGCCAGAAATCCGCGCATTTTTTCAGATGTAAATAATGAAATTAAAGATGGCGCTGAAGTCAGCAACTATTGCAATACAAATAATTCTTTAAATACAGTCGAGTCTCTATATAGCGAAATCCATCGTTCCAGTAAAAAATTCGTTATATAGAGAAATTCAATATATACAGCATGATGTTAAAAATCGTATTTAATGTGCATATTTTGAATAAATATTATTTTTGTTCTTTTTAATTAAGAATTTGAAATGTTTAAAAGTAAATATTAACCTAACATTTTATTTCTTAATTATTTAAGCTGTTTCAAAAAAGAGAACATAACATTTACCGTAATTTCTGGAAGAAACGCCGCGGCGTTTACGTGTTTTAAACTGAAATTTCAAGCGATGCGGCGTTTACAAGCATTTTTTTTCAAACAAGAGTGATATTTTTCTGAATTTTTCCAAAAATTAAAAGAAAAAACGATCCTAATTCCAAAATTTCGGACATAAAATGTATCGCGAATTCCGACAAATGGTTGCAAAAACAAATTAATTTCGATTTCGTCAAAATATCGCGAAAAAATGTCAATTTTCATTAAAAGACCGCAAAAAGTTACGCAAATTTCGCATTAGATTACGAATAAACGAAAATTGCATTTTCGAATGGATTTCCTGAATTTCCCCCTCCCCTTCTTTTATAACTTTCAGAAAATTTGTTCTGAATCCGATTTTTTTTCCCCTTTCCAAAGATTCAGTGATGAATCATGATGAAATGAATGAATCATGAATCTTTGATGAAATGTGCTTTTTTTTAAAAAGATTTTTTTAATTGATTTCATGCTTTTTTTTTTTACAAATTTCTCCTTTTTTCTGCGTTTTTCGACAGAATTTACGTTTTTTTTAAACCAATTTTTTTTCAAGTATTGCTTCAATTATCAAAATTCATGATTCATTCAAAGATTCACGATTCATTCCTGAAAATTTTGTAAAACGATCGTGGAAAAAAATCCCGTGTAAGCGCCCCTCTCTAATTATTTTATGATTTTTCGTCACGTTTGGGGGAGGCGGATTAACGGTATTTTACGGTACTGTTAGGAAAAAAAATCACCGTATCCGCTGCGCCGCACTAAGCATACTTTTACTTTTAAACTCGTATGCGTCGCGGCGCTTATTCTCGAAAATACGGTATTTAAATAATATTATTAATTTTGTATTTATTTATTAATTTCTGATTAATAATTTCATTTTTATGATTTCTTAATACAGCTTATCAATGTGTTTCTGTTTAACATGTTAACCGCGATTACCGCGGAAATTTCACCTGCGGCGTTTACGACCATTTTCTAAATTTTTTTGAGTTATTTTTCGCGATGCGGCGTTTCTTCCAGAAATTACGGTATATGAAAATCAAAGAGGAAGACTTGCATTAATTTCAGACGAAGATATCTGTAATTTTTTGCTGTTTTGATTTTAAAATTGTTATGCTTTCAAAATAAAAAGTTCAAATTTTAGCAAAGAATGAAAAATTGTAATTAACATTTTGAACCATTTGAAGGCCTCTCTTATGTGTCTCTCATTGATTCCTTTCTTATATGTGTAACAATTCAATTGGCTCTGTTTTGAGAAGGATGTGGAAAGGTGTGGGGGAGGTGAGATGAATTCGTTGCATTTAAAGAACAAGGAGAAAATTAATAATAAAAAAACTCAGCACTGAACGATAAATCAAAAATAAGTGGTAGAAAATTGATCCCATATGATTTCGAAGCTTTTTTAAAACTGAATAAATTAAGACCAATTTATGAAAAAATTCGTTATATGGAGATAGATATTTCGCTATATAGAGATAGTTTTTAATGTAATCATGCGATAAGGGGACCGTTCCTACTAAAAATTCGTTATATGGAGAAATTTGATGTATGGAGTTTCATTATAGAGAGACTCGACTGTATATATATTTTTAAATCCTTTTCAACTTTTTCCTTTTTTCAAATGCCAATTATAATTCAATGCGCTATTCAAATCAATGTCCTTCAATTTAAATTCTGCAGCGTTAAATAATGTTTCTTAGACGTACGACGATCGATATTTAATCGAATTAATCATTATCGTATCGTAGTTGCTGAGTAATATAACTTCCAATGACCATTTTAGTAGAAGTTGCGATTCGTGTGGCAGGATAATTTTTGCTATATAAAATTATTATTTTAATAGCTCTATTATTATTTTCGTATCCCTGCGAAACGAATTTGAGATTTACATCCGGTTTACTAATTACGATGATCGATATTTAATCGAAATAATCATTATCGTATCGTAGTTGCAGTGTAATTTTTTCTGTATAAAATGAATATTTTTTAATTAATCAAGTTTTTTTTGTTTATTAACAAAAGCAGATATTTTTCTTTATAAAAAGATTGATTTTTCCTCATCATTATTTATATTAATATTGCATCTTAATTATTTACTTTATTTTAATATATTTTTTAATTTTATTTTAATTATTTTTTTTGTAATAATAACTTGTTTTTTAATTATATATTTATTTAAATACTTTACTTAATTTTTTTAACGTTTCAATTTATAATACAGTTGAACCTCGAAAATCCGGAACCGTCGGGACCGTGGCGATTCCGGATTTTCCGGATTTTGGAGGTTTATTAAAAAATCTTTTTTTATGGCTATATAAAACCGTAAAATCCCGTTAACCCGCTCTTCCCGATCAAACGCACCCTCCCCACTTTATAAAGAATTTGAAATTTTCAAAAAATCCCGAGAAAACGCCCTCTCTCCCGATTCTCAACGGCGATTGAGAGTGAGACGAATCATTATGAAATGAATGAATCATGAATCTTTGATGAAATGTGCGTTTTTTCAAGATTTTTTAATTGATTTCATGCTTGTTTTGGCTTTCTTTTTTTTTTTTTTTTTACAAATTTCTCCGTTTTTTCTGCTTTTTTTCGACAGAATTTACATTTTTTTTTTTTTTTTTTTTTTTTTTTAACCCAAATTTTTTCAAGTATCAAAATTCATGATTAATTCGACGATTCATTTATTTCATCATGATTCATTACTGTAAATTTTGTTGACGTTTTTTAACTTTTTAATTTTTGTAATAATAAAGTCTTTAATTAACGGCAAGTCACTACAATATTAACCAGAATATATCTATCTATATTTTTTTAGTATAGTTATCAGAATTTAACTGCAGTTGATGAAAATTACAGCTATGTCTTATTTTAAAAATTAATAAAACTGAAATCGGAAAAATGTCCGGATTTTGGAGATTTCCGCAATTTGGAGGTCCGGATTTTCGAGGTTCAACTAGCATTGATTACAATGCTTAACTGCTAATCAAATTAATGTTTCAAAAATGTAAACAAATCAATGATCTGCAAAATTCTAAAATCCATACAAACCCTGGACCCAAGCTTTGCGGATTTGAGGGAGTCTACTGTATTTTATCTTTCCCAAACAGTTCAATTTCCTTCCATTTAAAAGGGAGATGGGTGTTAAGAAAAAACTTCTCTCCAGGGAAAAATTTTATTTCAAGAAAATATAGTTTCCTCAAAATCCTTTTATTTTCTCAAAACAAGTTATCAAACTAAGAGAAAAGTGGTGCAATACCAAAAAGAAAAATATCAGACATCTTAAATAAAACAGCCAATGATGATATTATAACGACTCGGTATAAAATTGATTATACATTTATTTGCTCTATTTATTCCTGAAGGTCATTATTTTCTCAAATGATACGACAGAATCCCAAACCTCTTTTTAGATTATTCTAAAAATGCTATTGCGTGTAAAAATTCCAATTGACAAAAATCATTGGTGACTCCTCAGTTTCACCCATTTTTCCTTTTTTTTTTTCTTGTTTAATAAACATTTCACTGACTGTTCTAGGAAGGACTTTTCTATTGTCAAATTTCAAAGTGTTTGGTTAGCAGTTACTGGTGACTCCCTTCATTTTAGGTATCAAAATCACCCCAACACAGAATAGTTGCTTGCTTTTCAACTAGGGTTGGCAGATTTATCTCAGGAAAGATTTTGATTGACACTAGTTAGTTTTAATTTTATTGTGCTATCATTTTTTTTCTCATATCATACTAAATGTGCATAATGTTGAACATGTATAATGAGCCTGAGTCAATAATGTTTTCAGTTTTTTTGCCTAAAAAATGGCTATTAATTAATTGATTTAGTTATTATCCTCTAAATACATTTGTATTACATTGTTCTATCATTACTGTTTAACTAATTTTGCAGTCATACCATTGTGAATGAAAAATTAATTCAATTTTAAGAACAAAAATAAATTTAAATATCCTATCATGTAATGATCATTTCAGTGATGAAAATTTAAGCAATGAACACCTTACAAACTTTCTCTATTTAACCCCTTAATCCTTCCCTCCAATACATTAATGGGCCTGATACATTAATGTAACAATCCCAAAGCAAGAAGGATGGACTCAGGGCTTTGAAGCTACGATGGTCAAGCTTTATTATTAGGCAGTGGACAGGTGGTTCAAGATTCTCAGAAAACTGCTTTAAATGAATGGATCTATTTTCAAAGAACCCTGGCTTTACAAAATTTCATAAACATAATACATCCTAGATAATGCCAAGATACCTATAGCATAAAAGTACCATAATTTTATTACATGAATCAACAATAATTCAATGATGATAAAAATATAAAAGAAGGAAAATGTAATGATACATTGATTAACAATGTATGACATAAAATGGAATGCATAAACTGTACAGCTAAACACAGATGATTCTAGAAATCATAGATATAGGAAAAATAACTGTGACTTTACCTTCTGAAAAAAACTGTTGATTGTTAGTTTGGATTCAGTAAGCATTAGTCTCATTTAGAGAATATTTTTAAATCGATTTTTAAATTTAGATGAGAGAAATGTGCTTGCTTATTTGATGATAAATCACAAACATGCTTACATTTGCTATTATTCCTGGGTGATGCATCTAATTAAAAAGTATTTGCATTCCTTAAATATGGAGAATGTAATTGAAATATTTGTACGATTTCGTTATGAAGTTATCCTGTATAATTTTAAAGCTTAATTCAGCTGTCACAAATAGAAGATATTTGAATTATCAAACACTCTTTGCAAGTCAGGCTCTGTTTAACCCAAATTTTAAACATAAATCTTTTTAAAAAAATTATACATGAATATAAATTATTATAGGTATGTTTTATTGCAAGCAAAAATATTTCTAATAGGGTTTATTAAAATATTATTATACTGTATTTTTCCATCTATTATCTGCAGTGGCATATGATATAACCTGCATTTAAAATTTAAAATCTGGTCAATAGGTGGCACTGGTCACCAGTAAACTGCTATAAAAGTAATATATTTTCAATTCAAAGTACTAATATATAAAAGTAACTGCTATAAAAGTAGTATATTTTCACTTCATCAAATGCAAAAAACAATGACAAATTTATAAACAGAAATGGAATTTTTTTATTAGATATGTAAATTATCAGAAATATTTTAAAAGAAAACACATTACGGAATAATTTAAAAAGAAAAAGAAAAACATTTTGCATTAAATTTTCATTTTTTTTCTTATTTTTAAATTTAATGCACTTTTTCTTACAACGCATCATGAATCACAGATGAAAAATACAAAATTCTTCAGAGAAAATGGTAACAAATTTGCTTGCACATAATTTTCATAACCTGCTCCATATAATATTTTTTCACAAACAGAAGAAACTACATAAATTGATCTTATTCTTCCTTTGCATTTGAGGCTATGATATCACAAATGTTTCCACATCTCACAAGATTAATGTTCCATTATTGCTCTATGATGCGAAGCTTTGAGCTGCAAAAGGAGTTGTTGCTCATTTAAGGACTACAGTATTGGATATATTTCTCCACTGTTTTTAATTAGCATTACCCCCCCCTCCATTATATATATATATGTATATATAGGTTGCTTTTGGCAAGATATGCACCTGGCTATGACAAAAGAAGTCAGCTCTTTTTATCAGTAGAGCAACAGCATTTATTTTAAACCCATTAAACATTATGAGTAAACTGGAATTTAAAATTTTTCAGCAATTTAAAGCGGCTGCACTTAAGTTTTTTTACTAATTTAGGTAAATTTAGAACAACTTTACCTAAGTCTGATAAACTTTACCTTTACCTAAGTAAGTAAACCTTACTTTCTAATATGTAAGTAAATTTTGTTAAATTTTACATAGGTACATAAAATAGCATATCAATAGGTATACAGGTATGAGAACAATTACAAAAAAATATTTACTTTCAACTGAGGTGAATTCAGCAAAATTTTTCCTATCATGGCAATACAAAGTTTTAAAATTAAAATATTTAAGAAAAATTCAAAGCAGTTTCCTACTTCCAGCCTAAAATATGAACAATAAACATTAAATTATTTGCAAATAACTAAACTAATAAAATTACCTGCTACGAAAGGCATATTAATAATGTTTTAAATAATATATAAACATCGTCAAATACGAAAGCGGCAAAATATAAAATATCTTGCTTAATATGATCAAATTGTGAGATAATAATGAAGAACCAAACCTTACCAATAATTTATTTAACTAAAGAAGGTTGGATTAATAAATTTCTGTTTTAAAGACTATCTAATACTGCAATCTGAGGAATAAACAAGACGCCAAAATATTGAAAAAACAATGAATGAATCAAGGAATTTTTATTTAATGAACCATGTACTTTAAGTTATTAGAGATAAAGATTCATTCATAACAACGGCGTCAGTTGAAGTTTCTGTGGTAGGCCGTGTTCAGCTGTTACGCGCGCTGCACGCGCACGCTAGGAGCCACGGACATGGAGTGGGTGCTTATACTTGGTGGGATGTGCGTTCAGTCCTCGCTACTGTGCCACCAGTTGCTGTAACTGTTCGCTCTCAGTAACAGATGGAGAACAGATCAAGGATGTAATTACTTGTGGTGCCAATTATAAAGATAATCTGTTACAAATGAACGTGAGCTGGCTGGCCAAATGGTCAGAATGCTGAGCTTGAACACAGACGATACGGGTTCGAAACCTGCGCGGGCCAAACGTTGGTTTGTGTTTTTTTTTTTTTTTTTTTTGCTTTTTATTAATACATAAGACATTTTTATTAAAGGTAAATTTTATATTAATAATACAGAAGCACATGTATTTCTATTATAATAATAAAATACTTATTTAAATATGAGAAAATGAGATTTTTGCGGAGAAAGTTTTAATATTCCAAATTTAGAATATTAAAAGGATAATTAGAACGATATTAATATCGTTCCAAAGTGATTTATATATATATTAAGAAAATGAAAAAAAAAAGTTTTCTGCGAAAATATCCGTATACGCATATATATACTATATATATATATATATATTTTTTTTTTTTTTTGAAAATTTTAGAAGTAATTTTTTATTGAGATTAGGATGCAAATATAATGCATGCGTGGATATTTTACGGTGTTAAAATCAAAATGGAAAATATTATAAAAGCAAAATGTAAAAGATATACATTTTTTTAAATTAAGAATATATCTGCATACATATATTTTAAAGAAGTGAAATATTTGGAGTTTGCCTTCTAGTTTTGTAATGCATAAAGTATGATTAGAATGTTTATAATTTTTCTATTAAAAGTATAAATAATATTATTTAAACAACACACTTAAGTATAAGTTAGTAATGTTAGTATAATGCAGTAATGTTAGTATAAGCAAAACACTTAAGTGTTTTGCTTATACTAACATAATTTCGGATGTCGTTTGTTTTTCATATTTTATGACATATTTTGGCCTGTTATCCGCACGGTATTAAAATATACAAACATTAAATAAGAAATATATACATACTAAAACTTCTTCTGAAAAATTATCTAACTAACAATGCAAATTCCATTGAAATCAATCCAGTATTGTAGATTACAAATCAATCTTGTAATATGTAGATACAGGGCCATCGCTAAGACTTTTTATTGGTGGGGGAGAAAACCTTAATATTGTTAAGTAAAATTTTTATATTCGCCAACTCGTTTTATAATTTTGCCAAGTTAACGCACTTTGAAAATGTAATACAATTCTTATTTGTAAAAAAATTAATAATATTCCCAATTAGAGTTGTAACTTTTGCAAATTCTATCAAAAATAGAAAATGTATTGCAGTTTTTATTAAAATTTTAATTAAATTTGACATAAAAGTTTTAAATTTGCAAAGTGTAACAACATTTGTCAATGTTTTGGGAGGGTAGCCCCCCCCCCCTTAGCTAGTCCCCCGTGTGGATATCTCAACCTTGGTTTATCAACAGCATTCTATTAATTACAACAATAGAATCAACAGTATTTTATTATTTAATACGAAAAGTATAAAGCAACTGATAAATGATTTTTAAATAAATAAAAATAAAATTATTTAAAAAATTAAATCACCAATTGTTAAATTGTATCAGTCAACCTACCAACTTTGACAACAAACAACGTGCAACCAATAACAGATAAGCACAAAACGCACAATCACGTGATCAAATCGCCCATCATTTTTTTTGCGTCGCGCGCGTCAAGGTTTGAGCATGGTTGATTGTCATTTTTTAAATGCTAATCAGGCTTAATTACATGAAATAGGTCACGTGATACTTTTCCGGAATACTTTTAATTTTATTTGAGTGGTCACAGGTATGTATTTCTGTTACGAAAATCATGTTTTGAAAGGATAAAGAGATATGGTATTTGTATTTACCAATTCTGAACCATAAAAATAATACAATAATTGAATAAGTTTAAAATTCTCTTCTTCGATAGCACCTACTCCAAGCAGAATCTTCTGAGCGCGCGCGCACAAAAAAAGCCGCTTTTGAACACGGCCGTAGAAGATTTATTGGTTCGATTCATTCATCATACTACCTCCATCATGGTGACTCATTCATAGCGTTGGCGTCTCTTTGCTGTTATGTGACCTTGGACGATATCAAAATTCTCTGCTAAGTCGGCTAATTTTTTAAATATAATGACCTATAGCGATATAATGAAAGAGAGTTTTTAGAATTTAATGCCCTACGTCTTTACTAAAATAAATTAATGGTAAGATGTGTTTCTTTTGCTTACTCTTCTACCAAAGATTCTGTATTTTGTAATAAAAATTTTCTAAACTCTTAATGACTATTAACTGGTGAAAACTATTAATTTTAGTTCAGGAACATCTAGTCAACGGAACTGCTTAAAAATGAAAGAATAAAATTTAGAAATCTATTTATTACAATTTGTTTTCTGAGGAGGGGGTAATTTATGGTATGGTTGGGCTTAGCCTAAGTATTGTATGATAGACAGACTTTTTATTTCAGTAATAACTTTAATGCATGTCTAATGCTGTACATTTTACTATAAATAACAATTATATATGTATATATATAACACTAGGAAATGTTACTTTAACGTGGTAAAAAAATACATTTTACTGTATACTTTCTAAATGTATAGTTTAGAAACAGAAGAGTGATGAAAAAAAGTGTTATTGTCAATAACAAATATAAAAAACGCAAAAGAAATGGAACTAAAAAAAAGTTGGAACATCCAAAATGCAGAGTAATTATGAAAACATATAACATAAAAGTCTATTTTAAAGAAATAAAGCAAGGTTCATGAATGGAAGTTAAGTACTGTTTAAAAAGTTTGGCATTATTTCTTTAATTTAAATACCACATAAAAAATAATTTTTTTTGTGTATTTGTACAGTCATGGAAAACAAAGTAAATATCTCCTATATACTCCTCAACAAACTATCATTGAGGAAAGTTACTGACACTAAACGATTGAAAATACTGAAGTCTACTTTTAAATGATGCATGTAAATTTGCTCAGGGGGCCATCTACAAATTAAAACAAACCCTAACATTGTTTTTTCTTTAGCAGTACACAATTCTCACAGCATTAATAAATGTCACACCTTTCTATTACCCTAAAACTCAAAATTTTGTGCAACTTTCTGAGAAATTAATTATTTTATAATGAGCATATTTTAGGAGCTGTATTCAAATTGAAGTTCAGTACTCGATTGTTGACCGTGAGAGCCCTCTTCTTGATTAAGGCACATTAACCATCACTGAAGCAGTCATTGAAGACTGCTAAATTACAGGAAAGAGATAAGAAGTTTCAACATATTTAGTCACTTCTATCATAGACAACCCCTTAAGGCATCCGTCCCTGCCCGGGAAAACATTCACAAGCTAATGTTATTCCTACATTGAGGTAGTTTTCTAATAACTCTTTCGCATTATGACATTTTTAAATAATTTTTTTTTTCATTGGATCGCTGAAATCCTTTCAAGATTGCTCCTTGATTGCTTTTTTGATTCCTGCCACAGGTATTTTTTTATAAAGTTACTTTCACTTTCAGAACTTGTTTAAAAAGTCAAAGTAACCTTTTAAACCATTATTTTGCTGTTTTCTAAGCAAAATTTGAAAGCTACATGGAAGGAAATTTTAAATTTTGGATTTCCATATAACAGGTCCTTAAAAATATTGTAGGTTACAATACATAATTTTTTCGAATATTAATTTCATAATTCATAAAATTATAAAAAATACAAATGCAATATGTTCATGTTTTGGTATTTTTTTATTAGTTGAGTTGTATGTAAAAAATAAGCACTTTAGGAGTATAATTTCAGGAGATATTAATAAAAATTTAAAAATGTCATTTAACATTAGAAACACTAAATTTTGAATAGATATAATTCAAATGACTTATTGAAATTTGGTGTCTAGATCTAGTTTGAATCATAGATTTGTCATAGCTTGATAAAATTTTGTATTGCCATTGAAAAAAATGAAGTTTGGGTTCATTTTAATGAGTATATGCCTCCTAAGAAAATTTGGTATTACTTGGTTATCCCATTGACAAATTTTTGCCAAATTGTACAAATCGCCAAACTAACAGCCAAATTATACATATTAACATAATTTTTATTTTAAATAATAGTAGAACAAAAAAATTAGTAAAATTCTAATAAAAATACAAATAAAAAGTCAAAATAAAAATAACTTAATAAATTTAAACATGTGTATCATTTTTAAAATCATTAAATATAATATTTATGATAATCCATTATTGGCATTTAATCTTATAAATTGACGACAGTTTTTTTATTGACAGGATATCCAAATAGTATCGAAAATTTTATATACAGTAGACTCCCTCAAATCCACACAGCTTGGGACCAGATGTTTTGCAGATTTCAGGATTTTGCAGATTCCTGGTTATTGTTTTGTTTAAATTTTTTAAAAAGTAATTTCAATGTAATTAATTATGAAATCAGAAGTGTTATGAGTGCATACAATATAGTAAAATATTAAATAAGAATTAAACTAAAATGTAATAAAAATTTAGATATTTTTTAAAATGATTAGAATACTAAAAGCAAAGGTCCAGTTAATAATCAATAATGTACAATTAAATATTCTTTATAAAGATGAAATGTGTTTTTCCCAAATTATTCAATGAAACTTGCCTCATAAAGTTACATTACTAATTCACATCAAGATCATAAAAAAACAAAGCTTTATCTCAGGTTTAGCCGGACTTAATAACTAAAAAAGCTTGATTAATGCATAAATATATTTGGTAAAATTGTGATTAAAAATGATATCAGACATATCTTGATTTTTTCAGAAATAAATTATTCTTTCTTAATGAAAAAACATGAATTCAGTAACCTTAACAAAAATTACAAATTAAAAAAATATATGGAATTGATATAAAACTAAAAAAGTCAATTTTTCCCCCTACATCTGTACTGAATATTTCATTGTTTACATCTGTAAATTATGTGCAGATTTTAGAGAGTTTCAGATTTTAGGAGTGTGGATTTGAGGGAGTATACTGTATATCATTTAAAAGTAGACTTTGTTTACAATAATTTTCTTCTATGATAATTTGTTGAAGAGTAAGAGTGAGTGTTTAGTACTTTTTCTTCCACGACATTGGAATATTTTTATTATGGTAGCATTCTGTTATAAGGAGATTAATTTTTTAAAAGTTCTGCCCAATTTATATAAGTATACATTTTATATTACATGTAAGGAAGAATGGGCTGCAGTGGACGAAAGTACACAGATGACCAATTTTATCTACCTTTATATAACTTTTCTTTTAGAATAATAAATTGCAGTAATGAGTTGCTGCAGTGGACGAAAGTACACAGATGACCAATTTTATGTACTTTTATATTTATATAACTTTTCTTTTAGAATAATAGATTGCAGTAATGAGTTGATTATTTATAGCCTTTAAAATGCATCGTTATCTCACAATGATTCATCTTATCTTGTTGTTATGAGTTTATAAAAATAAAATTTTTAATAGTCAAATTTTTCTCTTTTATTAATTATATGTTATAGATAAATTAGTAAAAATAGATACTTTTTTATTTAATATTACAGATAATATGGTAAAAGAAAGCTTTAAATAATAATTTTATGAGAATGTATAGAACTTCAACATGGGGCACACTGAACCAACCGCTGCTGGGGTACAGTGGACCACATTCTATTCTGTTACATTAATGTAGAATTTTAGAAATATTTAATAACTGCTTATTCTCTACAAGTAAATACTATTTTAAAGTAATTATTAAACTCTAAAATAAAGTAAACAAAGGAAAATATCTATGTATCATAGGAAGAAATATTTTCATTCATAATTACTGTTTTTAAAACAATACAAGTATCTTACTAACCGGTCAGACCGGTTATTACTAAAGTATTTTCTGAAATTTCATTAATCATTTTACAAGTAACATGAAACAAATTTGGAATCAAAATTTATGGATAATAATCTATTGTTTGTATTGCTGTTATCATAAATTCCCCCTGAGATCCAAAATTATTTCAGGAAAATTTCAAGCTCATAAGTACATCTAATTCGGATACCGTTAAATCCAGATCAGTCTGTTCGATTTTTTCTTTCCAAGTTTGAGAAGCAATTGGAAAATTTTCCTAATATAAATTTATTCCATTCTTGTATTCTTAGTAAAGTTCTTTCTGAAATCTTTTCAGAAAAATACTTTGTGTTTTTTTTATTTAAACTCTTTGATGTTACCTATCAAAGGACCAGCTATGTTTTTTTAAGAATGGAAATTGCATTATTCAGAGTTTACTATTTAATCCATTTAGAAATGTCATCAAAAGCTCACTGTACCATAAAGTTTTATTTGAAGTATTACGAGAAAGCAGAGTAAAATAGTCCATATAAATACATTGACTGATAAGGATCGCTTTTTTAATCTTTGTCAGCCAGTCCATAGTCCTCTTGAGGCTGTTTTCTTGTCTTTGTGGCAAAATGACTCTACAAATCACGTGCGGAAAATTGAAATAGAAGGGGGAATAAACAAGAATGCAAAAGAAATTACATCTGAAGATTTTGTTAGCATATTAAAAAAAAATTATTTTTGTTCAGATGGTAACAGTGACATTAGAAATTGGTTGAAAGTCAATGCCTCATTTACAAATGACAAAATAATCTCTTTGTGTGCAACTGAAGAAAATGAAGATGATATAGACGGAAATAAAATTAGTTGTGATAATCAACCAAAAGTTATTAGCCATAATGAAGCAACGTCCCATTCAGAACAAGAAATAGTTTATTTTAAATATCATGTGGAGACTACACCAAATGAACTACTTATGCTCAAGTGGATTTGTGACCATGCAAGTAAGACTGTCACAGCAGAAGATTAAAAGCTTTATAGTTATTAAGTAAAAATTTTTACGATTTGTAAATATTGAGTACGTTTCATATAAAGGTGATTTTCTGTAAGTATGTTTTATTTTATTTCTTTTATTTTCATTCTCCAGATTTTCGAAAACCCGGATTTGGTCTGGTCCTAAGTAATCTGAATTATCGGGAATTTATTTTCAAGTTTTCATGAAGATGACTTTTTTTTTAATTAATAATTTCCTCTTATTTTCAATTGCTCCTGTATCAATCTGTTGTTGTTTAAAAAATATAATATACACCTCTTGATGATTTTTCTCTTTGTTTTGTAAATGATTTATTTGAAAATTTTACTTGAAAAATTTGAAGTATTATGTTATTTTGAAGTATTATGTTATTTTGAAGTATTATAAGGTAAAATAAAGAGGACTTAAATTAATTAAAAATAAACTTATGTTGTAATTCAAATAATACTTGATAGAGGACCACATGTCCCAGTGGGTGGACCAGTGTACCCTGTCTTCTGGGGCACACTGGACCACTTTATGAACGTATACAAATAATTCTTTTTTTAATTATTTGAAACTATGTTCTGAAAAAATTCTGGGGCATGTAAATTTGATTTAGGCACATTCAAGAATATTTTAGGCAGAATGGACTTTACATTAAAGGGGGAAAAATTTAAACTGCAAAAGTGGTCAACTTTATTTCAGTCTCTCCTATAGTAAAATCTGTCTAAAGTGTAATGATCTTTACCAGAAACCTGCCTTAATCAGAAGCATTACATGGTCCTGATATGGACTGCCATATAATTAAATTTGCTGAAAATCTCTCTGAAAGTGATTTTTCATCACTTGTTAGCGGTTCTGTCATAAAACATTATAACAATAAACACAATGAAACCTGTAAAAGCGAAATCTTTCTGAAACGTAATCCTGTCTCAAATGGAAGAGTTTCAGAATACTGAGAAAACGGAAAAAAGATCTTATTTAGACAGAATATCTTAGAAATGTAATTGATTGCACTTCTTTCAATGGAAAACTAATATAGTTTTTTCCCTATTCCTTTCAATTACATCTTAAAAGGTTTGATTGTGTGTGTGTATGGGTAACTTTAAGAATTTAAATATATCTTTATTTAATTTCTTAATTAAAAAAATAGCATGCATAATATAAATTAGATTTATCTCAACAAATGTAGCTAGTAATACAACCAAGTTACATTATGATATGCCACATATTATAATAACAATATAATCTAAAAATTGAACCCATACTAAAAAGATAAATATTTTTAGTCAAGCTTCATACTATATAAATGTTTGTTTACATTAAAATTAGTATTAACAGGTTAAGTTTAACCCTAGAACTACAGAAAATATTAAACAAGTTTTATTAAAATATTCTACATCAATATTTATTTAAAACTATTTAACTTATTATTGTCTGGTTTATAAATCTAGTTTATTTAAAAAAAACTGATTTATGTTTATCTATTGTCTGATTAATGTTTAAGAAAAAGACATTCTATTTTTGCTAAAGAAAATAGTGATATTACAAGCGCACTCAACAAATATAGTTTATGTTGGAATTAATAGTCGGGTTATAAATGTTTAAAACAGCCATAATTCTTCTGAGTTTCTCTGTTTCCTGTTTTGCTGTTTTTGTTACCATATTTGGCCCCAATAGTTTCTTCCAATATCTGGTCATGAATTTCAAGGATGCTAATTTTTTTAAAACAGTTTTATTTGTGATTGATTAATATTTTCTTGGCAATATTGAGCTGTGTAAAAAATAATATTGGTTACTGTTATTTTACTTCAGAAGCAATTTATTTTTTACGGTTTGAAACAGTTTTAGTTCGTTCTTGGTGGTAAGTTCAGTAGTAAGTTCTCGTAGTTTAGTATTTAAATTATGTTTAATTTAAGCTTTGGATTTCTCATTGTCAAAGACAGAACCTCATTACCACCCTCTTCATACACAGCTCTCCTTCCGCCAATGAAGTTTCTGTAAGCAATTTTTAAACTGAGCATTCACAAGTCGGTCATTTCAGATGATTGAGGCATTTTTCTGCAGGAGGAATTTTTGCAACTCTGGAAAGAGCAATTTGAAATTCCTGACAGGGGTAGCACTTCTAGACGAATAAAAAAATACTAAATTTTCTGGGGAGACATTTTGATGTTTCAGGAGAGGGGGGAAGGACACCCAAAATTTGACGCTGTTGTGTAATCAGTGTAAAAACAATTTTTGATGTTTCTCCTATCCTTTTCAATTTGTAGAAAAGTTATGAACTTTCCCATAGTTCTGTAATTGCCCCAAATGTGCCAGAAAAAATAAAACTATAATACAAAAAATGTACATAAAAAAATCTGTCTTTTAGAATGAATTAATTTATTTAAAAAATGACTCCAGTAGAAAAATTCAATGACAAAAATTGCCATTAATTAGTAAAACCACAGAAGAACATTAAAACTTTTCAATATTCCTCTGCTCTTTTCCTAAATATCAATTAGACTCGAAATAAAAGAATTCAAGAAAGAAAAGGAAAACATTGATCTCAGGAAATATTCTTCAGATTTATCATGTGATGCATTAACTAGCTACATCAAATAGCCAACTTGACAAGGAATCTGTATGATTAAAAAAAACATGTCAAAGTTTTCTGTAGTGAGGAATTCTGCTTTTTTTAAACTGGTCAACACACTTTTAAGTGCCAGTTTTCTCATTTCTTGCTTACTGTTTGACAAAAACACTTTTAGAGATGAAAATAAATCATCAGCATATTTTAGAACAGAAGATAAATCATATTCAGATCTCTTGCAGTATTTTAAAAGGGGCAATAAAAGTTCACAAATAACCAGTTCAAGAATAGAGTTACTTTTATTAATTACAGGTAGCACATTATATTGTAATATTTTTTGATATAAAATTGACAAAGATAATTGTCTGGAATTTCAATCAGTGTGCCATTATTGCATTTGTATAAACTTATTTTTTCCCTTAACTGTCAGCAACAGTTGATCTCATCAAAACCTATTTCCATCTTAGCAGGTATACTTGTATACTTACTCTTCGGGATTGTCAAATGTTTCCATTTATATGACGATTCTGTGTTCACCAAAAAAATGCCAAGGAGGAAACACAATTGCAAAATGTTCCATTTTAGATAGGTTTCAAGTTTTAGGAACTATAAATATATAGTATTGTTTTCATATAATCCTGATTTCCTTTACCTTTATCATAGGTCAACTTCACAGAATTCATCATAATATAATTATACTCTTCATAGGTGCATTACAGAGAGAATACCTTATAATAGTTTTAGAGGATATAGTTAAAACAGAACATATTTCTGTTGAAAATTTACTTAAAACAGAACAGTTTTAATTTTTTACATAAGATATAACTTTGAATTATGCTATTTAAGATTATACCATTTAACACCTGTCTAAAATGGTATTTTTCATGAATTCTTTGTGATTTTGTCTTTGTAATTCTCAGTGTTATTGAATGCATGAATGAGAAACCCAGATATTAATTTGAAATTGGAGAGACCACTTGGCTATGCAGCTGGTTACATTATTTCATTGCAATGTAAATTATATTAAATGATACAGAATGTTTTAGCAATAAATATTAACATTAGATAAAAAAAAATTATGAAATCTGGGGAAGTTCTTACTGTATTTTACTGCGTATAATCCGCGGATTATCTGCCGGTGCGGATAATCTGATGAAATTTTTTTCAAGCTGAACTGACATCCCATTTCTACCACCAATCACGGAGTAAGAAACAGGAGGGGAAACTTAATGCGCATGACTCTTCGAAAGTACAAAGTGAAATTTTGGTAAATAATGAGGGGGCTGCGACACGATGTAGGCTGGTTTTTTAGCAGTACAGTAGACTCCCTCAAATCCGTAAACCAGAAATCCGCAACTCTCTAAAATCCGCACATATTTTATGGATGTAAACAATGAAACTTTCAGTTTGGATATTGGGACAAAATTTGATTTTTTTTAGTTTTGTATCAATTCCATATATATTTTAATTTGTAATTTTCTTAAAAAAAACTCTATTCATGTTTTTTTCATGAAGGAAGAATAAATTTTTTTGAAAAAAATTCAAGATATTGCTGATATCACTGGTAATCAGAATCTTCTTACCAAATATATTCATGCATTAATCAAGATATTTTGGTTATTAAGCCAGACTAAACTTGAAAAAAAAAATCCTTAATTTAAGATTTTGATGTGAATTAATGATGTGCTTTTATAAGGCAAGTTTTGTTGAATAATTTTGGAAAAATACATTTATTCTTTAGAATGAATATTTAATCATACACTATTGATTATTAACTTGACCTTTGCTATTAGTACTTTAATCCTTTTAAAAACTATCTAAATTTTTATTATTTTAGTTTATTACTTATTTTAATATTTTATTATATTGTAAGCATTCATTATAGTCCTGATTGCACTCAAATTACTGTTTGAAAAATGTAAACAAAGCAACGACCAGAAATCCGCAAAATTCTAAAATCCGCACAACCTCTGGTCCCAAGCTGTGCGGATTTGAGGGAGTCTACTGTATTTCAATATGATTGTATGCTTAAGATGCATGTGTTCGAATTAAAAGACTTTTTATTTTATTCGTTTATGTTTCATATTGCTAAATCATAAAATAAATTAAGATGGGATATAATTACTGCGTTCCTGGATGTAAAACAGGCTATAATAGTAAAAAAAAAGACGAAGGAAAAAAAATTAAGTTTATTCCATGCTCCACAAGTGAGTTATGTTTTTAGGCTTTTATATAAAGCTATTTACTTGTAATTATATTTAAAATGAGAATTTTTCATTGCGTATAGATCTTAATTTATATGTTTTTTTAAATGTTATGTAGAATAATAAAGCACAGACTTTGTTTTGTGTCTAAATACAAACTTATTTAATATGAAAAAAGGCGTGTACATTTTACAAAAGATTAATTAGCCAAAGATTTTTATAGCATTTGTAAGTAGTGTTTATTACTTCTTTATCCACTGTCTATGTATTAATTAATATTATACAAATTTATTGGTCCATAAAATCAGTGTTGAATTCAGACACTTTTCTCCGGGAGGGACATCAGTGGCTTTGGGGGGACATTATAGAGTTCCGGGGGGGGATTGTACTTTTGGACCACTGAAAGCACAAAATTTCAAATTTTCCGGGGGGGGATATCCCCCTGGGCCACTCCCTTAATTTAACATTGCATAAAATATAAAACTGTTTCGATTTTATCTCGCCAACTGAAGTTTCCGATTCCATTTTTTAGAAATTTTACACAGGCTTTAATACATATCTTGAAATACAGATGTTGCGTAAACCGTAAAAAAATGAAGCATAACAGTGCCACCTGTTGAGCTATTTACACCAAAAACTGATCAGCGTCAGTTTAAATAAGGGACTACTTAAATATAAATTTTTATTAAAATCTAAAATCCGTGCGTAGTTCTTGAGATACAGATGTTGCATAAACCATAAAAAAATGCATCATAACAGCTCCATCTGTTGAGCGATTTACACCAAAAACTGATCAGCATCAATTTATATCAGGGGCTACCTAAATCTAAATTTTTATTAGAATCCGTGCGCTTGAGATGCAGCTGTTGCGTAAATCGTAAAAAATGAAGCATAGCAGCGACACCTGTGAGCGATTTACACCAAAACTGATCAGCATAAGTTATACCAGGGACTGCCTATTAGACTATACTATATACATTTTTATTACAATCCGTGCATTAGTTCTTAAAATATAGCTGTTGCGTAAATCGTAAAAAATGAACAGCACTACCTGTTGAGCGATTTACACCAAAAACTGATCAGTACCAGTTTATATCAGGGACTACCTATGAGACTATACTATTTACATTTTTATTACAATCCGTGTAATAAATAAATAAATGTAATCCTGCTATAAAATAAATAAGCAAACATGTGCAAAAATTTTTGGGGGTGTGTTTCATATTTAAAGTTAGTAACAATTATTACATAACATACATTTTGTCAAAATATTAAAATATTAATTTAGTAAAAATACAATTGTTCAGAACGGAGCAAAATATGGTTCACATAAGTGATGGGACACTTACTTTTCCATCAAATATTTATCCAAAAATTTTACTTTTTAAAAGGTTTTAATATTTTGTTGGATTTCCTTTTACTTTTAAAACATGATTTAATCTTTTTGGGATGGACTCGACTAATTTTTGTGATTTCTGGAGTGATTTTACCCCATTCTTCTTGAAGCACCGATTTTAGTTGTTGTTTTGAAGAAATGGTGTGCTTGCGAATTCTTGATTCCAATTCTTGCCAAATATTCTCTATGGGATTTAGGTCTAAAGATTGTGGTGGTGTTTTTATTATTTCAGGACAGTTATAGAGCAGCCAGAGTCTAACGTTCAGAGCAGTGTGCTTGGGGTCATTGTCCTGGTAGAATTTAAAATCGTTATGAAGGTTCAGTTTACGTGCTGAAGATTTCAAATTTTGCTTTAAAATATCAATATACTTGTATTGATCCATTATACTGTCAATAAAAACAAGATTACCAACTCCAGCGGACGACATACACCCCCATACATAACTCCTCCTCCACCATGTTTTACTTTTGGTACCAAGTTCTGTTTGCGAAATTCTTCCCTGGGTTTTCTCCACACCAAGAATCTACCGTCAGAACCAAATATATTAAATTTACTCTCATCAGCAAATATAACTTTATTCCAGTAATCAGAATTCTTATTTATGTTGGATTTTGCGAAAGCTAGTCTGAGTTTTCTATTCTTTTCACTTACGAAGAATTTTTTCCTGGCCACTCTACCGTGATATCCAGCAGATCGAATTACCCTTCTAATAGTCTAAGGATTAACAATTATTCCATATAATGCTTGTAAATCAGCAGCAACTTTTGAAGCACTATTTCTTGGAAATTTTTTTTTATATTTCGAACGATAATTCGCTTTATTCCATTGGATAGCTTTGATGGTCGGCCAGGTCTTCTTTTATCCTGAATCATATGATTCTTTTTATATCGTTTAATGATACTGAAAACTGTTGAACGACTCAAGTTAACTGTTTCAGCAGTTTTTCTAATAGATTTTCCACGTTCAATATGCAAATTAATAACTAATTTTCGAATTTCTGGCGAAGTTTCTTTTCGTTTAGCATTGATGGCTACACAGAGCTAAAAAACACAAAAATTCCAAAACAAACTAAAGAAAAATACTGCAGACGATTTTATAAATTATTGCCAATTGCTTTTAAGTAAAAAAAAAAAAAAAAACCAAAAAATATTTTTATTGCTTATTTCAGACAATTTTTCTTGCATATATAATGGTGTCCCATCACTTATGTGAGCTATTTTTTGCTCCGTTCTAAACATTTGTATTTTTATTAAATTAATATTTTAATATTTTGACAAAATGTATGTTATGTAATAATCTTTACTAAATTTAAGTATGAAACACACCCACAAAAAAATGTGTACATGTTTTTTTTAATTAATTTGATTAGTTTCCTTTTGTAAAGCACAAGTGTCCCATCACTTATGTGAGACACTGTATATGCATGCATGTGTGTGTGTGTGTTATATAAACATTTCATTTCGCAATATTCATGTAGATTATTCTAAATTTCCAGCATATTCTTTATCTCCCTATTTTTTAATAATACATGCTATTTGTCTCTATTTAATTTCCCTGTAATTTAAAAACGCGTATATTAATAAATATCTCATTCAAAATCTTAATCTAGAGTTTTTAGTCCTTTATAAATTTTATCAGCTATTCTATCTAAAGTATTCCGAGAGAAGCTAGTTACTATTTTGGAATGTTTAAAAAGTCATCTTGTTATTTTTATTTTCAATCTTAATTCCTGTAACCTATGTTCCCACGCTTTTTCGATGCTAGACTTTTTACCTCAAAAATACCCCGCTAGAAGGCTCCTTAAGCCACTCCCCCTCTCGAGTTTTCAGCTTATCTGCCCATCTTTTGATGTACTCCTTCCGTGATTGGCTCATTTCTGTACTACGTCGATATCTGTCGTTCTCTGCGGATCAAACAAATAGCAGATGATGCGACTTCGGAGCTTAGATTTCTGTCTTGTTTGAAGTGTTTTGACATACTTTATCTCCTATCTACGACATTTGTAGCTTTTTAAATTTTCTTTTTTAAATCATATGGTATGACATAATGTTTTGTGCTAAAGAATGTAGGGCTTGCGAATTTTTAGGTGCGTTCGTAATTATGTAAATGCGTAGCACCTATAGTGGTCGTTCAGTCCGTCCGTCTGTCTGTCCGTCCGTCCATCTGTCTGTCCGTCCGTCCGTCTGTCCGCATATAACAACGCAAAAACTACCCAACCGAATCGTTTGAAATATAAAATACTTAATTATTACATAATTTTGTCGAGTCATTTCGAATTTTATGAAAATCGGATGCATAGATCAATTACAGGGGCAATCAAAAGTATTCCATTACATTACGGTCAATGAGGAAAAAAGTTTCAAATGCATTTTAATCGTTTGAAATTTAAAATACATAATTATTACATAATTTTGTGTAGTTATTTCAATTTTTTTGATAATCGGGTGCATAGATCAATTACAGGAGCAATCAAAAGTATTCAATTACATTATGGTCAATGGGGAAAAAGTTTCAAATGTATTTTATACGTTTAAAATTTAAAATACATAATTATTACATAATTTTGTCGAGTTATTTCAAACTTTATGAAAATCGGATGCATAGATCAATTACAGGGACAATCAAAAGTATTCCGCTACATTACGGTCAATGGGAAGAAATGTTTCAAATGCATTTTAATGGTGTTACTCTCATTCGAACTTAATAAAATTTATATGCAACTGTAAAGGACATATTATGTATACATTTTGCACAATCTGTGGTGCAAAGAACATTTGTTATTGATTTACGAGGCCACACAAAAGTATTCCATTACAAATGGTATAGGGAGAACATTGGTTGATGAATGTTTTAATTGTAATTCACTATTTACAATTTTATGAGATTGATATATGAGAGTAATATTTTTAAAACTTCGTTATCGTAAGAACGCACCTCCTTTGCTACGCTTCACGTGCAATTTCCAACTTGTTTCATATGTAAGACTCATTTTAATTTTTCATGTTTGATGAATAAACAATTTAGAAAACAAACTGGCTCCATTTCTGGTGGAGAAATTACCGGATTATGGAATCCATTGCCTTGCTACACTTACGCTCTGACCGTATAGATTAGTAGTAAGACTGCAAAACAACCACCTTGTATTCTCAATTTCAGTTCTCTGATAATAGCTATTATTAAGAATTTCACACAAGATGACTAGATTTGTCGACTGCAGAATAACACAATCTTTCACAAGCCGCCAGGATTTTCATGAAATTAGTGCATAACATTTTATATATATGTATGTATATTATAGTCGATATTTTATTTTTCATACTACTCGGAAATTTTCCTTCTTGGAGTCGGAAATTTATGAGTCCCCCTACGCAACAAGGGTGGTTTACGCCCCTGCTGGCGACTAATTGACCTGTCAGTTAAATGTCCTGGCGGTTAATCGTCTTGTCGGCTATTTGACCTGTCGGCTAAATGTTACGTTCGGTCAATTGTCTGTCGGCTAAATGTTCATTTCGGTTAACTGTCCTGTATGCTGTACCGTAAAATCCCGTTAATCCGCCCTTCTCGATCAAACGCCCCTCCCCACTTTATAATAGATTTGAAATTTTCAAAAAATCCAGAGAAAGCGCCCTCCCTCTAAAAAAAATCACTGAAAACGGATCGCTTGAGAACGGTTGAATCATGATGAAATAAATGAATCATAAATCTTTGAAGAAATGTGCGTTTTTTCGAGATTTTTTGATTGATTTCATGCTTTTTTGGCTTTTTTTTTTACAAATTTCTCTTTCTTTCTGCGTTTTTTCGACAGAATTTACGTTAAAAACGCTAATTTTTTCAAGTATTGCTTCAAGTATCAAAATTCCCGATTTATTCAAAGATTCACGGTTCATTCATTTTATCATGATTCATCCCTGCAAATTTTGTGAAACGATCGCGGAAAAATCCCGTGTAAGCGCCCCCCTCTAATTATTTTACGATTTTTCGTCACGTTTGGGGGGGGGGCGGATTAACGGTATGTACGCTTCGACTATGTCCTGTCGGTTAAATGTACGTTTCGGCTAAATGTTCTGTCGGCTAAATGTACGTATCTGCTAAAAGTACTTGTCGGCTAAACGTCCTGTCGACTATTTTTTGTATGCTAATTATCTTGTCGGCTAAATGTCTGCGACCGCAATAAAAATGATACATATCATTAAGTAGTCAAAATGGATAGAACCTGGCGTTAAAAGTGTTAACACAAGTTAAAGACACTGAAAAATGGTTAGTGGGTCGGTGGGGCGATGAAACTAACGATCGCCCCAACCTGCATCCCGAACATATTTGTCACGCACAGCGGTTGGCGGTGGATGGTTGGGTCAACCGCCGCTGTAAACGGCCCAAGTTTGTCCACGACTTCTACTTACGTCCCAAATAGCCTGACTTTTTTTGGTGAACTGCTGTCACTGCTAAGTTACCACGAGCCCTATTACTTACAACCCGTATTATAACTTCCTAAAGTGATAACATTCTGTATATACAGCCTCTCCTATCACATAAATTCCAAAGAATGATGTAGGTGGAACAGTCAATATTTCTACTTATAGACACACGTATGTATCGACACTCGAGTCAAGTCATATGTCTAAGAGTATATAATGTGATAATTTAATGAATGAGTTTTGTGCCATTTAAGGAAATGTAAATTGTAAAACCTGCTACTTAATTCAGAGTTAAAATTAATGCAGTTTATTTAAAAATGTCTTGTTTATTATATTTTTCTTTCTGTTTTCAGATTCAGTTATATGAACTTTTTTGTTGAAGTTCAATAAATCATTTCCTTGAATGATATTGGCAACAATTTGATAAACACTGATTCTTTGAAGAAGTTTCTGTTATCATCCGAAACAAAACTTTTTCGCATGAAAAATGTCATCGATTGCAGAAGAAAATTCTTGCTCTAGTCATCAGCACGTAATTCCTCGAAATGGGGATAAAGAAAAACATTCCTCCATTGATACAGGAGAAAATTTTTTTATTTGTGAAGTGTGTTCCGAAAGGTTTTCTCAGAAGAGTACTCTAAGAAGGCATCTAAAAAGCATTCATGCAGGAGATAAACCATTTGTTTGTGAAGTATGTTCAAAGGGATATCGTGATAACAGTGCTTTCAAAAATCATCTCTTGTCACATACAGGAGAAAAACCTTTCGCTTGTGAAGTATGTTCCAAGGAATTTTCTCAGAGTAGTAGTTTAAGAAGGCATCTCTTATTTCATACAGGTGAAAAATCTTTTACTTGTGAAATATGTTCCAAAAGTTTTTCTTACTGTAGTAATCTAAGAACCCATCTCTTGACACACACAGGAGAAAAACCTTTTAGTTGTGAAATATGTTCCAAATGTTTCTCTCACAATTATAATCTAAGAATCCATCTCTTGAGTCATACAACTGAAAAACCTTTTGTTTGTGAAATATGTTCCAAAGGATTTTCTCAAAATAGTGATTTAAGAAAACATATCTTGATTCATAAAGGCGAAAAATCCTTTGCTTGTGAAATATGTTCGAAACCATTTTCTAAGAATAGTAATCTAAGAACCCATCTCTTGACGCATACAGAAGAAAAACCTTTTGCTTGTGAAATATGTTCCATGAGATTTTCTCGAAATAGTAGTTTAAGAAGGCATCACTTGGTTCATACTGGTGAAAAACCTTTTGTTTGTGAAATATGTTTCAAAGGATTTTATGATAATGCTAAGCTAAGAAGGCATCTGCCGATACACACAGATGAAAAACCCTTTGTTTGTGAAGTATGCTCTAAAGGATTTTCTCAGAATTTTAATCTAAGAAGACACCTTATGACACATACAAAATAAAATTCTCGTGTTCCTAAAATGTGTCCCAGAGGATTTTCTAGAGATTGTCAACTAGAAACACATCTCTTGATTTATACTGGAAAAAAAACTTTTGTTTGTGCAATATGTTTTCCAAAGGATTATCTGATAACTAGTGTTTAAGGAAACATTTGTTTCATACAAAACTGACAATTCATAAAAATCTCCTATAATTTTATCTTCAAAATGGAGTATCAACCGTGTATACGTCGTTGCATTTAATATTATCACTTTTCATGTTTTAGCATTTAGTAATAAATTGAAAAAATTACACTTTTTCCATGGCTTAGTGTCCTTATTGATAATCAATGAATAATTGTTTATGTATTCGTGTGATTTAAGTAAACATAAATATGAAAATTGATACAAGATTAAAGGCCAATAGTGGATGATCGTAAATGTTACATTCAGTCAACGTTAAACATAATGCCTGTGTTTGATATGTCATGCAGTAAGTTTTAATTCAACTTTTTATTTAATTTTTTATTAATGTGTTAATAATTCATTTATTTTTTCGTTATTTAAATTAATAATTACATCGATTTGTATATTTTGGTGAAATCGGTCGGCGGGATAATCAATTTAGTACCAAAAACTTTTTGATAGTTACATTATTTTTTTATTTTATTATAAAGTAATTTTCCACCAAAATTAAAAATTAATCTGACTGTAAAGGATAAATTTTTCCTCAATATCTTATGTGACAGAAAAAGGCTTTATTGAAGTAACACTTTTTAAAAATAGAAAAGAAGTGTGCTTCTTTTTTATGAAAAAAAAACTTCTTATTTGTTAAATTTTCTTGAAAACTTTTCCAAAGGTTTATATTAAGCATGTCTCATTATCATGTAGGAGAGAATAGAAAGGGATGGGACAGTTGCATTAATTAACAAAAATATTATTTAATAACTGTGTTTTGTTATTACAATATGGAAATTTTCATGATAACGTCTTGAAGCATTTTAACATACTAAGAAGTTTGATGATAATGATTAAAAATTTAGATTAATGAACCATTTGGATTAACCCCCTGACTGCCCAGCAAAAGGGTTAAATTGTAATGTTGTTTTATCTGCAACTTATTAAAAATATTTAAAAAAGATGTTTTTTCCCACCTGATAAAAAATATGTTATTACGTATTGGTGTTTAACTTTTGAGAGTATTAATCCTAACTTAATTTTTCAAAACTGGGTTTTATTTGTAGAATTATATTAATTTAAATATTGCTTATGTTGCAGTGAAGCCTGATGCTTAGTGTGCGAAAAAATCCGGTCGCGGCAGTCAGGAGGTTAAAAACAAAAATGTTCCATTCCTCCCTCAAGCGAGGGGACGACAGGACATGTTTTTAAAATGAAAATTCATTTTTGATTTTCAAAAGTGAGGTGGAAACATGACAAAGGCAGTGTGTCATTTACATTCCAAAGGCTTATTTTAAATCACAACATTTATTTTATCATGTATATTAAACAAGCAAGCGTTTTACCGATTATGAATTATATCGTAAACTACTAGGCCGATTTTCACGAAACTTCTCTCTCTTATATTAAATCGAGTACGAGAAAAAGATCTGGCTAAGTCTGGAATTCATTGTGTTTCCAGGGTAAATCAAACACTGTACAGAAAGGTTTGCCTACTATAGATCAAAAAAATTTTCATGAGATTTCCATCAATCATATATTCTATACTGATTCGAGCACGAAGAACTCGTCTAGCTAGGTTTCGATTTCAAGAAAGTTCGTTTTGGATGATAAAAAGGAACTCAGCTCTGAAAGCGATGATATAGCTTGAAAAGAGCTCTAACGATTTTCATAAAAACTTGTTTTCTATACCAATTCTATCACAAGAATTCGAACTGCCTTGGTCGTTAATTCAGGAAATTTCGTTTTGTATGGTTAAATTAACACTTACTTACCTGGGCCATGTTATTGAACTTCGCTAAGCATGACGCCAATAATACTAATTACATTAACCCTTATTTCTTGACAAACACATAGTTTGTTTATTACATTTTATTAACTTATTATTATTCACAGTTTTCTTACTGGTTATAATTTAATTTAATTTTATAATGTATACTTTTATTATTTATTGATTAGAGTGTATTCGTTATAAATTGTTTGTCTTTTGTATTGCAATGTTTTATTATTTATCATTTTTAACAATGTTATCTATTTAATAAGATTAAGTTTCTACTTTGAACGTCAGTAGCATAGATAAACAAGATTGGCAATTGTCATTCATTTTTGGCGATCTATAACTTGAGGTTCGGATAATACATCAGTACCTTTAAAAAAATAATTTCTAAATAATAATGTTAGAAACTAAAAATATTTCCGACGATTTTTATGAAATAAGCCTCATTCGAATGCGAAAAAACATCCATCTAAAACTCAACTTAGGTTTTTTTCTTATGTTTAAGCATTTTTTTTTCAATATTTATATATGAAGTTTGTTCATTGCCTTCTAAACGAGGTCGCCCTTCTAAAAAACCTCTATCGATTTATTTATTTATTTATTTTTCTAATCAGAGGAGAAACTGAATTCTACAATGGCAGAATCTACATTCAACTTGTGTTTTTCTTTCTTTCTTTCTTTTTTTTTTACTTTTTCGAAATTTACTTTGCGGCCGATAAACCTGATTATGAAAAACTCACATTTTTCTTTTTTTAACGCTTGCTAGAAAGCTCTAGAAAATTAATATACAGTGAAACCCCGATAATTCGGATTAATTGGGACCAGACCCAATCCGGATTATCGAAAATCCGGATTATCCGGAGAATAAGAAAAAAATGAAATAAAATAAAACATACGTACAGAAAATCACCTTTATGTTTAACTTATTGATTATTTACAGACAGTAAAAATGTTTACTTTGTAATAAAAAAGTTTGTAATTTTTTGCTGTGCCAGTTTTCTATAACTTTTGTGAGCCGTACGGTCATGCATCCGATTGAGCAAAAGTAGTTCGTTGGGTGTAGTTTAAATAAGAAAGCTCAAGGTATTCTTCCGAAAATATTTCAGAAAAAGTTTTTTTTTATTCAGAATACGATGATGAAACAAGTTTATGCTATGGAAATTAACCAAATCGTTTCTCAATCGCTTGACCAAACCTATCCGCATTATCCGGAGATCCGGATTTACGGGGTCCGGATTTGCGGGGTTCTACTGTATATTAAAATTATATAATTTTTTTTCTGTTTATTTCTATTATTAGTTTTTTTAAGAAAGGGAACAGGAAAAAAAAGCTATCTTTTTAGGATTGCTAAATTGATTTCTCAACGAATACATAATTTCGTAAGTTATTCATAAAACGATATTTTAATGTTACAGTTTTCATTTTTTATCTATAACATTTTAGTTCCTACTTTTAAGTCTATAAAATGTTCCATTTTTTTCAGCTTCACTGAGCTTTGGCATATTTTGGAGAGCCTTTATTGGAGCTTAATTAAATTTATTGTTTTTTAATCTCCCCTTCTATTGTACGAATTATAGGGAATTTTTGGCGATTTATCATTTCTGGTGGTCTAATTCGAAAATGCCTTAAAAATAATCTATTAATTATTAATTACGTTCTGGAAAGTTTAAAATTCTGGACTGTCATCGGTAACACACCTGTGTACATAAATTTTACAATTCTGAAAATATCAGGATACGGGTTAAAAATCGCTTACTATCGATACATTTTTACATACAAAGCCATGCTGTGTTAAATAAAAGAGTTTAATAAACGACTGAATGAGCCTCGGTCTGGTACTATTATATTATTGAAAGAAATCCTTTCTAAAATAATAGTAAGATTTTGTAGAAAGATATACAGCGTAAGTTTGGATGTAGCATAGATGACAATATCTCTAAATTATAAGAGAGTCTGATACAAGGCAAACAAGTTTAAATCCGGGAAGTATTTATAGGAAAATGTGTCTTCTTTCAACATGGTTCTTACTAGATTTCATTTTGAAGCTATTTATTAAATAAAATTTCGGGTCAACGATCAGACTACGGAATTATTAAGATATGTGGCACCTATGGGTATAGCTGTATATACTAGAAAATTATGAATGTCTATATAATAAAATTTCAAAGAGATACGAAACCTAAATAACGTCAGACATTTTTATTCTGTATAACTTTTTTTAATCTTATGTTAATATGTTTTCTGTTTTTTATTATGAACTTAATTCGGTATTGACAATAGAAATATTTAAACTTCATTTGACATTTTACAAAACTAAATTCAACCTAGTAATATTCTTTTGTTTTTACAGTGAAGCTAAAAGAAAACGCCTGATTAAAATTTAAACTTGGCATTGTGCTAAGCGCGCTTCGAAAGCATGTTGCAAATTTGGAATACCGCCATGGTTCGTGCCACGTTTTTCCAGATAGGTTTCAGTACTAGGAAGGCCGGAAATTTTAGACAAGCTTTATAAAAATATTTCATACCAGAATATTGAGTTAAAAGTTCAAATTTTTCATTTATCGTTTTATCTCTTTGTATCTTTCTACTTCTTTATAAAAAAATTTTTGGTTCAACACAAAATATATTCATATGTTAGCAATCAAAATGACCGCTTACGATTATTCTACACTTAATTATTCCATTGGGGACTAGTATGTGCCGCATAAAGTGGTCATAATCCTTGATTATTCTCACTACTAAATTTTTATTGTAAATTTCACCTCATTTAGCCCAAGCATTTTCTCGATTCATTAAACAAAAATTTTGGTTTTGAAAAACCGGTGATAAAATATTTAAAATTCTGTAAAGAAAATTCTGTCTTGAAGCGGTTAAGTATTTTAAAAAAAAACGAAAGGTATACACCTTTCGTTCGTGAGATCCATTCAATGCAAACTGGTCGTGAGTCACACAGTATTTATCTGATTAACACAATAACACCCAGTGGCATATTTTTATAGCCGTGTGCAAAAGTTTAAAACTAGCAGCAGAATTTTGATATTTTAATACAAAGCACCATTAACCCCTTCGCGACGGGAGCCTTTTACGAAATTTTTAATGTTTTTTCCCGGTTTATAAAAACAGAAATATGTGCCCTATTAAATAAAGAATATGCTCCGACTTAATAAGACAAATTTCACAGTAAAATTTTATTGGTGGGGATAAACAAAATTTTTTAAGCCTTTTTGCAGCACGTATCCGTGTCGCTCGTCTCCACGGGGTTAAGGCCAAATATTACGCTATCTTATCGGTCGATTGCCTCAGACTCGTTCTTCTGATATGAATAACTACCCCTGTTTCTTCCTCGCTAACTGTTTTGGGGCATTAACCTTGGATGGTGCTGTTTTTTATATTTGTAATGGGTAAAAAACGTCCCTTTCATTAGCAAAAAGGGCATAAATATTTGTCCAGCATAAAGCTTTTTTTCTGAACGTAAAATAGCTAAGAGGGTATATTAGAGCAAGACTTATGTTTATGAAGCTGTCAGTAAATTTAATATTCCGGAAAAGCACACTGACATGAAGAGAAGTGGTTGGCCAAGAAAAGCTTCATGATCATAATTATCCGAAAGTGGTTAATGCGAACTCCAAGAGCCTCTTGCAAGAAGATTAAACCTACGGGCATCGACATCAGTTTGAGCCCTATTTCAAGACGTTTGACCAAAGATTTTCCAAATATTTTTATGGCTGGTCTTAAACTTTTGCACACGACAGTAGATATCTAGACTTAGTGACAAGAAAGCGTCTTTGACTTTAGTAAATATAAAGATAAATATATAATCTCTTTTATAAGACAATTTTCTTGATAAAATAAAATAAAAATACTGTTCTTTTAAAAGTGGTAAGAAATCGAAACAATAAATTTTAACGAAGAAACTAATTTGGATATTAATGGGTTAATTCTTGTTAAATTAGTTTATTTTTAACAATTTGACGTTTACTGCTTTTATACTGCTACTGGGAATTGCATTACTGAAATATATTATTAAAAGTTTATATGCGGGCTTTAAAAATCCATGGTACACAGAGTACACCACCCTCGTCATTATTTATGTCTAAACTGTCCGTATAGCTTAAAGATAAACATCTCTCCTAATTTTCGACGATTTTTTTTCGAAAATCATTATAAAAAATTCTTTTATAAGTTTGTAACTGTAGGCACCTACAGCACCTTTCGTATTTGTATCATTCACTTTTAACTTACAACGTTTAAAATAAACCGCAAACAATTTTCTTCATTGACTACAATATAAAATGAAATTATTTTGAGCGTCCCACTGGATGAACTACAAATGCTACAGTCAATCAGAGTAACTTTGACGTATCAGAGTAATTTTGATCAAAAAGAGAAAAAAGATTAAATCTGGTACGTTACTTGAGTTAACGATAAAGTTTTGACTTCAAAATACAGATAGATGTACAAGTGTGATTGTGGCAGTTCATTGGAAGTAATTCGTCAATGTTCAACCATGTAGAATGGATCAAAGTTTCGTAAAGGTGATGCAAAGTTACCCTTATTGACTGTACATAATTTATTTTCAATAACGAATGTGACATAGTAAACCTAAGTCATCAATTACATGGTAGTCTGTGTAATTCAAAACAGTTTAGTCATAATCAGATGGGCATGAACTATATCAAAATGATAAACATTTTCTAAGTATTACAGAAAGTTTTATAAATTGAATTGGCTGAGGTAAGTAAACATTTCAATGTTTTTTTTTCAATATTTATTGATAGTTAAAAATCACACCTTTATGAAATAACAATCAGAATTGGCGATCTTGAAATTAAGGAATTTAAAAGATTACTACAAATATCAGTAAGGACATGACAATTAAATTAGGATATTTTCTTTTAATGTAATCCTGATGAGAAAAACATAATTTCAAAACACTATTACCAATCTTTACTTGTATTTCAAATATCATCAGACTGCTGTAACTTTTAAAATAACAACCAGTGTATCAAACACAGTAACACACATTTTTTAAAAATATTACGAGGATGTCAGTGGGCTAATTTAATACCCTTTTCAAATCTAGTATTTTCAACTTAGATATTTATAAAAGAATCAATTTTACCATTAAAGAACTTTATTCAGAGTAATCAGGTTTATCAAAAGCCTTTTTAACATAAGTATTATCAATCATTATAAAATTTTACAGGCTTATAAGTATAAAAAAGAGGTGTAAAATGTTTTACAGTAATGAATTTTACAGACTTATAAGTATAAAAAAAGAGATGTGTAATGTTTTTCAGATAATGTAAAGCATCAGGGAAATAAAATTGAGTTTGACAGGGCTCACGATAAAACTCTTGATCTGTTCATTTACTGGTTCAAATAGGCAAATTTTTAATGGTCATTCTTCTCTTTTGCACATTGTAATAAGCGGGAAAAAATATTTTTTTTTATTTCTGGAATATTCGCGAGGCTGCCCGGGCACTCCCCCTGGTTACGCGCATGCACCAGTATGAGTTAACAGATGCTTCGTTAAATCACTCTTTCGAGCAAAATGCTTGTTGCATATGTCGCATACAAAAGGTTTCTCACCAGTGTGAATTAACAGATGGCTGCTTAAATGGCTCTTTTGAGCGAATTTTCTGTTGCATATCTCACACAGAAAAGATTTCTCGCCAGTATGAATTAACAAATGCTTCCTCAAAAGGTCCTTCCGAGAGAATTTCTTATTACATGTATCACACATAAACGGTTTCTCACCAGTATGAGTTAACAGATGACAGCTTAAATGGCTCTTTTGAGAGAATTTCTTGATGCATATATCACATACAAACAGTTTCTCACCAGTATGAGTTAACAGATGTCTGCTTAAATTACCTTCTTGCGAGAATTTCTCGTGGCATGTCTCACATACAAAAGATTTCTCAGAAGTATGAATTAACAGATGCCTCTTTAAAACATCCTTTCGAGCGAATTTCTTGTTGCATATGTCACAGATAAACGGTTTCTCACCAGTATGAGTTAACAGATGGCTGTAAAAATTGCCCTTATGAAAGAATTCTTTGTTGCATACCTCACACAAAAAAGACTGTTTTGGGAAAAATTCCTGCATAACTCACAAATAAAAGATTTTCCTTGCTGTGAATTAGAAACTTTTTTTCAAAAATATTTTGGTGAATTTGTTTCACACATTGAAGATATTTTGAATAATGTGATGTGTTAGATTAACAGTTTTATGCATCTGCAACAAAATAAAATTAATTAATATCAGTTTTTACATTTCAATTAAAAAAGAAACAAAATAAAATAAATTTATCACGAGAATTTAAAATCACTGTAGAAATTAAACTGTAATAAAAATTCTACCACAGTATTAAAAACTACAATAGACTCTTAATTATCTGAAGTTAGCCGAATCAAAGGTGTTTCAGATGCCTTTTCTAACAGCATAAAGATTAAATTATAAATAAAAAAATAGCAACAATTAAAAAATAAATGAATTATTATAAATAAAATATAAAATACATTTAAGGAGAAAATTCTGTAACTCAATATCATCTAAAGGAACGATGATATTAAGTTACAGAATAACCAAGATTAGAGAGAAATTAAATAATTTTTGTGGTGATGGAATTTTAGTATGCAAATGTGTTTAGTAAGAAATTCCCCAGTTTTCAGACATTTTTTTATCTAATGTTAATGCTTATTGCTAAAACATTCTGTATGACTTAATATAATTTACACTGCAATTAAAAATGTAACCAGTGGCATAGCTAAGTGATGCTGTGGATGCCTTCAACTCCAACGGATATCTGGGTTTTTGAATCATGCATTCATCAAAACTCAAAAATACTAAGACAGAATCACAAAGAATCCATGAAAAATTTCTTTTTAGACAAGTGTTAAATGGTATTATTATCTTAAAGGACGCAATTCAAAGTTGTATCTTTTGCCAAGGCTATGAATTTTTCCTCTTTTAGATAAATTTTCAACATAAAATATGTTCCGTTTTAACTGTGTCTTTTAAAACTATTACAATGTATTCTGATGATTCTTATATGAAATTTCTGCTTCAATCAATAATTCGGAGTAAAAAATGAATCATGAAATTTATTAAATTCAATAGTTTTCCCTTTTTCTGTTATCATCAGCTCTTTGCAAATTGCCGACTTAGCAGGGCGTGAGTTCCCATCTCTGCACGAGCCCGTAGCCAGCAGAACGACAAAGAATCAAGAAAATTATACAAAAAGCACTACGCTATCTCAATGCTCCTTTCCCACGGAATTCTTCCAAATTCAAGGAAGATCTGTCGGCCATAGCCATAAGCATAAACAAAAAAGTGGTTCAATTTTCTATATAACTTTATACACTTTTTGTTGCTAGAAAAAGTGAAAATGGCACAAACATTGCGATTATAGCGCCCTCTTCAGACGATTTTTTTCAAAATCTGCGAAGATCTGCTGACCATAGTCAAACTCTTATACAAAAAAATTAGTTAAATTCTACGCAAATTTCATATTTTTTAGGTGGTACAACTTCGAAATTGGCACAAAAATCGCTGTTACAAAGCCTCCTTCAGGCAGATTTATTTCAATTTCAAGAAGGACCAACTAGCCATAGCCAAAAACTTGCCCAAAAAATTTGGATTTTAGATGATTAAGAACCAATGCACCCCTTTAATGTATTTTTCTATGCTTATTGCACAACTGTTCTTAGTTTTCTTCTATCATGTATAGTTTGTTTGCGATTAACCAGAGGTGATTTCTAAGATTCATTGCCGAGAACAAGCATCATGTAATAGTCACAGATAATGTAAATGTATACTTGTGGATGCTTGCGAACTTATCTAACGATTTTTAGAATACAATCTGATTGTATTTAGCATGAGATAGACAAATGGTTTACCAGTGACTTCAAATGTACATCTAATACTATAATGCGAGCAAAAATTGTGTGTGCGTGTGTGTAAATTTTATTTCAAAAACGGCTCTAACGATTTTCGCAAACATTTGGATTTTACCATTTTTGAGCACGAGAAGACCATTGGACTAGGTCACATGTTCGAGAAAATTCGATTTTTGGGTCATTTTGGGTCATAATGGGTGGGATCAAGCTATTTATATCTAGAAAACGGCTGGACCGATTTTAAGGAAAGTTTGTATCCAATCGTTTTTTTGGCACGAGAAAACTGTTGGGCTGAGTCACATGTTCGAAAAATTTCGGTTAGTGGGTCATTTTTGGGTCATTATGGGTCTAGCCATTTTTATCTAAAAAACGGCTCTAACGATTTTGACAAAATTTTATATTTCACCATTTTGGATTACAAGAAGACCATTGGGTTAGGTAACAAGTTCGAGAAAATTTGGTTAGTGGGTCATTTTTGGGGTCATTGTGGGTCATGCTATTTTCATCTAGAGATTTTCTCACGCAATTTTGACTAAAAATTACATTCTATGGTTTTCGGGAACAAGAAAAACATTGGGCTAGGTTACATGTTCGAGAAAAAATTTTAATGGGTCATACTGGGTCATTAAGCGTTAGGGTCAAGCTATTTATATTTAAAGAACGGCGTGATCGATTTTAACGAAATTTTCGGTAACAGTTTTTGGCAAGAGAAAGCTAATGGACTAAGTCACACGATCGAGAGATTTCGATTATAAGAGTCATTTGTGGGTCATGATGGGTCATAATGGGTAATGGTCAAGCTATATCTAAAGAACAGGTGAATCGATTTTAACGAAATTGTGTATACAACATTTTTTTTGGCACGAAAAAACTATTGGGCTAGGTCTCATGTTCGAGAAATTTCGATTACTGGGTCATTTTGGGTCATAAAGGGTCAAGCTATTTATATTTAAAGAACCGCAGGATTAAATTTAACGAAATTTTGTATGTTACAATTTTTAGACACGAGAAAACTAATGGGCTAAGTCTCACATGTTCGAGAGATTTCGATTATAAGGGTCATTTGTGGGTCATGATGGGTCATGGTCAAGCTATATCTAAAGAACAGTTGGATCGATTTTAACGAAATTTTGTATACAACATATTTTTCGCACGATAAAATCATTGGACTAGGTCACATGTTCGAGAAATTTCGAACAGTGGGTCACTTTTGGGTTCTTATAATTTTATCTAGACAATATCTCGCGCAATTTTGACTAAATTTTGTATTCTATCGTTTTCGGATACAAGAAAATCATTGGGTTAGGTCAGATGTTTGAGAAAATTCGACTAATGGGTCATTTTGGGTCTTAATGGGTCAAGGTCAAACTATTAAGATCTAAAACACGGCTCAATCGATTTTATCTAAATTTTGTATCTAAAGTTTTTCGGCACATAAAAACTAATGAGCTAGGTCACATGTTCGAGAGATTTCGATTATAAGGGTCATTTGCAGGTCATGCTAATTTTATCTAGAAAATTGTTCTCAACCTTTTGAGAATACTTTCCATTATGTCATTTTCAGTCAAGGGAAAACCATTGGTCGAGGACACATGCTCGCGAAAATTTGATTAGTGGATCATTTTGGGTCATAATTGGTTCAGGTCATTCTAATTATATATAACAACGACTCATTCAATTTTAATTAAATCTTGTAACGAAACGTCTTTTGTCAAGAGAGGACTATTGGGCTAAATCGCAAGTTAAACAAAATTATAATAGTGGGTCATTTCGCTTCATTGCTGAATTGTGTCAAGCTAATTTTACTTAAGAAATGGTTTAAACGATTTTGATTCAATTTTATATCTACTGTTTTTGATTACCGGAAGACCATTGAGCTAAGTCACATGTTTGATTACATTTGATTAATGGATCATTTGGGTAATAAAGGTCAGGATCACGAGAATATGGCAAAAGCCAATAAGTTGGCGATATGTGACAAAATACTGGCGACATTTTGCCGAAAAATCTACTATTAAGATTACGAATCCAAAACACGTATTTGGCAACAAATGAAAGAATGTGTCCAAATTTGGCATACAAACATGTGCATACAAATATAGTTTTCTTATTGATTATTTTTGTAAATAACACTATTATCAATAACATGTTTTACAGTAATAATACATAGTGAATGATAGAGTGAAAATACTCTATCGAGTTGAACACAAAGTTAATTTGACCGAGCTGAACTCGGTCACCCCTGCTATTTAATATTATTGGCACAAAAAGCTGTGTATACAAAAATGCCTTGCTTTCTATGTTAACGGGACAATTCGGCAAAGCAAAATCATTGGATTTTCTGATTCGTTTTTAAATCCATTTTTGCTCACAAACACATTCAATTGGCAGGTTCTATATATAATATATATATATATATGGCATATTATATTAAAAAAATGATGTCAAAGTGAGCATTTTGAATTGAATTTAAGCAATAGTACTGGAAATGGAAAAAATGGTCATACTGAGAAAATAATTGTTGTAAATCAAGATCTAATTCATTGAACAAAAAATAAAAACACAGGTTGCAAGGCTGCCACAGGCGACTATTTTTTAATTCTAACTGGCACCAACCACTTTCTTAAAAATGAAATCCATAATAGATGCTTTGATAACATTTGCAAGTAAAATATACTTCAAATTTTATATTAGAAAAATATACTGGTGCACACAGAATATAAAAATAGTTGCTTGTAGCAGCCCTGAGGTCGCTTATAAATCTCTGAAAAAAAAAATCGCATCAACAAGTATCAGGGCCGTAGCTAAGGGGGCGCTATGGGCAGCTCAGCCCCCCCCTGGAAAAAGCTCCAAGATCACTAAATGTTCCGAAAATTCAAATAAAATTCTGTTCAAAAATCTAATTTAGTTTTGAGACTCTTTCACAGTTTTGCAGAGTTACTAAATTGTATCTAAAATACGTGTTTCAACACCCCCTCATCCTATTGGTACATATGAAGCTAACAGGATGTTTAATTTTGCACCAGTTATACATTCAAAATTTTCATCATCCTATACTTTTCTTAGCATAAAATGAAGTTATTACAACAGTTTAATGAGAAACATAGTACCTACAATGTGAATATGCACTAATTTATCTTTCTGTATTAGAGAGAGAACAAAAAAATATGAGCCCCCCTACATTCCCTTGAGCCCCCCTTATATTCCCCTGACCCCCCCCCCCTCCAATCGTACACTTCTAGCTACGGCCCTGACAAGTATCATGTTTTCACTTTTAAAAATGAATCTGAAAATGTGTTAGAAAATTTTGAGTTGTTGAGGGTACAAAAATATTTTTTATATACACTGCCTTAACATAATTGTGATAAAACGAGTTTTTACAGAAAAATTAAATTTAAAAAAGAACCAGATAAAATTGTTGAACTAGGTTTATATCTAAATTCGATTTAGTTTTTGGTTTTTGTTACTGAAACAAGTACAGTAAACTATCTCAAATCCGAAACCCTAAAATCCACAACTCTAAAAAATCTGCATATAATTTGCGGATGTAAATATTGAAACATTCAGTTCAGATATAGGGACAAAATTTGACTTTTATAATTTTATATCAATTCCATTTTATTTTAATTTGTAACTTTTGTTAATAGTACTGAATTCATGTTTTTTTTTTTTTCCCCCCCACGAAGGAAAAGAAATATATTCTGAAAAAATTCAGATTTTTCTTATATATCATTGGTAATCACAATCTTCTTATCAAATATATTTATATATTCATCAAGCTTTTTTGGTTATTAAATCTAAATCTGGCTAAACCTGAAAAAAAACTTCTTCATTTTATGATTTTGTTGAGAATTATTAATGTATCTTTATGAGGTACATTAGTAACTACATTGAATAATTTAGGAAAGATATATTTCATGTTTATAATGAATATTTAATCATATATTATTGATTATTAACTTGATCCTTACTTTTAATATTTTAATCACTTTGAAAATTATCTGCATCTTTATTATTTTAATTTATTACTTATTTTAATATTTATTATATTGTGAAGCATTCATTTTAGTTTTAATTGCATTATTAATTGCATTCAAATTCCTGTTTAAAAAAAGGTAAACAAAGTAATGACCGGAAATCGGCAAAATTCTAAAATCCACAAAACTTCTGGTTCCAAGCTGTGCGGATTTGAAGGAGTCTACTGTATTTAACTTCAAAATTTACATCTGCCTTTTGGCAGGGATTTTTAAAAATATTAATTACCTTTACTTTAAATTATTATTGATGTAGATATATTTTTAATAGCATGTGTTTATTGTGTATGTGATATGTTATTTTGTATTAATTTAAAGTACCGTAATTTTTATTTAAGAGTTGCAATTTTATTGTATTTTGAATAACAAAAGTATGATTTTGTCATAAAATTCAACTATTTGTAGAACTTTTTCCATCATTTCCTTTTTATTCATAATTTACTGAGACTGCAATAGATTTCAATTTGTCCGATTGCAAGAATCCATTATTGGTATTCCTATTTATTCCTATGGGATTCCCATCTTTTAGGCACATTAAATATATATATTTATGTAACATTAAACCTTATCAAACTTTTAGATGTAAATATGTATGATATTTCTGGTAATAAAAGAAATATCAATATTATATTGTGTTTTTTGTTATTGTGAAAAGTCAGTTAATTTGAAGTTATTTTTTTAAACAAAAACCTGTGAACCGCCCATTAAGTTTTTTTTATTAGTCATCAAAACACACTTTGAGTTGCTTATTTATGCAATTAGATGAAAATTGAAGGAGGTAAATTGGGGGAAATCAGCCATTGAAGTTGCTGCTTTTTTTACTTAAAAAAATAACAAAAAGTCATTTTTTGACAGCATTTTTATAAAATGAGGTTCACAAAAATCTGTTTAAATGAAAGTTTACTTTATTCTGAACAAAACAAAAATAAATTTCAAAGCTCTAGCTTAAACCTGAAAGAAGTTATGGACTTTTTTGTTGTCACATGTGCCATTCAAAATGGCGGCAAATCAGCCATCTTGGGAGCTATTTAAAAGCTCATAACTCATAAACCGTTTGATCAATTTCAATATAATTAATATTTTTGGAATCAGCATTAGAAATTCTACAAATCCACTGAATTTTATCAAAATTGGTGATGGTGGGTGCCATCTGGGAATGGCACCCACCATCACCAATTTCAGAAAAATCTGCAGAAAAATCTGGCAGAAAAATCTGGGTGATTTGACATGGAATGACCCCCTGCTGTCTTGAAAACTTTTCAATTCCACCCCACTCTCCCATACATCACTTATAGTGTAAGCTAGTTACTTACCTAATTGCTATTTGCCTACCTAAACATTCACTTTACCTATGAACCGAATATTTTAAATGGCTATCAATGTCAGCAAAAATGAAATTTGTGTCTTTATACGATAAAATCATAAGTTTTAAAATTTTCAGTAAAAGAATAACTAATGAAACATACCTTACTATTAATTTATTTTAGTAAAAAAAAAGATGGTTTCGGAAATTCATTTAAAAAATTTGCTTATGCAACAGAATACACTTATTTCGTTCATAAGACGCCAATAAAAAGAATGAATCGCGAATAAAGTAGTCATTCAAGACTATTGAATTAATCAATAAATTCCTAAAAACCTATTTTTAACTAATAAGATAAAATATTTATTTATAAAAAGAAATTGACAGCATTTATTAAAACTTGCGAATCTGCTTTTAAATATGCTCTCAGGTTAAAAAATGGACGCAATTTGATTTTGAAATAACTCAGAAAAATTTTGTTTCGTGTCTGTGGTGAAGTTTGATTTTTTAATGGCTATCTAGTAACTAATATTGCATCCAGAATTTAAATAAATACTAGTCATAGCGTCATCGCAGCAGATTAATTAATAAATAATATAAGTAATCATTATACATGGAAAGTATGATTCATTTTCAATGAGTCATTGTATAATTCTTGATTCGTTCTTTAAATGGCGTCTCGTCTCGTCTCTTCGGCTGTTTACAGTATCAGGTAACTTTTAATATATATATATCTATTGTACAAAACTTCCTTCAAATTTTGTCCCAATATCCAAACTGAAAGTTTCATTGTTTACATCCATAAAATATGTGCGGATTTTAGAGAGTTGTGGATTTCTGGTTTGCGAATTTGAGGGAGTCTACTATATTCTTATGACTTACATGGGTTGGAAACTGTGAAAAGATACTTAATGCAGCAGGGCTTAAATGACTCGAAATTTTCTTCTCTCCATAAAATGGAAAAACAATTTTTTCGAGTCAGAAATCAAATAAATTCTCAAGTGTCTATTACACAGTTCTTTAAAATTTAAAATTACTAATTATTATGAATTTGTTTACTGTATTTTTAGCTGCTGAATAAAACACAAACAATTTCTTATTAATGGATATTTTTTTATAGTGGCTTATTACCATAAAATACCATGTAATACTCATCAGGTAAACATCAAATGTTTTTATATACAGCAGACTCCCTCAAATCTGCAGAGCTTGGGACAAGATTTTGAGCGAATTTTAGAATTTTACAGATTTCTGGTCATTGCTTTGTTTACATTTTTTAAACAGTAATTTGAATGTAATTATTGATGCAATTGAAATTTAAAAATCAGTCAAATTCTGCCCCTAATTCTAAACAAAAAGTATGATTGTTTACATCTGTAAATTAAGTGCAGATTTTATAGATTTGTGTGATTTTACAGTTGTGGATTTGGGGGAGTCTATTGTAGTATATTGAATATGGTATTAAAAGGTTATCCAGAAAAAATAAATTACTCATAATCTGCTTTTCTAGCTCACACTTGTGTGGATAAAAGATCTTTGCCTGTACTTACATAGTATTTATAAATGCAATACCTTAAAAATATCTGTTTGTGTATGCTATTATTTTAGCACAATCATACTGATTCGTAATTTTATTATATTAATCGAATATTTTGCAATTGAGCGAAAAATTGCTCAGGCCATGAATCGTTGGCTTACAGGACCAATGCTTTACCATTTAAGCTATCTTGGCGACACCTGATGGGCATTTCTCATTCAGATAATCTTATTGGTCATAACATTTGGTCTGTCGTTTCGACGGCTTGACAGAATAATCTGCAAGTAAAGAAACTCCAGATAATGATGGGTATGTAGATATACTGTTATTTTAACACAATGCAATTGATTGGTAAATTTATTATACGAGTGACAATATTGTGGAATATTGACAAATAGTTAAATGAGCAGTGTCGATCTTCTCTTATCATGTGTTCATTTAGTTCTCTTTTATTCAGACACTTTTTCGGTTCTTGAGGTTGAATCAACTGCTGTTGAAACATGTGTTATTTTAAATGTGACATAATTTTCACTAATTTTATGTTTCATCTTAATATTTATGTGTACATAATTTTTTTAATAGAAAGAAAATATGGTACACTCCCTCAAATTTGCACAGCTTAGGACCAGAGGTTGTGCAGATTTTAGAAGTTTGTGAATTCCTGGTCATTGCTTTGTTTGCATTTTTTAAACAGTATTTTGAATATGTAATACAGTATGGAACTATTTATCTGGAAACCAGTTATCCAGTGATATTTCTAATGGACTGATTTTAGAAAATTTGTAGAAAAAAGTGTCATACATACTGCCAGTTTGACATATACATTGCTTGAAACAACTGCATAGTTTAATAACAGCATCTTGTATTTTAAATAGAAGCATATATAGTTATATTATAGAAGTTTTCATTTTTAAGCAATGAAAAGAAAAAAATTTTTGCTCCCAAGGAATTCCCGTAAATTACCTTCTTTCAAACTCTAACATTTGATTTTACTTGCATCTGATTCTTCGTTCAAGTAATCTAATATTTAATTTAAAATTAGATGTAATGCCACAACCACCTATATTCCATAAAACTTATCAAATGGATGCTGATTTCATGCCCAACAAGTTAAATTGAAAAACCAGTTGTCCCAAATATATCTGACTCCAACCGTTACAGATAAATGGTTCTGTATTGTACAATCAAAATTATCTTGAGTACTTGAAATGTTATAAAATACGGTAGACTCCCTCAAATATGTAACTCTGGATTCTGCTCATCTTTACATATGTAAACAATGAAACTTTTATTTCAGATGTAGGAGCAAAGTTGTAGTTTTTTTTTTTTTTTTTTTTTTTTTTTTTTTTTTTTTTTTTAATTTTAGTTTTATGTCTTCCCATGTGCATTTTCATATGTAATTCTTAATAATATAAATGGACTTGTTATTTTCTATGAAATGAGCCTATATATATTATTTTAATCAAGCTATTGCTGATAACAGTGGTAATCACAATCTTTTGACCAAATATATTTATGTACCCTATTAATCAAGCTTTTTTATTTATTATAACGATGATTTTAATGTAAAGTAATAGAGAATACTTTTTGTAAGAAAATTGCCATAGAATAATTTATGGAAAATATATTGCACTTTTTTTGAATGAATTCAAATATAAATTATTAATTTTATTTACTTGACCTTTACTATTAATTTTTTCAATCAGTTTTTAGTTTTCTTACTTTTTATCCTTTTAGTTTATTATTTTACTTAATTCTTTTAATATTTTACTACATTATAATCAGTCATTCTAATTTTGATTGCCTAGTTAAATTCAAATTGCTGAGTAAAAATCATAAACTAAGCAAAGATTAGAAATCTGCAAATTCTAAAATCTGCACAATCTCTGGTACCAAGCTGCGTGCATTTGAGTGAATCGACTATATTTTAATAATTAAATAAAGAAGCAATAAACTAAAATTAGAAAAAAAATTTAAATGATTAAATTATTTAAAAAAAAGGTAATATTTCTTAATGTATAGTAATTAAATATGCATAATAAAGAGAAATGTATTTTTCTCGAATTATTAAATGAAATTTCCTCATAAAGACATGTTATTAATTCACATCAAAATTACAAATTCAGGAAGTTTTATTTCAGCTGTAACCAGTCTTAAAAATCAGTAAAGTTTGTTAGATGCATAAATATATTTGAGTAAAGGATTGTGATTACCAGTAATAACAACGACATCTAGATTTTTGCTTAGAAAAAAAAATTATTCTTCCTTCATGAAAAAAGACAACAGTGGTTACTTTCTCTGTTTTAAGAAAACAGATTTATTTATTAAAGTTTGAATACAATTGTATGCATTAATAGAACCGCATGTTTAATTTAATCATCTACAAATGTTCTAGGTGAACTGCATTATATTTAGGGTTTTTAATGTTTTGATGTCCTGAGGATTGTTGTGAGATATACAGCATAACTTAAACTACAATTTTTAAAAATAATGTTATGCATAAAATGTGGATATTTTTTACCAATATTCTGAAGCTTTTTGCCGAAACGTCAGTGAAGGCTTACTTTGGAGACACGAAATTTTTTAATTTCTGTCTGTCTGTCAGTCTGTCTGTTCCACGATAACTAACGCAAAAAACATCCGATTGGCTTGAAATTAAGTGGGAATATTAGTGAGGCACTGGGATTAAGCTGTATAGATTTTTGTTAGATTTGATTCATTCGTTCGGAAAATATAGAATATTTTATTTTGCATAATAATGCTTTTCTATGACAAATCCAATTATTTTCATTTTTTTTTCTTGAGAGAAAATGACACATTTCATTAATGGAATTCAATGATAAATGGATACTGAAATTTACCAGTTAAATTATTCGTATTGTTTTGAAATTTTGTCTACGCATTTGTCAGATTTTTTAAAATTATTGCTGTAAATTTTGGAGATTTTTTATATATGTGTTCCAATAATATAAACTATTTTGTTTTAGAGATTTTCTTATTTCAAACTATTTATTTCATTTTCTTTATTTTCTCTTAACGGTTGCTAAGCAACCTAAGCCTAATCCTTATTTTTATAATGTTATAAATTTGAATGCGTGTACGAAAATTTAAATGAAGTTGACGTCAAAACTGGTGAATTAATTACTGTCTTTGTATCTTTGCGTATTAATCTATCATAGCATAGAAAAGAACATAGGCTATGTTTTATTAATTTTATTCAAATATTTTCTTTAATAATTCAAAATTTTCTTCTTTTATAGAATCAATAGCGGTTTTTAGATAAAATTTAACCAATTTCCTTTATCGTTGCGAAAAAAATCAAATTCTGGAACATTAATTTTTCAACGGCAATAAGTTTCAATTGAGCAATTTCCTTGCGAAATATTAAACTAAGAAAAAATAAATAAATATGACGTCAGAATTAAAATAAAAATAGATATAGTACTTTTTGTTAAATATTAAACACTGATATTTGTTTGGTTAATAAGAATTTTTCTGACAAAAATGGAGACATAATTAGATGTAAAAGAAATAAAAAAGAATTATATTTTTAACAAGTGTTTCATTTGGTAAAAATGACGTCATAATTGAAATAAAACAGGCATTTTATAGTAGTCGTTAAAAATACAAGAAACATGGATAGCAATAACTCATGAATGATGACGTCATTGCCAAAACTTCAGTGAAGGCTTATTTTAGCGACACAAAATTTATTGTTTTCTGTATGTCTGTCTGTTCTTCTGTCTGTCTGCAATAACTGCCCAAAAATGCAATCAAAACTTCTTTTTTTTCGGAGACAAAATTGTAAAACCCTAGATTACTGAGTTTACACTTTCAAAAGTTTCTGATACATCAGATATAAGTGTTTGTGGTGGGCAGGTATGTAGAAGTATGAGAATAATGAAAAATGCTTAATAAGACTATTACTTATCTTTATAAATGAAAATGTATGAAGAAATAGAAGATATACGATAACCATTACCAAATTGATAGAAAGTAACAAATTTAAATTTAATGAGACTACGGGGGGGGGGGGGGGTTCAGGGGATCTCCGCCCCCCCCTGAAGAAATCTACTATGTTATGATAAAAATAAAAAATAATAGATCAGGAAAATTTCAGAATATCCTAACATAACTGAATCTTTAATTTAGCGCTTTTGATGGCTGAAAACTTCTTATTTTATTCTTATAAATAATTACGTAATTTGAAAATTTTAAATTACAGTTTCCAGGAAGTTGAATATTACCCAAAGTGTGTTTTAAAAAAATGATATGCCAAGCTGACGTTGAGGCTCCTGATCTGCAGATTTACTAGTAATATTATTTTTATTAAATGGAGAATTAATTTGAAAAGAATTGTTCTTATGACAAAAATCAAATCGACAAACTAAATCTTACAAACAAACTAAACGGATTTATAAAATTTACTTTTATTAAAATTATACCTGGTTATCCCAGTAAAATTTTAATGTTTCATTGAAATCTCAGAAGTTACCATCACATAATAATTAAAAAATTGTGCTACTAAAGCAAAAAATGAGCCAAAACCAATAAGTGAAAAGAGATCAAAATATTGCAAACAACACTTTCCAACATATTCTAACGATTATATTTTGTTTGAAAAAATTTATTTTTATTTGCAATGCAAGTGAAATTTTGATTCAATGGATATATGCTGAGCTCTTAAAAAAACGACAAAACTATGTTAAAATTTCATGAAAAAGTAATAATAATATTTCTTAGATATATATATTGAAAGAGATTTTAAATTATACAGCGGAAGCCTGTAAATGTAATCTCGAATTAAACTACAGCATTATGAATTTTCTTATTTTAAAAATGTATCTAAAAGACTTACTTTAAATGGAAAATTTGTTTATTTATATTAATTACCAAAAGATAGCGCTGAAACAACATTTAAAATCTAAAGTCATCGATAAATGAAAGTTACTTGATCATCCAGATTATCCAGTTAATCACAGATTATGAATAATCGATAATTAAAATTGTTCGTTCTTATAAAAAACATTTGAACAGAGAAACTCTTGATACAGCAGCATCTAGAATATCATTTGTTCATTATTTGTATTCTAGAACGATATATTTCTGATGAGGATGTTGCTGTAATGTACGATGATACGTTGTCGTAATGAATCAATTCATTTTTTATAAAAAACGTTTCTTTTTTTTTATTGAATGAGATATTTTTCTTAATTCTTGAAAGTAATAGTAACATTGGGTAGATGTGAGAAAGTAAAAAGTCAATAGATGAAATTTCTATTGGAGCAGTTTTATTGAATTTTTTCATTCGTCATTGAAGGTCAGTCACCGTGATTCATTCATGGCGTGGCGTCTCTTTGCATCTATATGAGATCTTGAAGGACTTTAAAGTTTCTGTTCGGCCAATTTTTGAAATATAATGCTCTATAGCGATGTAATGAAAATGCGTTTTTAGAATTTAATGACCTACTCTCTTTACTAAAGTAAGCTAATGGTAAGGTATGATTCTTTTGCTTACTCTTCTACTAAAGATTCTGTATTTTGTAATAAAAATATTCGGAACTGCTAATGATTATTAATCGGTAAAAACTTTTAATTTTAGTTCAGACTTCTATAGGAACATTTATAGATCTGATCTACATAAAAAAGAAAGAATAAATTTTAGAATCCTGTTTATTATAATTTGTTTGCTGTGGATTGGTAATTTTGGGTATGTTTAGGCTTAGTATAAGTATTGTTTGATAGGCACACATTTTTATTTCTGTGTTAAGTTTAGTAAATATCCAATGCTTTATATTTTAGGAACAGATGATTTTATTTTATAATAAAATGACTAAAAAAACATATAACTCAAGGAGGTGTAATTTTAACATTGTAAAACGTTTTATTTTACATTTTATTTTCTAAATGTAGTTTAGAAAGAGAAAAATGATTTTAAAAAATGGTGTTATTATTGATAGCGACAAATATGAAAAACGCAAAAAAATCGAACTACTAGAAAAAGAAAAATCTTGAGAAAAAGAAAACCCAAAATGCAGAGTAATTATGAAAACAAAAAAGATAAAAGTCACTTTTAAAGAAATAAACAAGATTCATAATTGGAAGTTAAGTACTGTTAAAAAAGTTGGAGATTATTTCTTTATTTTAAATAACATGTAAAAAATATTTTTTGTACATTTGTACAGTTGTGGAAAACAAAATAAACACCCTGTACTTATGCCTCTACAAATTAACATTGAGGAAAGTTACTGATATTGAAAAATTGAAAATTAAATCTATTTTTAAATAATGTATATAAAATTTGATTAGGGGGTTATCTACGTATTAAAACAACCCCTAACTTTATTTTTTCTTATAGCAGTATCCAATTCTAAAAGCATAAATAAACTCTACACCTTTCTATTAACCTAAAAACAAATTTTTGTGGAATTCGTACTAAAACTTTCCAAGAAATTAATAATTTTATAATAAGCTTATTTTAGGAGCTGTATCCAAATTGAAGTTTAGTAGGGTAAGTATACCAGTAGTGGGCCACGTACCAATAGTGGGCCACCAATTTTCAAAGTTGAAAAACAAGTTTTCTATTCACCGCTGTCAGATAACAAACTAATTGCTGAATGGCTGGAACTTTTATCTGTTTCAGTATTCTCATAGTTTTTGAGCTGGAATGGTGTTTTTAAAGACTGTATGAAAAAAGCTAAAGGAAAGTTAAAATTATTTTACGTAATCATCAAAACTTCTAAATATGATTTCATTATTGTGTATATTTAAGTGTAGAAATGTAAAAAATATATATAACTTCTGTATGGTATGTATTAAACTCAAAAATGGAGTGGCCCACTTCTAGGGGGGGGGGCTGCTGGAGCATCATAAAGTTATTATAGCCCACTACTGAAGCATAGAGGAAGGTGACATTTTTTATTTTTCATATTTTCTAGAGAATATATTTTAAAAATTTGAATGTTTATTCTCATACATAAAGGTAAGGACTAGGCTAAAAAAAATATTTTTTTTAAATTCACTAATACTTTAATAATAATTAGATAAATTTCCTTAAGTGGCTCACTACTGGTGCCTTTACTTTACACAATTGTTGATCAAGAGAGTCCCTTTTTGATCGAGGCACATAGGTGCCACTGAAGCAGTCATTGAAGACTGTTAAATTACACAATATCATGAATAGGTTTAACTTATCTAGTAACTCCTATCATAGACGACCCCTTTAACCATCATTTTGCCATATTTTAAGCATAATTTAAAAACTACCTGTAAGAAAAAAATTTAATTTTGGATTCCCACATAGCAGGTCTTAATAAATCTAAATTCATCCAAAAAATTGTACGTTGCAATTCATAATTTTTTTAATATTAATTTCATAATTAATTTCATAAAAAATGCAAATTGAATGCATTTATGTTCTGATACTTTATTATTTGTGCTTCATAAAAAAAGAGCATTTTTGGAGATATTAATAAAAGTATGAAAATGAAATTTAACATTAGAAACACTAAATCTTGAAATTTGTAATTCAAAAACTTATCATTCAAATGACTTGAAATTTGGTGCCTAGCCGTAGTTTGGATGAAAGATTTGAAATATCTTGATAAAGTTGGGTGTTGCCATTGAAAAACAAAATGAAGTTTGGGGTCAATTTAACATGTAGATGTGGCCTCCTGTGAAAATTTTATATACACCATTTAAAAATAGCCTTTATTTACAATCATTTGGTACCAATGATTTTTTTTCTTGATAATTTGTTGAGGATTTAGTAGGGGGTGTTTACTTTTTCTTTCACGACTTTATTTTTAAATATAATTTTCAATACATTTATTTCAGTACATATACTGATTTCTAAAACAGTATTTAAATATACACTAATTTAAAACTATCTGTACTTTAACCATCATGGGATAAAGCAGGGGTATCAAAACATCTTTTAAATATATCTCTGTGACAACAATTCAACAAAATTGAATGGTTAATGCTTCATGCTTCATCTATAAGAATCCAGTGTATAGAAAATGTACCAAAAGTTTCATTAAAATAAATGCAATAATCTGTTTTTCAGGCCTTCTTTAAATAAAGCTTTGTTTTATGACCCACCTGATCCTGTTATATCAATAGGTGTGTCTATAGCCTTTATTACATCAGCCTTGTTTGAACGTTCCTCAATTGATAGTTTATGAGTAAAATGTCTATGACAGATAGACACAAAAATAATCTTTTAATGGTTCCGTTTTTACTTTTTAAGTACAGATAACAGCAAAAGAATTTATCAGACTGTTTTTTTTTTAATTTATTTATTACTCTCATTATATACTTATTCACCATTTGTTGTTATAACTTAATATATAAATTAATACACTCAATGATCGATAATCCGCACACTCATAATCTGCAATTTTCTGTAATTAGAGTTACTTTACGAAAGTAAACAGTTAAATAAACAATTAAGAAAATTTACAAATTCTTGATCGAAAAATGATTTTTTTTAAACAAACGATGAAAAAAAGGAAAAATATTATAATAAAACATCTACTTTTTCAAATGTAACCTTTTTATTTTATTAACCTTCCCACTGCCATGACCGGATATATCCGTTCACTAGGCTACAGGCTTCATTGCAACTGAAGCTATTTAAATAAATATAAGTCTACAAATATAATCCAGCTTTAAGAAATTGAGCTTATAATTGATACTTTCAAGGCTTATAAGCATAGACGTAACAAAAAAATTATACCATTTTAGAAAATCTCTCTTTTATTTACATTTAAAAAGGATTACAGAGAAAACAACATTACAATTTTGCCGTTTTGCTTGGCATTACGGGTTAACAGTGAAAAATATTATTACGGATCATATGTACTTAATTAAAATGCACATATGTATAATATTTTTAAATAAAATAATTTAAAAAAGCATTTTTTGAGGTAGCACATTAAGTTAATTATATGATTTTATATTTATCTTTTCTTACTATATTGATTATAGAATTAAAATGCTGTCTAGGAATAATTAAATGACGTATAATCCATAATACTCTATAATCCACAATATTCCATAATCCACACAACCTTTGGCCCCAACTAGTGCGGATTACAGAACTTTGACTGTATTATATACGCACATATAAATAAACATTACTCTATATTTATATATATGTTACAGGCCAAACTAGATTGGCCTAGGACAAACCGGTCTATCCTAACGACCATCGGATAAACTAGTTTTTCCTAGGCCAAACCGGTCTATCCTAACGGCCATTGGATAAACTAGTTTTTCCTAGGCCAAACTGGTCTATCCTAACGGCCATCGGATAAAGTAGTTTTTCCTAGGCCAAACAAGTATAACCTAAGGCCCATAGCCCAAACTAGTTTGGCCTAACTCTTATAGGATAAACTAGTTTAGACTGCTGTTTATTGGTCTGAGCTAGTTTATCCTAGGCCAATTCAATTTGGCGTGATTTTATTGAATTCAATGACCGCCTCAATGCTAACATTCTCGTTTGTCCTAGGCTGATCTAGTTTACCCTAGGCCAATGTAGATTTGCGTGATTTTAGCTCACGGGCATCAAAGCCAGAGAAATAATGGGCTCACAGGTTCTGTATGCATGTATGTGCGTATGTAAGTGCCTAACGCGATAACTCCTGATAGAAATAATGCAATTTTGTATGCTTTTAACTTAACAGGCTACCAAAGCCTGAGAACTAATGTGCCTGTAGGCTCTTTATCTATGTATATACATGTAACACAATAATTCTTGATAGAAATACTCGATTTGCATCAAACTTTCAATATAGGTTTATTCGTATGAAGAGCTTTTCTGATTAATTTTCGGAGATCATTGGAGAAGAATAAGGGGGAGGGGACGAGAGGCTGATTCACACCTTCCCTTAATTCAGATAAATGGGTTTCCATGCATTATTAGCATATTTATTCAAATTATAGATATAAGGGCATTCTCTTGAGGCGCCTCTATGATTAGTTGTGGGTGTTCATTATTTGAGTATAGAGGGAGGGGGGGAATAGGGGTAACGCCCCATAATTTATGTAGTGCTTTTTTCACGCAAAATTTATTGATTTGCTTCAAATTTTCGAAATAAATTCATTTTGGTAAAGCGTTTTCCTAATTAGTTTTGGAAGTTAATTGAATAAGAACAAAGGGAAGAACGGGGGGATCCCGCCTAATTTTGGCAAAGGGGTTTTTCATGCGGAATTAACCGATTTGCTGCAAATCTTGAATTTGTTCATTCTGATGAAGCGCTTCACTGATTAATTTTGGTGATGCTTCGGTTAAATATAAGGGGAAACTTACAATTTATTTTCTTCCTTAAATTAGATAAATCGGTTATAATACAGAATTATCCAATTTGCTTAAAATTTTGGACATGAATTCATTTGATCAGGCGCTTCTTTAATTGAATTGGGGTTTTTCTTTTAGTTAAGTATAATGGGGTAGTTGACGTTTTATCGCCTTCCTTAAATTAAATAAGTGGGGTTTTATGCAGATTTATCCGATTTGCTGTAAATTTTGAATATGATTTTTCTTTTTAAGACGAATTTCTGAATTGTTTTGAAGGTTTAATGATTAAGTATAATGGGAGGAATGGGGGATTACCCTCCTTAAATCAGATGAATGGTTTTTTTTGAGCAGAATTATCTGATTTGCTTCAAATTTTGGATAATTTTTTAATTTTATAAAGCGTATCTGTGATTAGTTTCGGGGGTTAAATGGTTAAGTATAATTGGGGGAAATGGGAAAAAGTAACCCAAATTACTTTATTTTATGAGGATGTTATTCTTTAAAAAATATAAGGCTGTAATACGCAATTAGTGTAAACAGCCTGTGAATGCAAAGTCATCAGTTTTATTGGGCAGCATTCTTTTTAATATTGATCCCGACTACTGCTCACTAGCTAACCTTGTGCAAAGTGGTTTTGTCATCATCCTTATATAATGTATTTTATTCGAAGTGTTGCAGAATACTGCCAGAGGTTTGCATGGGCCAGAATTTCGAGGCCCAGGCCCTGCCCTTCCCAAAGGAAAGTTATTTTGCCGTGGCCCGGTGAAAAATTAAAAGTTCAGCCCGAGCCCTGCTTGTACAAAAATCAGTGAAAAGAGACTCAGTCTGGCTCAATCTGGCCCTACTCAATTTCTTCAAAAAATTCAGATTTTACTTAACATACAATTAGGATTCCTTTACAAAATACTGCATACATATTTATTGGATAAATTTACGATGTATTTTTAAATTACGATGTGTTCACGGAATGGTAAATACACAATGTATTATTGATTATTTAGATTCTTAAATCTTTCAATATTCAAATAAGGATTCATTAAATAATTAATGTAGTTTAGAACAAAAGAAAAAAAAGAGAGTTATAAATATCATAACTATTGAATCTGTTCAGTAAAAAGTAGATTTGTGAATATGTTTCCCTGTCATTCCTTAAGGCTTTTCTCAAATCCAAAAGAGCTACATCCTAACATATTTAAAAACTAATTCATTTTCGAAAATGCATAAGATTAACAGGCATTATCACTCGGAAAATATGTAATCGGATGGCGTTAACCATTTTTTCATAACAGCGATGTACCTTTAAGAAAATATTATTAAAACTACATTTTGAATCGAATTTCCGCTTACGACTTTACGGAATAGAAAATCTTGATGCCGTGACAAGAATAGCTTATATGTCGACAAGTAATTTCTCAAAAATGGTAAACGCTGTTCGATTCCAAATTATTGTCAGCTTTAATCTGGCTCGAATATGCAATAATAATATTAATAATAATAATAAATGCAAGTCTGATCTCATTTGGCTTGGATAAACTAGTTTTTCCTATGCCAAACTTGTTTATCTAAATGTCCATAGAATAAACTAGTTTTACCTAGGTAAGAGTGTAACCCTTCATTTTTCCCTTCATACTTAACCATCAAACCCCCAAAACTATTCAGGGAATCGCCTTATCAGAAAGAACCTACATCCAATATTTGAAGCAAATTCGTCAATTCTGCGTAAAAACTATTTGTCTACATTATATTTTGTTACCTATATTGCCCTTTCTTTTAGACTTAAACAATAAACATTCACAACTAATCACGGAGACGCCTTGTCACAATGATCCTATATCTAAAATTTTAAATGAAAACTGATAATTCTGCATGATAAATCCTTTTCTCTAAATTAACATCGGTGTTATTAGCCTCCCGTCCTTCCTCCTTTATTCTTATCCAATAAATTTCCAAAATTAATCAGAAAAATACCTTGTCAGAATGAAGCTACATCCAAAATTTGAAGCAAATTTTATATCTCTATCAAGAGTTATCGCGTTACGTACATACGTACGCACATAAGTACATACATGCATATACAGAGCCTGTGAGCCCATTATTTCTCTGACTTTCACGCCCGTGAGCTAAAAACACGTAAAACAACATTGGCCTAAGATAAATTAAATCAGCCTAGGGCAAACAAGAATGTTGGCGGTCATTGAATTCAATAAATTTTCGCCAAATTGAATTGACCTAAGATAAACTAGATCGGCCTAGGATAAACTAGTTCAGACCAATAATCAACAGTCTAAATTAGTTTATCCTGTAAGAGTAGGGCCAAACTAGTTTGGCCTAGGAAAATTTAGTTTGTCCTATGGACCATGGGATAGACTAGTTTGGCCTAGGAAAAACTTGTTTATCCGATGGGCGTTAGGACAAACCGTTTTGGCCTAGAAAAAACTAGTTTATCCGATGGCCGTTAGGATAGACCGGTTAGGACTAGGAAAAACTAGTTTATCCGATGGGCGTTAGGATAGACCAGTTTGGCCTAAAATCGGGTTTGGCCTGTAACATTATATATTTATTATTTTGCATATTTATTGTACGTGCTGAATTAAAAGATAATATAATATTACAAATGTTTAGATGTGTATATAATATTACAATACAGTGAAACCTGTAAAAGTAAAATCTTTCTTCAATGTAATCCTGTCGCAAATGGAAGAGTTTTAGAATACCAATAATACCAACAAAAGATCTTATTTAGACAGATTATCTTTAATATATTGATTACATTTCTTTAAACAGATGTCTAAAATAGTTATTTTTTTTAGCTCCTTGCAATCACATCATAACAAAGTACAGATTAACTGTGTGTAAAAGAAGTATTTCGAGTAACTTTAACATATAGGTATACCTTTATTTAATTTCTCAATTTGAAAAAAATAGCATCTAAAAAATAAAGTTAGATTTATCTTCATAGTTGTAGCTAGTAACAGAATGAAATTACATTATGATATACCAAAGTTTTTACAAACACGATGATCTAAAAAATTGAGCCCATATTGAAAAGTAAATTTATTTTTAAGTTTTATACAACTTTAAGTTTTATACAACTTTGTCAAGTTTTATACAACTTAAACATTTTCTTACATTAAAATTAGTATTAAATGGTTAAGTTTAACCCTAGTACTGCCAAAAATGTTACTCAAGTTTCATTAAAATATTCTATGTCAATATTTTTTATTTAAACTATTTTAATTATCTATATTTAATTTCTTATTGGTTAGTTTATAAATTAGTTTATTTTAAAGAAATTTCTGATTTGAATTTAATTATTTTCTGGTTAATATTAAAGAAGAAGATATTCGATTTTGGCAAAAGAAACTAGTGATATAACAAGCATGCACAACAAATGTTTATGTTGAAAAAAAAACTAGTCTTGTTAGAATTGTCAAAAATAGCCATAATTCTTCGGAATTTTTCTGTTACCTGATAAGGGTCTCGAAACTCAATCAGTCAACAAACTTTTATGTACGAGTTTCTCATTTCTTGCTTACTGACTGAAGATAATTAATATTTAAGAATTAATATACAGGGTGTGCCAAAAGGTCGTTTACAAACTTAACATGCTGGTCTGTCATATCATTATGAACAATATTAAATAGGAAACTAAGGGTCCCAAACGTCTTCCAAAGGAGAAATGCACCATTAAAGTTTAGGGTCCAAAAATTCAAATGATTATAAAAAACACAAAAATTGGTCGATTCGTTTGCGGTTTTCACTAAAACTATTCTTTATGTCAGTATTTTCTTGAAAATAAATTATAAAGATAAATTTCAAAAAATGTCGATAGAGGGCGCTTTCGACTTTGGAGTAACGATAAACTAGTTTTTACCATTATTTTTTGCATCTCATTAAATTCTTTTAGAAGCTTAGACATAAACTTAAATTTTGAGCTCAAAATCTAAATCGTTGGAAGTGGTTAAGTAGCGCAAACTGAATTGCGAGGGAGGTTCAAATTTCAAATGATTATGAAAAACGGAAAAATTGGTTAATTGATTTGCGATTTTCACTAAAATTATTCTTTATATCAGTATTATCTTGAAAATAATTTATAAAGATAAAATTTTAAAAAATGCCGATAGAGGGCGCTTTAGACTTTGGAGTAACGTACAACTATTTTTTTCCGTTATTTTTTGCATCTCATAAATTTTTTTAGAAGCTTAGACATAAACTTAAATTTTGAGATGAAAATCTGAATCATTTGGAGTGGTAAAGTAGCGCAAACTGAACTGTGTTCAATGGGGGTGGGGAGGTTCAAATTTCAAATTATAATAAAAAACGGAAAAATTGGTCGGTTTTCGCTAAAATTATTCTTTATGTAAATGTTTCCTTGAAAATAAATTTTAAAGATAAATTAAAAAAAAATCCGTTAGAGGGCGCTTTAAACTTTAGAATAACCAATAATTATTTTTTAACCTTTTTTTTTTATCTAATTAAATGCTTGCAAAATTTTACACTTAAATTTTGTGCTCAAAATCTAAATCGATAGGAGGGGTTAAGAAGCGCAAACTGAACTGTGTTCAGGAGTTGAAATGTTATCTTCCCCACCCCTCGAACGCAGGTCAATTTTTGGCCGCTTAATTACTCACAATGATGCAGATTTTGAGCACAAAATTTAAGTTTGAACTTTTATAAGCATTTTATTAGATAACAAAAAATAACGGTTAAAAATAGTTGTTGGTTACTATAAAGTTTAAGGCGCCCTCTGACGGAATTTTTTGAAAAATATCTGTAAAATTTATTTTCAAAAAAATATTGATATAAAGAATAGTTTTAGCGAAATCCGACCAAGTTTTCCGTTTTTTATAATAATTTGAAATTTGAACCTCCCTACCCCCATTGAACACAGTTCAGTTTTCGCTACTTTACCACTCCCAACGATTCAGATTTTCATCTCAAAATTTAAGTTTATGTCTAAGCTTCTAAAAAAATTATGAGATGCAAAAAATAACGGAAAAAAATAGTTGTACGTTACTTCAAAGTCTAAAGCGCCCTCTATCGGCATTTTTTGAATTTTATCTTTATAAATTATTTTCAAGATAATACTGATATAAAGAATAATTTTAGTGAAAATCGCAAATCAATTGACCAATTTTTCCGTTTTTTATAATCATTTGAAATTTGAGCCTCCCCCCGCAATTCAATTTGCGCTACTTAACCACTTCCAACGATTTAGATTGTGAGCTCAAAATTTAAGTTTGTCTAAGCTTCTAAAAAAATTTAATGAGATGCAAAAAATAATGGTAAAAACTAGTTTATCATTACTCCAAAATCTAAAGCGCCCTCTATCGACATTTTTTGAAATTTATCTTTATAATTTATTTTCAAGAAAATACTGACGTAAAGAATAGTTTTAGTGAAAACCGCAAACGAATCGACCAATTTTTGTGTTTTTTATAATCATTTGAATTTTTGGACCCTAAACTTTAATGGCGCATATCTCCTTTGGAAGACGTTTGGGACCCTTAGTTTCCTATTGAATATTGTTCATCATGATATGACAGACCAACATGTTAAATTTGTAAACGACCTTTTGGGACACCCTGTATATTAACTAATAAGAATGTATTTATTAAAATACAACACATTGCTCAGTGGTGCACAAAACAAGAATTTAATATACATTTAAAAAATATAATAATTAAAACAAAATAAAACTATCAACGTTTCGCGCCGTCTTCTGCGGGCGTCTTCAGGAAAATATAACGGAAGGACTAAGTTTGCATCTTGATCGAGAGATAATATTTCTAATAAATTAAAATCTAAATGAATTAAAAGTTTAAAAAATGTTGCCACTTACACGTGAGTAAAAATTAAGATATTGCAACGAAATAAAATTTTAAGATTTTATGAGGTTATGCCATATTTTTGGCATATTGTAGGATAAATTATCATTACATGGTTTATTTTCTCGTGCGATGATTTCGATAGATTCTCTTATTTTACCTTAAACTGGGTTATTGCACGGAACTATGATTTTGGCCTCATCAAAGTTAATACGGCAACCCTTGTTCGCCAAGTAGAAGCGAGAAAGAGCAGTAATCTGTTTATATTGTTTAATATCTCTGCGATGCTCTTAAATTCTACTTGGTACAAACAAACGATCTTATTTAGATAGACTATCTTAGAAATATTGATTACACATCTTTGAATGAAAGTCTAAAATGGTGTTTCTTTTTTCCTAGCTCCTTGTAATCACATCTTGACAAGATTGATTGTGTGCATATGAATAATAGAATTTTTCAACAAATTTACATAATTTAGTTATGTATATCTTTATTTAATTTCTCAATTTGAAAAAATAGCATGTAAAAAATAAAGTTAGATTTATCTTCATAATTGTAGCTAGTAATCCAATGACATTACATTATGATATAACAAAGATTTTACAAACACTATGATCTAAAAAATTGAACACATATTGAAGAGTTAAATTTATTAGGATGAGCGAAGCGAATCCTCTACTAGGCCATTCAAATGACATTTTGTCGTACACTTTACAAAAAAACTATACAGTATTTCGACTTGAAATTAAACACAAATATAAATTATGATCTGTAGATTTGCAGAATATTATTTTTTTTACAGAACTAATTTTCAAAAAATTATTATTTTAATTAATTTATTTTACATGTTTTTTCCATTACGAACGCATTTTTTCAAATAAAAAATGAAACACGTACGTTTTCAGAAGAAAAACTTAAATCATGGGGTCAGTAATTATAGCTAGAATCATCATTAAATAAATAAATAAATAAATAAAATATATTTTCATTATTCTGATAAAAATCTCAAAAAACTGCTTTCAGATTTTCAAACTATGCTCATTCCTTTTAGTTTCATGATTTCTTTTATGAAATTTATAAAATACCTTTTTTAGAAAAATTGTAGCATATTTTTAATGGATTAAAATTTGTGAAAATTATTTTATTAACATTTAATTATAAAAGTATTTTTCTGTGTTAGGAATTCAAACACATAACTTATTTTGTGAAATCATTTAAGCAGACGATATTTATGAATTTTAAAAGAATTACATTATGTTTTTTTGAAGTGGCAATAAAAGAATTGTAAACAAATAAAATTAATTAAGATTTTGTATAATTCTACTTCGAAAATATTTTTATTTATACCAGTCTTATATCATAAATAAACAATCTGAGGAAATTCTTAGTTATTTGGTTGAAATACGTTTTAAAATTAAAATGCGCTGAAACATAAAAATACATTTTTGCTTAATAAAGGTTCAAGAGTAATTTTAAAAATATGTTATTACTTTGAAATATTTATCTTATAGCATAATACTTCGCGAATCCAAACAAAGCATGGCTTTTGCTAGTTTTAGTCAAGTTTCGTACAACATAAACATTTGCTTACATTAAAATTAGTATTAAATGGTTAAGTTTAACCCTAATACTACCGAAAATGTTACTCAAGTTTTACTGAAATTTTCTGTCAGAATTTTTTATTTAAAACTATTAACATATATATTTAACTTATTACTGGTTAGTTTATAAGTTTAGTTTATTTTAAAGAAATTTCTTATTTGTATTTAATTATTATTTGGTTATTGTTAAAGAAGATATTCAATTTTGACTAAAGAAACTAATGATATAACGAGGAAGCACAACACATATAGTTTATGTTGTAAAAAAATATTTTGGTGATAGTTACCGTATTTACTCGTGTATAAGGCGCACCTTTTTTCCAAAATAAAAGGCAAAAATCCTAGGTGTGTCTTATACATGGAATAATTTTTTACTGTTGGATGTAGTCAAATGATATGCATATGAAACAAGAAATTATTCAAAGAATATATTAAAACTCGGAAAATATTACTTAATTGAAGTATTACTGCATATTTATTTCATTCCTTGCAGATTTTTATGCTATAGAGCTAGTGACATTATGTAAACGCTAAATAGCAATTATCTTTACTGTCACGCATTCCTATTTCCCGTCATTCTCTCATAACCCGAAGTCTAAAAATGCATTTTCGTATTGTTTTCTGGTCTGGTGTAATGTTTGTTTAGTCTTTTTTTTACTGAAATTCATTTGGTCATTCTTCATTAATGTATCAAATTTATGGTGCGCGTTATATACGAGATATTAAGAAATCGCCATTTTTACTTGTAAAGTAGGGGTGCGCCTTATACACGCGTGCGCCCTATACACGAGTAAATACGGTATCTAAAACAGCCATAATTCTTCTGAATTTCGCTGTTTATGGTACCATATTTGATCTCAATCGTTTCTTTCGATATCTAGTATCAGTTTCAAGTATGTTGATTTTTTTAAAACAATTTTATTTCTGACTGATTAACAATTTTTTAGTAATAATGGGTTGAGTAAAAAATAATATTGGTTTCTGATATTTTACTTCAAAAGCAATTTATTTTAGGTGGTTTGAAACAGTTTTAGAGCGGTGTCTAAGTTCAGCCGTAAGTTTTCGGAGTCTGGTATATGAATTAGGATCAATTTAAGCTTTAGACGTCTCATTGTTAAAAACAGAACCTCATAATCACCCTCTTCATACACAATTACCATTCCATCCATGAAATTTCTGTAAGCAATATTAAAGTGGGCATTCACAACTCGTAATTGTGATAATTCAGATGATTGAGACATTTTTCTGTGGGAGGAATTTTTGCAATTCTGGAAAGAGCACTTTGAAATCACGGAGATGGGTAGCACTTCTAGACGATTAAGAAGCATAAAAACCTAAATGATCTGGGAAGACATTTCAATGCTTCAAGGGAGCCCCCCCTAAATTTGACTGTGTAGTGTAATCAGTGTAAGAACCATTTCCGAGTTTTTTCGTATTTTGAATTCGTACAAAAATTATGAATTTTCCTATAGTTCTGTAATTGCATTTTTAATGTATAAAAACAAAATTACATTACTAAATAAGTACATAAAAAATCCTCCCTTCAAAATCCATTAATTTATTTAAAAATGACTCCGGTTGAAAAGTTCAATTACAGAAGTGGACATTATTTTGTAAAAACCCAGGAGAATGTTTAAATTTTCCATATTTTATAGTTCTTTCCATAAATATCAACGAGACATGAAATAAAATAATCCAATCGAAAAAAAAATGATATATGGAAATATTCTTCAGATTTATCATGAGATGTGTTATCTCTCTACATCGAATAGCCAACTTGACAAGGAATCTGTATGATTTAAAAAAATATATCACCGTTTTCTGTAGCAAGAAATTCTACTTCATTGAACTGGTCAACAAACTTTTAATCACAATTTTATTATTTATTTTTTACTGATTGAAGTCAATTCTTTTAGAACTAAAAAGACATCATTAGCATATTTTAGAACAGACGATAATTCATATTCAAATTTCTTGAGTTATTTTAAAAGTGACTATGAAAGTTCACAAATAAGTTATTCAAGAATAGAGTTACTTTTATTCATTCCAATTAGCACATTACGTTATAATATTGTTTGATATAAAATTATAAAATAAACAAAGATGATGATCAGAGTGTCGTTAATGCATTTGTATAAGCTGGTCTTTCTCCTTAACTGTCAGCAACAGTTGGTTTCATCAAAACCCATTTCCATCTTAGCAGGCATACTTGTATACTTATTCTTCGGGAATATCAAATGTTTCCATTTACGGAGGTTTCTGTGTTCACCAAAAATCACGCCAAAACGGAAACACATTTCTTCCAAAATGTTACATTTTAGATAAGTTTCAAGTTTTAGGAACTGTAAATATATAGTTTTTTTCATGTAATCCGTACTTTCTTTACCTATAAGATAGGTCAACTTCGCGGAATTAATTTTGCAATAAATTCTGTGATTACAATGAATATTTATACTCTTCACAAGAGTACTGCGAAAGAATATATAATAGTTATAGAGGATATACCATATTTTCGGGCGTACCTCCGCCCTCCGCACCTCCGAAAATGCATTAAAATAAAACAAATATTCATCAGAAGCGCCGCACCGCCGTATGCACCGCACTTACGAAAATACATCAAAATGTTAAAAACTGCGTTATATTCAGTGTTTTTTTTTGCATTTTTTTAACAATTATAATATAAATCCAATTTTAGATTTAGTATGTTTAGTATATTTTTAATGACTAAATTAAATTTGAATTCGTGCAGCCTTTTTTTCGCGATTTTTTAATACGTTTTTTATAGTTTGTATCGAGGTTTGACGGGTTTTATTACGATATTTGACGAAATTTGCAGGGTTTTACTGCGATATTTGACGAATTTGCAGTTTTTTTCGCGATAGTTGAAAAAATTTGCGTTTTTTATGGGGATGAATCATGTTGAATTGAATGAATCATGAATATTTGAATGAATCATGAATTTTGAAACTTGAAGCAATACTTGAAAAAATTTGCGTTTAAAAAAAAAAACATAAATTCTGTCGAAAAAGCGCAGAAAAAAGGAGACATTTGTAAAAAAACATTAAAAGAACGAAATCTATTAAAAAAATCTCGAAAAAACACACATTTCATCAAAGATTCAAGATCCATTTATTTCATCATGATTCATTCTGCGGTCATTCGCTTTTCAGAATGGTATGAATCATGATAAAATGAATGAATCATAAATCTTTGATGAGTTGCTCGATTGTTCGAGATTTTTTAATAGATTTCATGCTTTTTTTCAAATTTCTCCTTTTTTCTGCGTTTTTTTTCGCCTGAATTTACGCTTTTTATCGTTTTTTTACCGTTTATTTATAGATACGACATATTTTCTTTTTTTCTAACAATGTTTTTGACAATTATTTTTGGCGATCCTTTGAGAAATTCACGATTTTTCTGCGATCTTTTGACATAATTTGTGTTTTTTTAGAGATTTTTTGACATATTTCGCGTTTTTACTGCAATCTTTCATCGAAATGTGGGTTTTTAGCGATACTTCGGCGGAATTCATGATTTTTTTTGCGATCCTTTCAATAAATTTGCTGTTATTTTTCGTGATTCTTTGGCGAAATTAGCGTATTTTTTTTTCAGTGTTTTTTTTTTTTTTTTTTTTTTTTTTTGTGGGGACTAGCGTTTGATTGCGAAGGGCAGATTAACGGGATTTTACAATAATAAAATTGTAGTTTTTCAAGTGATCCTATTATGAAATACTCATTTTTTTTCTTTTTACATATTTGTGCTTTTCCCTCGAACCTTTGATAAAAGTCGTGTTTCTTTCTCCCGACCCTTTGATAAAATTCTTGCTTTTTCTGCGAATGATTGACAGAAATTAGGCGAATCATTTGTCGAAATTCGCGATATATTTTATGCTTCGCATTTTCTTCCTGATGATTGACTTTTCACAATTTTCAGAAAAATTCCGATCAGAATCACCTCTGTAATGAATATCGCTTCAAGGGAAAAAACAATGTATCGTATCCGCCGCCCCGGCAGAAGCGCCGCAGTAAACATAATTTTAACTTTTAAACTCGTATGCGCCGCTGCGCTTACGCCCGAAAATACGGTAGTTAAAACAGAACATGTTTATGTTGAAAATTTACTTAAAAAAGAAAAATCCATAGCCTTGACAAAAGATATTACTTGGAATATTGCCGTTTAAGATTATACAATTTAACACCTGTCAGAAATGGAATTTTTCATGTGTTCTTTATGATTCCTTCTTAGAAGTTTTGAGTGTTGAATGTATGATTCAGAAACCCAGATATTTTTTTGGGTGGGTGAGTTCACGATGTCCACTTGTCTATGCAACTAGTTACGTTATTTGATTGCAGTGTAGATTATGTTGAATGATACAGAATGTTTCAGCAATAAACATTGACATTAGATAAAAAAAATTTCTTCTGTATGGAGAATTTCTTACTAAAATTTGCAGACTAAAATTCCATCACCACAAAAATAATTTATCTCTATTCTTTGTAGTTCAATAACTTAGTGTCATCGTTTCTTTAGATTATATTAAGTTATAGAATTTTCTCCTTAAACTTACTTTATATTTTATTTTTAATAACATTTTTATTTTTAAATTGTTGCTATATATTTTATTTATAATTTAATGCTTATATTGTTAGGAAAGGCGTCTGAAACACCTTTGATTCCGCTAACTGCAGATAATTGGTAGTCCACTGTAGTTTTAATACTACAGTAAAAATTTTATTACAATTTATTTTCCACATTGATTTTAAATTTTGTTGATAATTTATTTTTGTTTTTTGATGAACGTAAAAACCTATATTAATTAATTTTATTTTCTTACAGATGCATAAAAATTTTAATGTAACACATAACATCACTCAAAATATCTTCAATGTTTGAGACAAATCCAGAAAAATATTTTTTAAAAGAGCTTTTTAAAAAAGCAGATTCTAACTCACAGTCAGAAAAATCTTTTATTTGTGAATCATGCAAGAAGAATTTCTCCAGAAACAACCTTTTTTGTGCATGGTATGCAACAAGCAATTCTGTCAGAAGGATGATTTAAGGAAGCATCTCTTAATTCATACTGGTGAGAAATCTTCTGTATGTCAGATATGCAGCAAGAAATTTTCTCGAAACAGTGTTTTAACCAGGCATTTATTAACTCATACGGGTGAGAAACCATTTGTTTGTGAAATATGCAACAAAAAATTTTCCCAAAACAGTGGTTTAAGTAGATATTTAATAATTCATACTGGTGAGAAACTCTTTATATGTGAGAAATGCAACAAGAAATTCTCTCATAAGAGTTCTTTAATAGCACATCTGTTAATTCATACTGGTGAGAAAACTTTTGTGTGTCAGATATGCAGCAAGAAATTTTCTCGAAACAGTAATTTAACCAGGCATTTATTAACTCATACCGGTGAGAAACCATTTGTTTGTGAAATATGCAACAGGAAATTTTCCCAAAACAGTGGTATAACCAGACATTTAATAACTCATACTGGTGAGAAACCCTTTGTATGTGAGATATGCAACAAGACATTCTCTCATAAGAATCGCTTAGGTACGCACCTATTAATACATACTGGTGAAAAAGCTTTTGCATGTAACATATGCAATAAGAAATTTTCTCAAAACAGAGATTTAAGAAAGCATCTATTGATTCATACTGGTGAGAAACCATTCGTCTGTGAAATATGCAACAAGAAATTCTCCCAAAAGGGCAATTTAAGCAGACATCAATTAATTCACACTGGTGAGAAATCATTCGTGTGTGAAATATGCAACAAGAAATATTCTCAGAAAAGTCATTTAACTAGCCATATATTAACTCATACTTCTAATAAATCTTTTGTGTGTGAGATATGCAACAAGAAACTTTCATGTAAGAGCTATTTAAGTAAGCATTTACTACTTCATACAGTTGAATGACCTTTTGCGTGTGAAATATGCCACAAGAAATTTTCTCACAACAGTGACCAAGCACCTGTTCTTTCATACTGGTTAGAAACCTTTTGCATGCGAGAAATGTAACAAAAAATTTTCATAAACAGCTGGCTTAAGTGCCTATTTTTAATTCATATTGACCAAAAAACTTTTTTATGTGCAACAACAAATTCTTACGTAAGCGTTGTTTAAGCCAGCACCAGGTAATTCATACTGGGGAGAAATCTTTTGTATGTGATATTTGCAACAAAAAATTCTCATGGAAGAGCTGTTTAATCATGCATCGGTTAATTAATGGAGGGAAAACTTTTGTATGTGAGATATGCAACAAAAATTTATTTCAACAGAGATAAGCCATCATCTTTCAATTCATATTCTAAAAGTTCTTTTGCGAGATAGATATGTAACAACAATTTATCTTGAAAGAGTGATTTAATAAAGAATCTGTTTCTCGTCCTAGTGAGAAACCTTTGCGTGTGAGATATGCAGGAAGAAATTCTCACATCAGAGCCATTTAAGCAGAAATATGTTAATCCATACTGGTGAGAAACCTTTTGTATATGCAAGATGCAGCAAAAAATATTGTGGAAACAGTAATTTACAGGGGCATCGCTAAGGGGAGGACAGGTGAGAGCCTTCCCCCCAAAAATGTTTGCACATATTGTTACAGTTGGCAAATTTACAAACTGATTCTGCAAATTAGTTCAAAACTTTAATATAAAGCTATAATACACTTCCTATTTCTAATAAATTTGGCGAAAGTTACCAATATAATTAGAAATATTATTAAGCTTTTTACAAATAAAAACTGTGTTATGTTTTCTAATTGTGATAACTTGTTTAAGATTATAAAACTAGTTGGCAAACGTCAAGAACTTTTTTTGTTTGCTTGTCACTGAGTTGGCAAATACTGAATTCTCACTTGGAAATTTCAGGCCTCTCCCCCACCAATAAAAATTCTTAGCGAGGGCCCTGGTAATTTAAAAAGGCGTCTATTATTTTGTAGTAGTGAGAAAGCTGTGTGTAAGATAAACAAGAAGAAAGTTCTTAATTATCATAATTTAAATGTAAAATTGTTATTTGCAGTTAACTAATTTTTAATAGGAGTCTCGGCATATTATAGTCTTATAAAAGTGGCGTTACATGTCAAATAATACCGTCATCTAAATAAAAAACGTGCCAAAGGAAATATATGAAATTTCAAGTATTAAATCTCCAGATTGTATCTACATCAGCTGTTGAAAACACATTTTTATTTTAATCGTAATAAAGTCTTACGGTTCTCTTTGTATTTTTTACATAATATAGTTTTAGAAGTTTGTAATATTCTCTCGTGATTGAAGATATGTTAGTTAAAACATTTATGCTACACAAGTATGTTATACAATGCTTTGTTTTATAAACTGGCTTTCTTATAAACTTAAAAATATATTTCTTTAAGGGTTGCTACTCCCAAATTGTCTGCAATATTGAAAATAAAATACAATTAACTATCAAAAATCTGCTTAAGTCTTTCATACACTGATTGTTATTTCATAAAAGAATTGTATTTCAAGGAGGTTTTTCAATGTAAATAAATCTGGTTAAATGTGTTTGAAAATTTTGTTTTTTTTTCATCCAATCCATCTCTTCTTAAAACCTTCTGATGTAGGTATTTGGAAAATATTTTAGACTTTGATTGAATTGTCAAGCATATGTTTGTGTTTTAACTTTTATGAATTATTCAACTTTCATGTACTTGATATATGTCACTCAGTTTTATTATTGAACATTTATTTTTGAAATCAATTGTGTAGTTCTTATAGTATGTTCAGAGGGACATTCAAAATAAATATATTCTATTTCTATATTCTATTACTTTTTTTTATTGTGTGACAGAGTTGTGGTGTAATTTTTCAAGAATTTATTCAATGAAATTAGTGTGGATTTCTGAGATTCAATAAAATATTCTTTCTGTATGATAGGTAATACAAATTATTCATTATTCATTTACATACTCAATTTCCGAGACGAGATAAAATGGTAAATCCATATTTATCAAAATGTGATATGTGCATAAAAGATATTGAAAACCATCACTATTGTGTTATGCATTTTTACAGTAATGCAAAAATAATCCTGTCATTTAGACTTTCTTATATTAACAATATGTTTAAATATCTTAATTATCAATATCTCAATTAAATGTTTTTTTAACATGGAAAACCATTTACATTGCAGTTTTGTACATGTTTTAAAATTAAACGTTATTAAAAATTAATATTAAATTTATTCTGTATATTTACATTTCAAAATAATAATTATTATTTTGGGACATTCTTATTTCTACTAGACTTCTGTGCTAACATGCATCAGAGTCATTCTGATTGGACTGGCCAGATTTACTAGATATGGAACTGACCATACAATCAATCGTCATTTGCTGATGTAAATTTTTAGCCAATTCATTTCTCCTGTTGCATGAATTTGATTGAATGTATTTTTCAGATAATTAAACTTGCATTTCCTACTCAAAAGATTTAAAAAAATACTTGTATAAAAATAACCTGCATCATTCATGAAACATAACTCAAAACTACTAAATGTCAATCGCCATTATAAGAATTTACAGTGTAGAATTTCTTTTCTTTTAAATAAATTAAATTTCTAAACTATGTATATTTTTAATTAATTAAATGTGTTGAAATTTTAATCTATGTATCTTTTTACATAGTCTGTCAATTAGCTTTTGAACTAAACTTAAAAAATACTCATATTGTAAACTGTCTTATTGTATAAAAAATTGAATTTAACATTAGTAGACCGAAGGTTGAGCTTTCAAAATTCCTATGCTACTTCAATGAATGACTTTCCATTTCATATATTAACCTCCCAAATGTTTAAATATCTTGTAAGATAATGTTTAAACAATGATTGACATGTAGCAGTTAATTTATTTCAAAAGGTTTTAGGAGAGTTTGATTCTCACATGTACTAAAGTGATTACTTTTTATTTCTGCTAGATTTCAGCAGGTTATTGAGCACATTGTTCGGTTGTTCAACTTTCACTCATTATGTTATTTTGTAGATAAAGAACTTTTGTCTCTATCAATGTTGTTTTAGCCACCGTTCCAAGGTTCTTACTTATTCTTTACGTTAGTAAAGCGTTAGTAAATTGGCTAACCAGAAAGAAAAAACGTTTGCCAAAGGGGAAAAAGCGCAAAATAAATACTTCACGAAATATTGAAAATTTGACCTTTAATACGTTTTTTTATTAATATGGTCTAAAATAAGTTTTTTGAACTGCTTATAGATCAGTTACTTAGCTTAATTTAATTATCCACTACAGATATTAAAAAAAGCTAAATTCTAAATGTATTGCTCGATCAAGGGAAAAAATATATGATTTAACTCAATAAAATGTTACGAACTAAAACTTCAATTGCAGTTAACTCATGGTTTTAAGATATTACATCCAAGGAATTCTGAAAACTTCAAACTATAGACAACAAAATGTGTCGAAAGCTTAATTTTCTAGAATCCTTCGGTTTTTCACTGTAGCTTGTACTTCAAAGTTGATTTCCAAATAGTATTTTTGCCTATTGTGCACATTAATACATACTGAAATGACATATTTGATTATTGTGGTTTTGTCTAAAGTTAAATTTAACTGCTGTTCGATTAGTACCTCTAAAATTAATGTAAATAGTACGGGACGAATAAACATAATATGTGGCATCAATCATTCAGTAATATAAATAAGAGTGTCGTCTGTACACACATAAAAAAAAGATTATCAAGAATTGGGCAATCCAAATTGGCGAGTCTGGTGATGTTTTTGCTTTCCAAATGAAACATTTTGGCACAATGACGAGCGGAAGCGTAAAACCTGCACCCTGATTTTTTTTTTATTATTCCAAGCTTTATTTTTATGATGAATTATTTTTATATGTAGAATTGAAGTGAGACAACATCAACTTGGAACAGCTATTGAAATTTAAATTATCTAATTTAATCCTTCACTGCACCGACTGCCACATGTGGCACAAATCTAAAGGTGTGCGTAATTCCTATTATGCGCCCTGAATTTGGCCAATATGATCCCTGTAATTGATCAAGATCAATCCACAGAATGGAATTAAACTTATTTTGTCAATCTCAGATGGCTGCATTTCACAAAATTTTTAAACTTATTCTTAGGTGGAAAAAATCGATCAAGTTATAAAAAGAAAGTTCACTTTTATTACTTTTACTGATTACATAAAATATTATTATAAAGAATGCTTCAGACTGTGAAGCTAATAAAATTTATTTAAGTCCATTTAATTACAAAATATAGCAATACAGTATTTAAAAACTCTAATAGACTTTACACATTAATGGCAAGAGCAACGCTTTCGTAGATATTTATCCTCTTAAAAAGACTTTATTGGATGATGGGAATGCAGTGTTAAAATATTCTGCATGCTTATTGGTGTTTTCCTTTAATATCTACTTTGACGTCACATGGGTAAAGTCCATTGTATATAGCGTACGCATGATAAAACATCAAAGTTTAATAGAAATTTTAAAATTTATTTATTTATTTTTTTTACTATTTTTCCCCATTTTTAGACCGATGTACGAGTTTTAAAGAATTTTTTTTAAAATACAGAAACAAATTGTGCAGTGAAGATTTAAGTAGTAATAACACATTTGCAGCTTTATTAGGCAAATTTTTTTCTGGTTTAGATTTAGCTCAGTTTAAACTGCTCGACAGGTTGAAGAATAAAAAAGAACATAAAATTATATTTACAATCTCATTTTTAATTAAAAAAATATATATTTTTTTATTTAAAACTATCTAATTGCCCGGTGCTCCCCGTGTACGTAACAAGAAGCAGCAAGAATCGCGAAAAAGCACTTAAAATCAAAAGAAAATATCGCGAAAAATATAAAAATAGCGGCACAATTTTCGGATAAACTTAATCCAAAAGAAAAAATATATATATATTGGCTTAAAGTCTAGTTTCTTCAAAGGATCACGCAAAAACACGAATTTTGATAAATAGCCACAAATAAGGGCAAATTTTGTAAAATGTTTACGAAAAAGACGCGAACTTCATTAAAGAAACGCGAATTTCGTGAAAGGCTTGCGATAGAATTACGAAGTTCATCAAAATGTAGCAAAAAAATCCTCAAATTTTGTAGAAGTATCGTGGAGAAAACGCGAATTTCTTCAAAGAATTGCGGAGAAAAGCGAATTTTGTTAAAGGATTGAGAAAAAACGCAAAATTCGTCAAAGCACCTCGAAAAAGAACGCGGGTTTTATCAAAGAATTCAAGGCGATTATAATCGGGTCAATCCCAACGCTTCTCACAAGAGCGAAAACACAATCCAAATTTGACCTAAACACAAAATAATGTATGTTAATCGGTTCAAAATATGCTAAGATCAGCTAAGATGTAAAAATCAATCCGACGAATAGAAAAACGTAGTAGTCAAACCCAGACGCGACCCATAACAAAAAATAAAAATTAACCCAACCAAAATAAAAAATAGAAGCAATCCATACCCAAACCCGATTCACAGAAATAAGTAGAAGTAAAACGACCGCATTGAAAAAAATAAGACGCGACCTGGGCATCCGATTGGAGTTTCCAAATTTCTAAATTCGCTCGCCCTGCCCTTGAAGACTCTCCAGATCCGCCCTTGTTTGGGCGTGTCCATCATACAGCTTTTACGGCATACAATTTTTAAAATAATAAATATTTATATATTTTTCAAAAATCGGATCAACCCGAAACTTTCTTGCAAACTTTAAGACGCAATCCGAAACTGATCCAAATCCGAAATAATGTATATCAGTCTGTCCAAAAATCAATGCGCTAAGAGCACCTAGAAAGTAGAAGTCAACCCGACATGCAGTATCAAAGCAAAAGTCAACCGCACTCAAACCCGACTCGCAGCAAAAAAGTAAAAGTCAACTAGACCCAAATGCGATCTGTAACGAAAGAGTACAAGATAACACGACTAACAGACAAAAATAGAAACCAACCGAGCTTAAACCAGACAGACCTACAGGAAAAAAAGTAGTTTTCCCGACTCACAATGAACTAGTAGAAGTCAATCGGACCCATAGAAAAAGGTAACCCGGTCAGCAGCGAAAAACAGAAGTCAACCAGAGCCAGACCCGACTCGCAAATCAGAATCGAATCTCCAGGTTTCTAAAATCTCCCCTCCTTGAGGATTGTCCAGATCCGTCCTTGTCCCAAAATCACATAAAAAAGCCATTTACAGGAATCCTACATTTTAAATACCATTTAATTAGAATTTTATATTTTCTTTTTTAACCATTTGAAAAATATGTAGTTGCTTCTGTTGGTCGAGAATACTGATATCGCTAGCATTACTGAAGTGATGTCAGGATTTTATTCGTTTTCTGATTGGTCCATGTTTAATGTCCAGAAATGGAATACCTTTAATTCCATTATGACAATAAAAGTATAGAAAACAAACAAAAATTAATAACTCAAAAACAAATTGAGGTACAGCTTTGAAACAAATTGCATTTAAAAGTACATTTCCCCCCTATCTGACGGTGTAAAATTTGAAAATGTGTGATGTTTAGAAATTTATTTTGCGGTACTGAAAATTGTGAAACTGACATTTCATTTCAAATTTGCTAATGATGGGTTCAGGAATATTAATTTTTAATCCATGGAGTACATAACTCTGTTATTACATAAACCACGTTTTAATGATCATAAAAATTATGTTTATTATTATTTTTTCTTTTTCTTTAGCTTCAATTACACGATTGCGCTGGTCATGTCTTAGAGGGTTAGAAGAAATTCATTTCTGAAACAATAGGTGCATAAATATATGAATAGTTTAATGCGTTTAACAATTTGTTTGAATGGAATATTTAATGTGTGGGATTGATCCAGCATATATATCCAGTCTTTACTTAGTCTCAACTGTCAGCTACAGAATTATCCCCCTCCCGGTTTAAGGAGCGTTGGTCAAACAACGTTGATCTCAAAAATAAACAAACACATCGATCTTTTGTGTTAAAACAAGATTTTGTTGAAGGCCTTTTAGATTATTTCTTATTATTAATCAATAATTTAATGACTTAATTTTGGAATTTTTTTTTTAAGTGTTAAATTATATATTTTTCAATTCCTTATGTTACTGTCAGTTTTGTAATCAATTTTCTTAGAAGACTATACAGCCTGTTTTTTAAAGTTTTATTGAAGTACTTTTTTAGCTTTGTTGATTAATCCTTTGCATTTAATACTAAAATAATAAAGTTAAGGATTTAAAAAAAAAATACTTTTTTTGTTAATTATTATTAGATATTTTTCATATATTACAAAGTACATTTTCTCTCCTCGTGAATTTCGTGCATTTCATCAGAATTATTAAATATGCTATTTTTTCATTGTAAACAAAAAATGTATTTAAGATCTTCTTATTTACCCTACCATTAAACAATTTCTTTAATAATTTAGTTACACATTTATTTAAAAACTTTTACAGACAAACAAATCATCCCAGTATTTAATTTCCCAAAAATACTCTTTAATGATCTGAATACATTTAATGAAGCACAAATATTTTTTCTTTTTTATTATTTCTGCAGTGATAAGTTGCATCTAATACATTTATTTTAGGGCAGTTACTTTAAAAAAATACGCTAAACAAAATCTAAAAATAACAAATTTTCATCATTGCAAAATATATATGATTTTTTTTACATATTCGATATTTCAAAAATATTTTAATGTACGAAGGATTTTTGATAAATATATCTCCAAATTTGAAGTCACGTTCAGAATTTTCTATGTAACCATTCGTTGAGGTTCTATTCTGAGTGCCAACAAAATATAGAAATTTACTTTCAGAGGCAAACTTAATAAAAAAATATTTAGTTCTGTCAAAGAAAATACTCATTTCATTTTTACTATGACGTCATTATCACTCAATGAAACACTGATTTTAGCGTCTCAATCTCAATATCAGTGGAATGAAAAAAAATATTGAAATGAAACAGCTTTATGAGTAAAAATACATTATTTTAAGTCATGACGTAATTTTCTGTTGAAAGTTTTTTGAAAAGTTATTTTTAATTGTAAAAGGAAAATGACATCCGTAATGATTTGGTTATTCCCACTGTTTTCCTACTGTCTACAACAATGGAAGTAAACCGATTTCCAACCATATGAAGAAATTTCATAATTTTTTTAAATTAAAGTACAAAAATGGGATTATTTTTAAAAATAGTGAGTGTAGACACATCTACAAATAAAATTCTTTCATTAAAAAAAATATTTATCAAAATCAGTTCAATAGGAAGTTCAGGACAGATGACTAAATAAAATGTGCTTTAAAAAAAACACTAACCGACATCGAAAAAAGAATCAAGGTTGGCGACAACTTGACGTTAACGCATAGGAATGCATAGTTTTAATATGCTTATGATTTGAAAACAGTTCCAACAATAAAAGATGATTTGCGCCAAATCATTATTATTTTTTTTTTAAATCAAATCCACATTTTTTTAATGTAAAATTTCTAATCATCAGAATTTAATGAAATTATAATGGAACCACATGGGTGTCTTATACTTTCAGAATTATCAAAATCGATTCATATTTAAAGAATTTACGAGTGAACAAGAAATACATACAGGTCGAAATCATAAACTCCTCCTTGAAGTCGGTTAAAAATCAGGCTTGTCTTTTAATCACTTCACCATCTGCACCGGATAAATCGGAGGTAAAGGCACTGTTTCCCTATACCTGTCGCCGGTAAAGTGGTAAAATATACAGGCGACTGGAGACAATATTGCAGTGCCACAATTTCTTTATTCGTTGATATAGGACACAAGCAAGAAAACAAATGGTCTCAGACACCTAATCACGAATCATTGGCCTATGCAACCGTTATATATGAATCGAGAAAACATGCTAAATAAATATGCAATTGATTTATAAGTCAATAAAAAAATATTTAGCTCATAATAGCTGCAGAGAATACAGCTCATACGCAAAATATTAGAATAATTACTTTTTTTTACAACTTGAATATATCGTTTTGTAAATTAATGTCTTTTAATGCAAATACCCAAACGATATTTGTATCAAGAACTTATTGTTTATTAAACTTGTTTATTATCCTAAAAGTAGTGTAATTTTTGAAAAGATTAAATAAAAAATATATTTTGGAAAGTCAACACATTAGAATATTTATTCAAGAGGTTCAAAGTATCAGAAATTTCACATTCATTCTACTTTAATTATCATAACTAATAGCATCATTGATCAAATTCAGACGACTTTATTTAAAACCAGTATTCTTTTGCAATTTGTTTGCTTTTTCGTGTAAAAAAGGGTCGTGTGAGTAAATCAATTAAACTTCGTATGGTTAATTTGTATCGGCACGGTAAAAGTATCGAAAACAAAATCTCTCATGACTGCAAAATAAAAGGGTATAAGATTAAATTGGTATAAATCAAGACATTTATGGAACGAAGAAGATTGGAAAAATATATTATTTAGCGATGAAAGTATGCTTTGTGATTCATATGCTAATCAAGGTTTTCGAGTTTGGAGAATGAAGCAAGAAGCATTTGATAGAGAATGCCTTAAAAGTTCCATAAAATTTGCTACGAGTGTCATGGTTTGGTGTTGCATGAGTGCAAAATAACCCAAGATATGCTTCGTCTACGAAAAAGTTAACTCACAGACATGTGAAGAAATTTTGGAGTATTAGATGATTCCATTATCAGAAGATTTATTTGAAGATGATTTAATCTTTCGACAAGATTTAGCATCACTGCACACCCTGATGTCAATTAAGAATTGGTTCCACCAACATAACAATTAAGGTACATCGTTGGCCACGAAACTCAGGCTTTAATCCCATCGAAAACTTATGTTGTATATCGAAGAAAAAATTCCAAGAAAATCCTCTTTCAAGTAAAGCTGAGTTAGTGGCACATATAAAGTCTATTTGGGCTAATATTGATAGGAATGTTTGCAAACACTTTGTATATAGTATGCAAGATTGATTGTATGCTGTTTTAAAAGTTAAGGGGATGCTACAAAATTTTAACTGATATTAACTTCATATTCATAAGATAATATTGTTGCGTAAAATAAAATATTCTAAGATTTTGAACCAATCAAAATTTTATTCTAATACTTTGATGCGTTTCAGAAAATATAAACCTAATTTATTGTAGTGTATTTTATATTTTGTGATTGTCAAAATCTTATCTAAACATTCCAGATTTAATTTATAAGAAATTTAATTGCATTTATTTAGTATTAAAATAATTAAATGAAAAATAATTTATTTTCTTATGACTCTTTCTTAATTATTATAATATTTTGAATATCAGCTGTATATGATAATGAGATATGCTTCATTTAAATCCTTGTGAATTTTTTAAAGAAAATTTAACAAATGTGTAAGATTTTTTTCCCCAAACAAATATATTTTTAGCACACTTTTCATAATATTTTCGAAAGTGTTACTTCAATTAAGCCTTTCATATTGCATAAGATAGTGAGGAAAAATTTAACTTGTCAGTGTCAGGTTAGTTTATTTTTTAATTTTAGTTGGAATTTACTTTACAGTGAATCCAAAAGAATAAAAGCAACTACCAAAGAGGTTTATATGAAGTTTTACTGAAATCTAAAGAATATGCCAAGAGTTGTTTGCTTATTATCAAAAAGACACCAAACGATGGAAGAAGTATAATTTTTTTTTATTTTATAATTAAATGCTTAAATACAAGACATGTGATAAAAGTAAATGAAACAGCATATACAAATTTTATACTGAATTTAAGGAGTAAAAATTTAACAAATTTTCAGGAAGTGTTTATTTGGTATGAAACAAATAATGTTTTCTTAGATTGCTAATCCTAGAAAATCCTTTGAAACACATTTCACAAACAAATTACTTTTCTTCTGTATGCGTCAAGATATGTCTTTTCAGACGACTATTCTCAGAAAATCCTTTGGAACATATTTCACAAACAAAAGGTTTTTCACCAGCATGTGTAAATAGATGCTTTCTTAAAGTACTTTTATCATTAAATCTTTTGGAACATACTTCACAAACAAAGGGTCTTTCTCCTGTATGTTTCAGAAGATGGGTCCTTAGAGTACTATTCCGAGAAAATATTCTGGAGCATATTTCACAAACAAATTGCTTTTCTTCTGTATGCCTTGAGCGATGTCTTTTTAGACTACTACTATGAGAAAATTCTTTGTAACATAGTTCACAAACAAATGGTTTTTCTCCAGTATGCGTCAAGAGATGAGTTTTTAGATTACAATTCTGAGAAAATCTTTTGGAACATATTTCACATATAAAAGGTTTTTCACCTGTATGTGTTAAGAGATGGTTTCTCAAAGTATTCTTAGCATTAAATGCTTTGGAGCATACTTCACAAAGAAAAGATTTTTCACCTATATGAATCGAGACATGTTTTCTTAAATCAGTATTACGAGAAAATCCTTTGGAACATATTTTACACAAAAATTGTTTTTCAGCTGTATGAATCAAGAGATGGCTTCTCAGATTACTATTCTTAGAAAATGTTTTGGAACATACCTCACAAATAAAAACTTTTTCTTTTGTTTCAAAGGAGGCATGTTTTTCTTTTTCAGGAAAGAAGTGCAGTTCACCAGAGAAAGGTTTTTCTTCTGTAATCGATGACATTTTCTTAAGTGAAATAGTTTTATTTTAGAGGATAACAGAAACTCCTCTAAAGTATCAATATGAAGAGATTGTCACCATTTTCATCCAAGGAAATTATGTTTTGAACTTTAGTAAAAAGGTTTTATCCAAATGTGAATCTAAAAAAAAGAAAAATGATAAACAACTCACTGCTTAATAAATAGCACAAAATTTTAACTCTAAATTAAATATTAGATATTTCAAGTTTCATTACTTTTGTACAAAATTTATACATTAAAAGTTATAAGGAATAGCTGAAACTTAAGAAACAAATTTATTTACAAGAACTATAAGTTTGTAAGGGGATTCACAGTTGTAGGTTTATTGCGCTTATATCTCAACACATGTGGCAGGAGAGGTATCATGCTCCTCGAATGGGATATTACTGCAAGCAAGACACATTTGTGCGCACTTTTGTGCCGTCGATCAAAACAATTTTTAAGAGGAACGAAAACATTCTACTAGTGATTAAAATACTAATATCAATGAAATTTCATCAGATAATTTTTCCAAAATTGTCATACAAAAAAATTTTTTAAGGTATAAATAAGTTAAATAGGGGAAGATGGGGATACTTGAGCCACTTTTTAAATTTTAATTTTTTTAAAATTTTTTATAATTTCTTAGAACAAAAAAAAAATATTGAAAACGAAAATTTGATATTTTTTTCCAACTGAAAACCACTTTCAATTTATTTTGAACTATTTTTCTATGTCTAATAATTTTTTATTTTTTGCTTTACATCGTGGCTCAAGTATCCCCAAGAGGGGGATACTTGAGCCAGTACGGAAAAATACCTACAAACATAATTTTTTTAGCTTTATTTTTGCACAAATATTTTACAGAATTATAAATTATGATACACAAATTCCTTCAAAACCAATTGAGAAAACAAATCTAGTAATACGATCATCTTTTGTCGTTAGAACTGGTGATCGAAGGATTATTTCAACTTGAGTTATATCAATGGTAGCAACATCCTCAGTTGGGGGCCATTTAAATTTGGAATCTGCTATTTTTCGAGCAAATTTAATTTGCAATTCATCTTCTGAAATTTTAAGCACTTGTCCAACAAATCTTGTTACAGTTTTCTTTCCAGCATATTTTACGAGCAACCAATCATTAGTAGAAGATTTTCTGTTCATATCATTACCATCATTGACAGAATATTGTCAAACTCATGCTTTTAATTGAGTAGATGTCGGAATCTGAGCTAGATGTAACATTCCACTTTTTCAAACACTTATTTGATTTCACAGAAAAAAGATTTTGTCTTCACCTTTGGCTCCATGCAGGTAAGTTTGAACTGTGATTTTTGTTGCTTTTTTGTTTTTTGAACACTTTTTTATTATCAATTTTTCAATTTATTAATCAAATAATAATTATTATTATCAAATATTAATCTTAATATATTACATTAAAAAATAATTATTTTAATATGTTGGACCTAACTAATTAAAGTATTAGAGACCTGTAAAGCAGTTTAAAAAGTTATTTTAATGTAATAAAAGCTAAATTGTAAACTACGTTTACATTTATCTAGACAGGCTATTTTGTTTGCCAAATTGAAAAATAAAATGGATATTTTCATTAAAAAATATACATTTTTAATCATTTTTTTCCACGTCAGTATTTTTTTAAGAAAAAATAAATAAAATAAAAAATTATTCTCTCTTTTATCTAGAAAAATAGGGCATATAAGGACGTAATTTTATTTTTTGTTTGTTTCACCCATGTCTAATTTCCTAGTGGGGATGGTTGAGCCATTACCACTATTTTTGTTTATCAGAGTTTTACTAAGTAAAGCATGCAGCTATTTGAACTATTTTAGATTCAAAATACAATTGAAATTATACTTGTTAAATTTATTTATACTGTTGCAACTTTAAACAAAACTTTGATTACAAAAAAATAAAAAATAAAAACATGCACCTAAATATTTACTTGAGATAGGGAAAAACAACTATTAATTAATCAGCATACTTTCAAAATGGTACCAAGGTATGTGATTTCTTTTTTACATGTTTAGAAGTATAAATATGTTACCATATTGCTAGTTTTAGGAAGAAAAATTAGCCAACTGCAGAGATGATAGGAGTGGCTCAAGTATCCCCACTCACCCCTATACACTAAATGTCCTACATCAAATATTAAAACAATATATTGTACAGTTCGCACAAGGGAAGAGCAGAAATTTATTACTCAAAAGGTAATATACAGACATGTCAAACATTCCTCTTAAGTATTCATCTGTCAGAAAAACATAAATTTATCATTCTTAGTGTAGTATCATTTTACTTAAAAAATTCAATTATTCTACCAACCAACCATTTTTAGAAGGTATTTTTTCCTCTCTTTTCTTTTTGTACATCATTCCTATTATGTTTCCATTATTCCCTGTGTTGGAGATTATTCAAATAATCTCACTTCCATAATTTCCGAATTCTTTGGCTAAATTTTGTTATTTTTTGCCACTTTAACAATCTATTTTCATTGATGTAATCCAAGTGTGATTTGGAGATCGAAGTGGCAGGTCTTCGTATGAGAAAAAAAGGAAGGGTTAATGTTTCAAAAATCTTGTGACAGTGGGGTAAGAGAACATGAATTTTAAACGCCCTCAATTTTAGCTATATGTTCAAAAATTTTTCTAACGTTAATTTTGGTTAGTTATTACCGTTTTTAAGTAAAACTTAATTAATTTTACTCCTGATTCCCAGATGACACCAAAATTTGTGGATTTGGAAGGAGGGAGGGACAATGTTCTATTGGATACCTTTACAGCTACAGAGATTAAGAAGTTGTACAATGACGTATGGAGAAGTAACCATGTTTTTTTCAAATCAATCTCTGCTCAAATGAAATAACTTTTGAACATTTGCATCTTCTGCCAAACACATGTTTTAAGCTGACTGTTTAACACTTGAATTGTCATATTAGATATCTAAGTACATGTGTATTCTTTGAACACAAGCATACATAGACTATAACATAAATTTTATTTAATACACTCTTCGGTTTTTTTTTTTTTTTTTTTTTTTTTTTATGTAACAAAAATAGGTCCACAATAACTTAACCCATTGGCAGTCAAGCTCTCTGCATTCAAAACCTTTCAGAAAGGTTTACTGAAAATATATTTTGTGTTTCTGTAAATGTTCATTCTTTGAGAAAGCTAAGTCATTATATGTGTTTCTCAAAAAACTGCTTTTCCCCCTGCAATATTTGCGGGTAATCAATAATCTATTCAAGACCATTGTGTGTGTGTCTAGCAAGGACACTCAATTTCTACTTCCCCTGACAACCGGTCTCCCACCCTTGGACACCTGAAGAAACTAATCCCTGTATAATCTCCTCTAGAAGAAATTGGGGAATCTTTTTGTAATAGGGAACATGTGTTGATTGCAAGCATTCTTGAAAACAGGTAAATCGCATTGAAGTAAAGAAAAAAAAAAAAAAAAAAAAAGACAAATAGAAAACGTGATATTTTCGCACTGATTTTAAGAGTTATAGCTTATGAACTATTTTGTAAAAAACTCTCTTGATATAAATTAGTTGTAGCTAATATACATGTCTTAATATAGTTTTATTTATTTTTACTGCAGTAAAAAAAGATATAATTAAACATTGCTATGCTTTTTACAAGTATAAGTAAATTTAATTTAATTAGCTAAAAACATCACTTTTAATAACCTAACCAAGCAGATTTTTTTAATTTGATATAACATGCAGTTAAATTCAGATATAACTTATTAATATTTTTAATTACACAAAATTATTAGGAATTATTCTTCATACAAGATACCTTAGATTAAAGACTTTCTGCAAAGTATAATTTTAGAAGGTTAAAAAATATATAATTAATTAAAAAGGAAAAGCAGGATTTCAAGAATATTTTATCAAAACCCAAGAATGTAGCAAAATTAATTTAAGATTTTTAAATATTGATTCAGATCTATTATAAACGTATAAGATAAAATGAATTTTTAACTTCATATTTAAATTCATATATGGTTTCACTTCTTTACTAAATCAAGCCTCTAAAGAATAGATTTTTGAACTAGATGAGGCGCCATAGATAAATTTATCAAAGAAACTCATGCTTTAAAAAATTCTATGAAAAATAGAAAATAACAAAACAACGAAAGAAAACCCTATACTGTTTTGTCGATTAAAATATCAGACAAAGAATGTAACAATATTAGATAATAATTAAATATGATTTTAGAATGTATTTTTAGATTTCAAAATTTATAAAATGAAAAATGTTTGAACTAATAACCAACTAAAAATCATTAACTAATGTTTTTAATTACAATTTACAACATAATATCGGATTTAGTTAAGATTACAAAAGGATGTAATGTTATTCTCTTGCAGAAGTTTGGAAATCGATACTAAAATGATGATAAATTTGTTTTTTTAAATTTTTTTATCGCAAAATATAGGAATAATTTTTTCAAATGTGATTTGAAAAAACATTTTAGAACAAAGTTTTTTTTTTTTTTTTTTTTTTTTTTTTTTGTCGGGATAAAAATTATCTTTAGCGGTACCAATGTACACAAAACTTCATTAAATATAAACCTTAAGATCTTATAAACTATGTAAAAGAACTTCGTGATACTTCAGAAAAAAATAAAATATATATACATGTATGTAGTTTCCAGGATAGTTAAAACAGCTCCTTTCATCAGGTGAAAAAATCGGGGTTGTGTTCACCGAAACAAAAAATAAAGGAATATAAGCGAATGCAAACTATCTGATGCAGAAGAATATTTTAACTGCTATTAAAATGATATTCAGGATTTTTTACTAGCCATTTCCTTTAAAGTAACAAGGTGTGATATTTTTACACAAATATTTGCTTGAAATGTTCTATAAGAAAGCTTGGATTATAGGAATACTTCGAATGTAGAATATTTCTCTTATTGCAATACGTTACAAATAATTACATTTATAAAAAAAATGCCTTAATAAAGGAATTCTCAAATTTAAAATAGTTTTAAGTTAACGGTTATTTTATTTTCTACTATGATTTTTTTTTTTCGTTTAAATTTACTAATATTAAATCTAATTAATCATACTAATATTTATATTAAGTATTTAATAAATGACAAAGACAGAATTTATATTTCTGTATTTATAGAAAAGGAAACTCAACTGGGAGTGTTCTTTGAACTAATTTTAACAGTTTTTTTTTTATTATTATTACTGAATTTTGCATACAGCAGCACAGACATGATTTTGTTTTAAGAAGGGGTGGGGCAATGGTGTCAAATTCGAGACATAATGAACACACTTTCTCATGCATTTCCCTGGAGTAAAATTTAAAAATTTGAATTCATACAAAGCTTTGAAATTAAATAATTCTGATATAAAGTAAAACACACACAAAAAACCCCATAAGTTTGAAATTATATCTTGAATTTTAAATTTCAAGAATGGAAATTTTACAATAAAATGAGTGATCTAAAACTTTATTTTTTTTCCATCACATCAAGATAATATGTACACATGAGTATATTAGAGATCTGCACGGGCCGGAATTTCCGGGCCCGGCCCGTTTAAATGTTTATATTTTAGGCCCGGTCCGGTCCGTTTTGGCCTGTTACAATTTCTACGATTTCTAAAAAATTGATATTTTTATCATAAAATTAAGATTCCTTTAAGGATTACTGCATACATATCTATGGAAGGATTTTACAGTATATTTTACAGGAAATACACATTAACAACATTAATGATTACTTAGATTCTTAGGTTTTCAACATTCGAATGAAGATTCATTAAAAAATTAATAAGGCTTACAATAAAAGAAAAAGGAAATAAATCTAAAAACATCGTTACGTTTGAAGCTCTTTAATAAAAGAAAATTTATAAAAATATTTCTATGTAATTTTATTAAAGATTTTAAATCCAAATCCATTCTTAAATTCAAAGAAGCTCCTTTCTGACACATTTATGAATTCATTTTTTCTCAGAAACGCATAAGATTAGCAGGTATCTATATTGAGAAACGATATAATCAAATGGTGTTATCCATTTTTTGATACAAGCATTTTAAAAATACTGTAAGCAAATAAAATACTGTCATAATTAGCGTTTTGAATAGAGCTTCTGGAAGCGATAGCATGGAAAGGGAGAAAAACCTGCAATCATTGAGTAACTATTATATCTCAACAAGGTTATACAAGTATTTTATTTACTTTAAAAATGAAAAACGCTATTCGATTCCAAATCCCTTCAATAGTTAGGCTTATCACTTTCATACTTTTACAATTTAAAATTAATCAGAAAATGTGTCAAACTTTCACATTATTGAGAAATTAATTTAGAAACCATCAAGAGGTATATATCCAAATATTAAGCTAACATAAGTTCTTTATCACTGTTAATAATTTTACAAATCATGTTTTCTGCCCTACAGATCTTGAGGACAATTAAGTGTAGTTCCGGTCCGACCAGTCTATGTGTAGAAAAGTAATACAAGCTTGATCTCGGCCCGGCATGAGTCAGCTAAAAAAATATTAAAACGGGTTACACACAATGTAACTCTCTGATACCGATGTCTACACTCTACATTTTTATATTGATGTAGTCGAACTAGTATAGCTCGTGACGCACATTTACACTTATTCTCGTTAAAACCATTTTCGTTGAAAATACCTCATATTTTATTGTTTTTGCTGAAATCTTCAGAACGGACCAGCAGGCCCGAATTTTTTTTTTTTTTATCAGCCCGGCCGGCCCGCGGGCCAAGTCCGGGCCTGTGCAGACCTCTAGAGTATATAATTCTCAATTCTAAATAAATTGGACAGGGGGGGGGGGAGAACACACATCTGAAAAGTGTATCTGAAAAAAACGTGTTATTTAAAGGGAAAAAAGACAGAAAAAAAGAAGGGCGGAGAAAAATAGAAAGAAAAAATGTGACCGAAAAAGAGGGGACAAGGAAAAAACAGGACACGAAAGAAAAAAAAATGCTATGCTTATATTTAATTCAGCATTATAACACATATTAAAGGCATTATAACACAGTTATGTGAATAGAAATGTTTAACATAAAATGAATAATGCTTACTTAAAAGGCGATTAAATAAACAATAATAGGTGTTAAAATTTTATTTTATTTATTTTATTTAAAAATCGTCTATAACTATACAAGATTAATACTATAATTATTAACATCTATAATTGTTTATTTAATCGCCTTTTAAGTAAGAATTATTCATTTTATATTAAAAGCAAGGCGAAATTTTATTCCGTCATATATTTTATATGTATTTTATATGTAGAAATGTTTATTTTAAGTCAATGTCTACTAATGCAAAAACTGGAAAATGTGCGAATGTTTGCATACAAGAATGCTCTTTACATAACTACTTCATTTTAAGCTTGTGCGTGTATAAATTCACTTATTTATTTATTTTCTGTTTATTTTTTATTTATTTACATATATAATTTTAAAGAAATTAATTAAAATAAAAATGAGGGTTTTTAAAAACTTAAATTATTTGAAATGCTTGTTTATTAGCTTAAAATTGTATTTTTAAAAATAATAAAATTTTTTGATCAATAGCATTAGTATTTTTAATTGCTAATTGAACAAACAGACAAAAAAAAAAAAAAATGATAATAAGCTAGGGACAAGATTAGAGGCCGTAATTAGAAGGGAATAATAGGGGGGGGCGGCTCATATTTTCTTTTTCTCTCTCTCTCCGAAGCAGAAAGATAAATTAATGCATATTCATTCTCTAGATACTATGTTTCCTATTCAACTGTTGTAATAACTTAATTTCATGCAAAGAAAATAATAGGATGATTAAAAAATAGAGTGTATAACTAGTGCAATATTAAACATCATATTAGTGCAATAGGATGAGCTAGTTTTGAAACGCGTATTTTAGTTACAATTTAGTATTTCTGCAAAATTGTGAAAGGGCCTCAAAACTAAGTTGGTTTTTGAACAGAATTTCATTTGGATTTTCGGAACAGAAATTTATTGGGTAACTTTGGAATTTTTTCCAGGAAAGGCTCAAAATATCAGTGATGCTAGGGCGGGGGGGGCGGGGGGGATGAGTCACCTTCAGAATCGCCTTATGTATGGTCTTGAACAAGGCCTTTGTTGAGATTACACCTAAAATAAGGAAATTTGCAAAGTTTGTTATCCCCCCCCCTTTTTTTGACGCGTTATAAAAGCAATTTATTATTATTATTATTTTTTTTTTTTGGTTATAGATTATGAAATTTCCAGATATATTATTCTAAATATTAAAATATGAAATAAAATAAACGCTCCTATAAGATACTAGAATAATGGATAAAAGCGAGCACCCCCCCCCCCTCTTACACACACACACACATATACTCCCAAAAAAGAGAAATATCGCATTTATTTAATAGTATACTTAACAGAAAAGATAAAGTTTTGCTTGTGGAATTTAGAATATGTAACAGGGATAGTAAAGTTTTATCCTATTTTTTAATGACATAAAGATCATACTTAAAAATTAATTTATTTATTTCTGACATGGTACAAAAAATGATGCCTAAGAATTAATTTATTAATGCCAGAAATTGAGTATTGATAAAAACGAGCGTTCTCGTATGTGATTATTCAAGCGATTTTAAAGAAATATTCATCTACGAAAATTATACAAACCAAATATTTGGTGTTTCGTCACTTCTTAGTACTTAAATACAAAAAAAAAAAAAATCAATTCCTTGCCACCTTTTTTCTCTTTTTTTTTCACTTTTTTCCGGTCACAGATAAATAGATCAGAAGATATTATATTCAGTCATTATCTTGTTTGTGTTTAAATGAGTAAAATCCAGGACGAAAAAGAGCAACTGATGGAAAGTGCGTAGATGCTTTTAATAAAAATGAAGTCGAACATTTTTTTTCATTTTTTAGGTGTAAGTAGAATATTTTTTCAGTGAACTCTGTCGAAGTTAATCCTTTGAAACAGGACTAAAAAAGAAAAAAATATCCACCTTGAGAAAACAATCGTTTATTATTAAAGATGCAATTCATCTATCAATAAGTTAACCAAAAAAAAAAAAAACAGCAGTTATATTTCCAAGTACCGTGGTTTTATGTCGTTACGTTTGTCCCGAAAATTTCATGTTGTATTGCAAGCTTTTTTTTTTTTTGACGGGGGGGGGGGGGGATGTTATTTTATAAACAGTCACGAAAAAGCTATATCAAAGTTGTAATTTGCTTTAACTCCAAGTCTCAAAGGAAAATTAGTGCTTGTGGTCACTTCAACTATTAAGACATAAGTTTTAATTTATTTTTTATTCGGAAATGCCTGAAACTAGCTATTGTTCAGAAACTATGTAATCGAATTGTTTTATTTATTATTATTTTTTAAGGAGGGAGGGCAAACGCAATAGATCATGCAGAAAATATTGTCAAAGTGGACGTTTTAAACCGAATTTCTACTTGAAAGTAGAATAACTACTCATAAGTGTAAAAAACCTATTTGTCACATGATCAAAATCACTTGTAATTCAATTGGTAATTTATTTACTAAATAAGTGAAAACACAGCTCGATTCCAAATTGTTTCCACAATCAAGCATTCCAGTTATATACCTTTCTGTTAAAAAATGAATTTTTAAATGTGTCAAAATATTTATATATGCTAGCTAGCCAATATGCTAGCTGAGCACAGTAGTTGAATACTTTTTCGTAAATGCTGCTAATAATGAAGAACTAATATTTATAAGTATGGTAAATGAACACTTGAAAGGTTTGAACGAAAAATTGAAATTTGCAAAACGATTACTTTTGATGAATTACTTAAACAAATTTTTAAATGTTTTAATATTTTTTGCATATATATTTGCATATAAATTAAAAAACAATAATTGTACAAATAATTTAAAGATTTAGTAATCAATTGAAAATTTTAATTTCTGTTCCTTTTGTGCCTCCAATTCTATTCTCTATTCCTTGTGTGTCTTATTAACGTAATTTACACATTTAAGCTTCACCTTTAATGACTTGTTATTTTTATATCCTTCTGAACGATTAATTATAAACAACAACCAAAACTCTGAATAAGAGACATCTCTATTTAAGAGACAAAAGCTCCGGTCCCATGGGTGTCCCTTATTCAGAAGTTTCACTGTATATATTTTGTTGTCGAAATTTGATTTTTTTTACTTTTATTGAAAAATTCTGTTATAGGCAAGTTTCGTTTACACAAGTTTTACAGTAATACAGTGCTATACTACAAAGTGAACGGTTTAACAACATCTGAAGATACCTGTAAAAATGGAAATTGCCTAAAAAAGGAATTTTTTTTTAATATTCAATATGTTAAATTTCACGTGCTAAGACGGAATCCTGTTTAAAATGAAATATTTTAACGGTTCTTCTGTTTCTTGTATTTGTTTCTTGTAGTTTTGACTTTTTTTTTGTAAATATGATTCAGTAAACGTTTTCTGTTCAGAAGGGGAGAGGGAGTTATACCCCAGAACCTATCCTTATAAAATCTCCCCCCCCCCCCCTTCGCCCCAAAGAAAGTTCTGAAATGGCACTCCTGATACTAACAAAAGTGATACAGCAAAAGTGATGTAAGAAAAAAAGTTTTAAGTATTTAGTAATATAATTAAGTGAAAAACACTGAAAAATTTTAAGAAAAAAAATTAAAAGAAAATAAATATTTATTCTTTGAAACAATATAGTAAAGAAATGAAACGTGCAAATGTCTTAAAATAATGATACTTATTATAATGAAATATAATGTTCTGGAAAAGAATGATAAAATAAAATAAGCAAACATTAAAATAATATTTCATGAATTTGCTTAGAACGAATTTATAACATCTCATCTACATATAATCTTTAGATTCACCTTAATATTTGTTTTGAGGTACAATGCCATTTTTAACCATACACAGAAAACATCATACTCTAAGCATTTTTTAACAAAATTTCCAAAGCACAAATTCTTTCAACTACAATAAACTACTTGACAGGTAATTTACCTAAGAACAGCTATTGTGCAGTGAAAAGAAGGAGGAGCAGCTACACGCCTACTCTACTCCCCGGCAGGAACAATGGGGGGAAAAGCACAACCGCGCTCACGCGCTCTTAACCTTTTCCAGGTAGAAAAACTCAACCGTCTACAAGCGCTTATAACCATTTAGGAGCATATGAGTCTGGGCGTTCACAGACGCTCTTAACCATTTACAACTACAATACTTCGGGCGCGTGTGCGCGCTTATAACCACCAAAGGGTTAAGCCAGTTATGGAAAATGCATAAGTTTGAGTTATAAAGATCTTCAACAGTATATTTAATGAAGAGAGTCCATATTTTAAGGCTTTATCTTACACATTGTATGGATTATAATTTAACCAAAAAACATTACATGAAAACTTCACCAATGTTTGAGAAAAGATTGAAAACAACATTTTTTGTTAAATTTTTTATTATTACAAGTCTTTATTATTTAACATGAATTCAAAATAAATTATTTGCATTAAAAAACTTTTAAATAAATTTTCATTTTACTGGTTGAAGGTGATTATAAATATGAAATTGTCCATTGTCACTTTTCTGAATTTGAACCCTCTACCACCAAAAGTCAACTTCAAAACATTTATGAGTATAACTTAAGATGTTTGTATACTAATTGACATGCATTTTTATTAAAACTATCTAGGTTTATTTTGTGAAATCTAAGTTTATAATTGTGCTTTTGATCGACCTAGAATTCTTCTAAAAACAAGGCTCCTGAACACTCATTTTTTCATCCCCTTCACCCCTTCCCCCTTTGTTATCAATCCGCTTAATTTTAGTACATACGCAACAAAATTAACTGTGCATGTATTTATATGTCATATCAAATTCTATCCATATTTAAAATGCAATATTGGAAATAATAAATAATTTTTTTTATCCTTTATGTGTCATTTTTTAAATATGTTAAAAATTATTTTAAAAAAGGCACTTATTAAGTTATTAGTTTGTTTACCAAAAGCTTACGTAGCAGGAGGTGGGAATTTAGTGCTCTAGTTTATGGCCTATGTCAAAGGAATTAAAACAATTTAAAACAATTATGTAGATCATTTTCAAGAAATGCACACCCCAATTTCAATTGAGTAATGTCAGCTGCCATTGTGTTAAATGGGACCGAAAAAGATTTAAATAATGAGAATTGACTCATTAACTCAACTTTGGAATGTACAAGAATAACAGTCAAAACACATGACACTGACATCCAGTCAATACTATCCTCTGTGTAATAAGCAGAACTCAGATAACTATGCTGTGATGAACTCCAAACTGCTACTATCCACTAGTACTGAGCAAATCTGGAAAATTTGAAAATCGATAAAAATCTACATCAAATAAAACTGTAGATCTATCACAATAAGAATTGATTCCCATATTTTAGCATTGATAATGAAATATTCACATCCACTGAGATAAGCTCAAAATTACTATTCCAGGATTCCCAGCAAAACATGTTTGACAATTTCAATGACAAAATATCAAAAATTTCCATGATCAAATCAGCAACTTTGATCAAACTTTTCTCAAATTAATAGAAAATATTTGTAAATTCCCTGACTTTTCCTGTATATTTTTAAAAAATCATCTACTTTCTCTGACCACTTTTAGAATTCATATGTTTCCATATTTTATATGCCTATTTAAATCACTAGGAATCCTGTATTAATGTTTACAAGTGCACACACATAAAAGTGCATGTTAAAAGTTATTCCTGCAAATAATATCAAACAATTTAAACAAAATAACCATAACTAGTAAACAGAAACTTCATTGACCCTGACCAAGTAGGAATACAATGAAATTCTCTATTTATTTTTGTAATCATTTGACAAATTTAGGGACTCTTTTCTAGCTCTTCAATTTTCTCAGACTTTTTTTTTCAGTTGTGTAAGAATTTGGCGATTCCCTTCTCTGCAACACCATTTAATGAACTTTACGTAATTTTTCATCCCTTCCCCTTCACACTTTTTTATGTCTTTGTAGAAAATATTTGTAAATTGTCTGATTTTTCCTATATATTTTAAAATTTCAATGACTTTTCCTGACTATTTTAGAAATCTCTGACTTTTTAGATTTTCAGTGAATTTCTACATTGTTAGGAATACTATATTAATGTTTTTAAGAATGCATGCATGAAAGTGTAGCCAAAATACTTTAAAATTTATTTTTTCAAATAATATATTAAATAATAAACAAAGTAACCATGAGAATTATGTACTGTTAATTTATTTCATATTGTATATGCATATAGGATGAAAAATACACTTGATGAAGTTGGAATTATGTATTAAGCTTGTATCTAAAACCATAATGAAGAAAGTAGATTTAAAGATTGCAACTCTGTTATATTTAAAAGGCAATGAGTGCAGTCAGAAGCCTTTTTTACCTATTTGTAATCATCCTATTTTTACATAAATTGCAACAAGAGGCTAAAAATGTCTTAACCAAAAACCTGCATGATCTTCCTGCTGCTTAAAAACAGAGTTAATACATTTCCTGAGCAGGACCTAATTTATTTTTTCCATACCAATCTGGGACTGATTTCATTATCTTAGTCATCACAGGCTAAAATTTTCAGTAACGTATGAAAATCATTGTCTCAGTTTGACATATTTAAAGATCAGTAAAATTGGACCTGACACAATATTTTTGCAAAAAATGAACATATTTTTAAATAATATATCTCTAGGCTTATTAAAATATAGTAAAATATGTTAAGAAAAACCTGTCTATAATAGAATCTTGCTTTTAGCTAAAAAATGTATTGATCTGTGCAAAATGAATATACTAATACATGAGAAAAGATTATACATGCTATTCCAAAATTCAACTGACAAATTAAAAAGGGGTGATAGAAGGCATCAAGATCAAGATGATGAAAAATTACCATAGAACATGGAGTGGGAAACCATGCATTTAATTTAAAATACAGGGTATTCTACTCTAATTCAATTTGTAATAGCGGTAAAATTTCAGAAAACTGAAATATATTAGAATAGAACTTTTAAAAGACATTCTCACCTTTATTGTAAATGTGATTATATTGAGAAAAATGATAGAGGTTTCTATTACATGGACAAGCAGTATGCCTTTAGCACTCCACAAATTTGACATACAATTGTCAATTCATACAGTATCTTGAGCATGAGAACTTTTCTTTATATTATAGCATTTCACTCAAACTAAGGTTCCAATCACTGCATTTTCATTGTAATGTTTTGATTTTTCTCAAAATTATTCCCACCAATGCAAGTTCAGTTAGGATGAAACATGCTGTCTTTGTGATGCAATATAACTGCATGTTCTATAGTAACAGCAAAAGTAAAAATAGTGACACGTGAAATTTTGTGCAATCATTTTAATACAAAAGTTAGGAAGAAACATATCTTACCATTAATTTATCTTAGCAAAACAGGGTGGGGTAAACACATTGGTATTTTAAAGCTAAACTTACATTCATTTCTCATATGTACAGTCCCTGGCCAAATTATTAGACGCACTCATATTTTCTTGTGTCGAATCATATTACAAGTTTCGTAGAGATATTACTATGCCAATAGTTACAATTGATTATATACATCATCAGTAGGATTATAATAAATTAAAATCATGCCAATGACTTTAAAATTATTTATTTTTGTAAATTAAATTAACAATTGCTAAAATTGTAAAATTTAAAACATGAAATTAAAAAAAAAATGTCAATATCTTTTGGCGGCAATCAGTGCCTCTATTCTTCATGGCATGCTCTTAGAACAAAATTGAAATGTTTCTTGCATGTGTGAGTGATGTTTCCAGACAAGGATAAGTTTTTCTATGAGCTGTGTTTTGCTCGTTATGAGCTCTTCGTCCAGTTTTTCCTTCATTAGCTCCCAAACATTTTCAATGGTATTCATGTCTGATGAATTACCGGGAGCAGTTCAACACAGGGATATTTTTTTTATTGAAAATAGACCTTGACGGATCGTGCTGTGTAACAGAAAGCTTTACCTTGCAAAAATACAAATGGTTCTTTATTTGGAAACCATCATTTTAGCTTTAGAGTAAACCGATTTTGAAAACCTCTTTATATTAGTCTGGAGAATTGACTAAGAAGTCATAACAAACAAAACCCAGCTCGTAGAAAATCTTATCCATGTCTGGAATCTTCACCCACGCATACAAGAAATTCTTCAATTTTGTATTAACAGCATGCCGCGAAGAATAGAGGCACTGATAGTCGCCAAAAGAGGCTCCAAAAAATATTGACTTTTTTTTAGTTTCAAGTTATAAATTTTGCAATTTCAGCCATTTTTAATTTAATTTGTAAAGAGAAAGAGTTTTAAAGTCATAGGCATGTTTTTTATTTATTATAATCCTACAAATGATGTACATAATTAATTACAGTTATTCACACAGTAATATTTCTATGAAGCTAGTAATATTATTCGACACAAGGAAAAGGGAGTGCGTCTAATAATTTGGCCAGGGACTGTATATATATATGTGTGTGTAACGACTTCAGGGGTGTCATAGTCGTGGCATAAGAAGTTGGACTTGGGAGCCTCTTGTTTGTTCAAACTCTTTTTATTAGGCCACTCTTCGTACAGAAGGATTTGTGAGTTCGGTCGGAGATCGCCCAAGCCATTTATGCTGATTATGGAGCATTTACACGGCCGATGGCAGGCATCTCAAAACTGCAAAGTATATCGTTTTTCGCGTGCATTCTTGCTAATATGTTGAGGATTGTAATATTTTCCAGCAGAGGGCAGAGCTGTGAATTTGGGAGGTACATTTAATTTAATTGGTTCCTTAGTTTTTGATTGATATGTGGTCAAAGCCTGCACATTACCGGGTCGGTGACGTATAATCCCTAACCATAAATGGATGCAAAAAGCCCTTAGATCATCAATTTTAATCTTAAGGAGCATCCAAAACTAATATCAGAAAGTAATAAATTTATTTCGAAGGGCAAAAGGCACATTTCTAGCTTTTAGAAATTTTGGTGAACACTTTTCATCAATTTTAATTGATACCGGAGGCCCCTTAAATTTCCCCAGAGATTCATTAAAAACATTACAGTATTCGTGTAATATAGAATCTAAAGAACATATAGAAATTTTATTAACATTTTCATTAGAAATTAAATTTAAATTCAAGGCATTGAACCAACTCCTGCCTATTAACGATTTACCTTTCCCCTCAACAACTAAAAGAGGTAAATTAACATTACTAGACTTATAAGTAACATTAACATCAAAATATCCAGCAAGATTTAATTTCTCAGAACTCCATGTTTTAAGAGATTGATCCGAAACAGAATGTAAATATGGAGGTTTAACTGGCCATAATTTAACATAAGTATCATAACTTATAATAGAATGCAATGACCCGGAATCAATTTCCATTTTATGTGGAATTCCATTTAATTTAACAAATATATCATAAGGGGGGTAATCAGTAACAGCACTTACAGAATTTAAATTATTAATGCAATTATATTCATTATCAATAATACCTGACTTACCTGAATTGAATTTTTGCACCTTAGATGTTTTGGTTCCCTGTTTATTATTTTTTTTAGCATTACAAACTTTCGCGATGTGGCCAACACGACGACAGTTAATTGCACGTCGCTTTAATAAACTTACACTCATCATAGGGATGATGATCGCCACATCGGTAACAGGGATTTTTCTTATTTTGCTTACCTTTACACTCCTGAACTTTTTTAGCCGACACTTTCGGTTTGACGTAATTTACGGTACTAAGTAGCATACCTCGAATTTCTGTAGATTGTTTCACAGCAGCTTCTCCTGCCAGAGCTAAATCTAAAGCCGAAGTCAATGTAAGTCTAGGATCTGAAAGAAGTTTTCGTTGAATTTCTTCGTCAAGAACACCACATACTAATCTGTCACGAAGCATAGAATCCAGTTGCGTTCCAAAGGTGCAATTTTCCGAAAGTCTTCTCAATTCACCCATGAATTCAGAAATAGTTTCATTTTTCTGCTGGTCTCTTTTGTTGAATTTAAATCTGCATAGGATTTCAGACGGCTTAGGTGAGAAATGTTCATCTAATTTTACCAGCAAGTCGGCAAAAGTCACTGCATTTGGGCTATTAGGAGTGCACAAAGAGCGTATAACAGAATACAATGCTGGACCCGAAACACTAAGAAAAATTGCCCGTTTTTTTCTGGTTCCGTTATACTGTTAGCGGTGAAAAAGAAATCTAAACGTTCTTTATATTTAATCCAGTTCGTTTTCCCTACTATAAATTCTTCGAACTTACCAAATGACATTTTGAAGAAATCAAAACAAAGTACCAAGAGTAATTACCAGTTCAGGAAACGTTGAAAGGAACCAAAAGAAAATAAATTATCACAGTTTTTTTCTCGTCGCCAATGTCATGTTTGTGTTCGGGTCCGCCGAATTATATTACGCTAATAATAATCAACATACATTTATTACGAGACATCACAACTACATTATATGTAAAAATAAATTTCAACAACACCCATTTTCACTGACGAAATCGTGCTGAAACTCTTGATAATTACTGTATGTCAAACCATCACTACACAAAATACATAACTGAACAGAAAAATATTTTTAAAAATCCACCCATCCAAAAGAAAATAAACCAACTAACCTGATCAAATTAAATCACAATTCTACATCAAGACGCAGCAAGTGTGAAAAGAATTTGATAAACAAACTGGTAAAAACACTTTATTGCTTTACCAAGTGTCTTGCTTGTTCTCGGATTCAACTATAATTTCTTAAGTGTATGTGTTGCTTTATGTAAATTTCGATAAACTTGATAGAGACACTTTATAATGATACAATTATTTTAAATAATGTTTACTTTAAATTAAACAGAATAGAATCAGTTTACAAGCCACATGATCTTTTAAAATGAAATGTAAAAAAAAAAAAAAAAAAAAAAAAAAAAAAAAAAAAAAAAATCTTCAAATTGATTTTCGGATTTTAAGTTGAAATTTAACTATTTAAAAATAAATAATAACAATAAAAGAAATTATCTACTATAAATAAAATATTTTGATAATGCTTCAAATGACTCAATTATAAATCCGCCAAAATGAAAGTTGCCACATGTATAAAATTTCCTGCAGTCATTATAAAATAGTAAATTGTAGCGATTCTAGTAAAATATTAACGAAACAAATCCCTGTCTTATCATGATCTCATTTTAGTAAAGAGGTTTGATATAATAAATTTATGTATTAAAAGTTACTTGATATTGTAAACAGCCGAAGAGATGAGACGTCATTTAAAGTACGAATCGTGACTTATATAATGATTCATTCAAAATGAATCATACTTTTCATGTACTATAATGATTACTTATAATGCCGATCCAGTGGCGTGGTCGGTAGCGTGAGCTCCTCCCACACCGCTGGACCCTGGTTCGAGTCCAGCTAGCGGCATGGGTGTGCGGGTGTTGTCCTTGTGATGTGTATTAAAATGTATGTAATGGATTTCTCGTAATAGTAAAGTGTTCTGTATTTGTTTCTGTGGTTTATGGATCATTCGAGGTAACAGCCACTGTAGCTATAGACCTCAAAGCATTGTTCACTCAAGCTCAAGATTACTTATAATATTTATTAATTAAACTGCTGCAATGGCGATATGACTAATATTTTTTGAAACCCCTAGTTTAATACTAGTTACCAGATATCCATTAAAAGAAACAAGCTTACACTAAGCTAAATTTTCCTGAGTTATCCCAAAATCAAACTGCTTCCAATTTTTAACCCGAGAGCATATTTAAGAGCTAGATTCGCAAATTTTGGTAAATGCTGGCAATTTGTTTTTATAAATAAATATTTTATCTAATTAATCAAAAGTTTGGAGGAAGTTTTTGATTGATTCAATATTCATGAATGATTTCTTTATTCGTGATTCATTCTTTTTTTGGCGTCTTATGGACGAAATTAGTGTGCTTTATTACATAAGCTAATTTTTTAAATGAATTTCAGAACAGATCTTATTTATTAAAATAAATTAATGGTAAGATATGTTTCTATAGTTATTCTTTTACTGAAAAATTTAGAACTTATGATTTTATCGTATTGTGATACAAATTTCATTTTTGTTGACATAATAACAGTCATTTAAAATATTAGATTCACAGAAAAACTGAATGTTTTGGTAATCGAATAGCATTTATCAAGTAAGTAACTAACTTATACTATAAATAATGCAGGAGAGAGTAGTGTGAAATGGGAGTGTTTTTCAGAGAGCAGGGGATTTCTCTTTATCTATCATTATAGACATTTCATCAATCACACATAATATGAAACAATGTACCTTAATCTTCATTTGAAATAGTAGCTGATTTACATAAGCTTGCAATTGTATAAAGAAAAAGATTATTTCAAGATTCAGAAGTAAATTTGCTTTAGATATTTTCCATGCTTTTTGTTTATTATTGATCTATTTATGCATAGGTGTAATAGTTTTCCTATTTATGATACATTATATTGCATATAATCCGTAATTTAAACTTTTCCCTAAAAGCAGCCCTTCTGTTTATAGAAGAAGTTTTACATAAAAGAAAGTGGTGGAAGGAATGGGACAAGTCTTATTCTTTCTTTTTAATAAAATGAATGCTAATTGCTAATATGCAATTTAGAAGAGAGTATATTAATTATAACATTAGAAATATATTCATTTACTTCAAAATATTGATTTGATAATTTTTTAATGTCATCTTTGACTGACAATCTTGTTTTTTTCTTCGAGTAATGAAGATACAGTATAGGATCTGATATCCGGAATGCTTGGGATCTCAGATATTCTGGATAAGGGATTTTTCTGTGATTTGGAACACATTACTATAAGTTTAAGAATAGTATAAAATACAATGTGAATTGCATAAAATATGAATAATGTATGTAAATATATAATTTCAAATTTGTTAATAACTTATTTTTACAAAAAAAGAATAAGAATAAATAAATAAATAAAAATACATTAACATATAAGCAGGGCTCGAAATGGAAAATTTCACGAACCGGAACGCTATTTCAAAATTACAATGGAAAATTTCACGAACCGGAACGCTATTTTTCAAAATTATTTTTGATATTTTTTTTTTTTTTTTCAAAGTATAGCTAAATTTATTTTTAACTTGACAAAATCAATTTTTAAAGGTTACATTGAACAGAATATGCTATATATATGTAAAATAATATGTTTGCGATACAAAAAACGCCGATTTTTTTTCCCTTTTGCCGGAAAACAGCATGCGGAATGTAAACGGTCCGTGTCTTCAGTGAGGCCAAAATTTTGCCTGCTTCCATCTCCATTATATCAAAAAATTAAATTTTAAAAGTCTGGATGTGGAGACTCACATTTATTCAGCGATTTAAGTTTAAAAAGGTTGTTTTTTTACTTTGCCGGTAACAACATACGGTATGTAAACAATTCCATCTCCGTTATAACAAAAGATTAAAATAAAAAAGTTTAAATATGTGTGTGGACTGTCATATTTATTTAGTAACTAAAGTTTAAGATTAGATGCAAGTTCATTGAAAGGAGCAGAAGTGCTGAATGTAAACTGTCAGGATCTGATAGCACCTGTGCTAAAGAATGTAATGTCTACTCTTTCTCTATTTGAATATCTAGTATTGTATGGTTGTGTACAGAATTTCCAAGGTGACATTCCCTCTTCGTGGAAAGGGGAATTGCCAGCTAATTCTTTGCAGGTGGTGTGTTAGAGAAAGGATATGGCTCAGAGGCATGTCCATCTGTCAGTGAAGTATGCGGATGATGAGCAGATTAGCAGCATGTCACTAAGCAAGAGAAGAATGGAGTATGTGTCCAATGAGGAAGCTTCAAAGGGGTTTATGTTGGGGAAAGCAGTGATTTGGAGAGAGCAAGTTGGTCTGAGAGAATTCATTCGGTACCTAGGTGTCGTACCTAGAGGTTGCTCTGTGTGGAAGAGCGTAAAGTGTGCGTTTTCTGGTGCGCAAAGGACATAGACGTCCTGGTGTTTAGTGCTCTGGGCTAAGAAGTGCAGGCCCAGTATACTTGTGTTGGGAGACTCAAGGTTGAGCTCGAAAAAAGTGAATTTAACGTGTATTGAGTGTGAGGTGGAAAGTAATTGGAATAGTACACAACCAATCTTTACGGTATCTAATTTAATGTTGAACCGGATCACCTATATCAGAGTTGTAGTTGTATATATTTGTAACAGGGTTGGGTTTTTGACGTCAAAAAGGGGTTTTTGACATGACAAAGGTTTAAACCGGATTAAACCGTCAAAAACCTGTCAAAAACCCATAGAGTCACAATCTCCTGCCGTGCACTAGAGTTTGTTGTTAGATTTTAAAACTAGCAACAGTTGGCCATACATTACGTTGAAATTTAATTATATCATGGGTAATTAGCAGGTCTTCAAATATTTTTAATTAATAAAAATTAAGGTAAAAATGTTAGATTTCAAATCTCAGAAATTTATCTCGAAATGGACATGCAGAAATATTTGCACAAAAATTATGTTTAACTATCTAGTTATTTTATTCTTATTATTTTTATATTTAAAAAAAATCTAAAGTTATTTAGTATGCATTTTGACACAGCTAATGTTTATAAGAATTAATGAATTAAGTGTTGTAAATGTAGGATTTTCAAAAGTGTGGAACTTGATACTCGTTTAATAATTTCTTTATGCTACATAAATATAATTTCCAGTAGGTTAATTGGAATTTAAATATAATGCATATTATTTATTATATGTATGATTATTACACATCATTATAAACTATTTTTATCTCTTTATATCATTTTAATCTCTATTTTATCTCTCTCCTCCCCCCGCCACTCCACCCCACAGCACAGCACATACACTAATAGTATTAAAAATACAAATAATGTTTTATTTTGATAAGTAAGACAATAAGTAATTATTCAACAACTGAATACTTAAGATATTTAACAAAATTTTATAGTATTCAGTAAGAAAGAAAAAGAAATTCACAAGTGCAAGGACTGTATAAGCTAAATTTTCAGATTAGTAAATAAATAGGCAAAATGTTACTCAGATATTTGTAGAAAGGAGTTGATTTTTTAATTATCTTTATGTTGGTTATAAATTCTAAAAATGACTGACGATTTCAAATTCATAGTTACTGATTTTTCTGAAAAACCAAATAACAATTGTAAAAGTCAAAACAAAATATATATATATAGATATATATATTAATATTAGACTGATCTATAAAATACTGATAAAACACAAAATATTATGTAATTTTATTATTATTATCTAATTCAATACATAATTTTAAAAAATAAAACCTACTTTAAACACTTCCAATTAATTAGATTACATAATCGAAATCAATCCAAAAGAAAATTGTCAAAGTAGAAATTTAGTTCAATAATACAGTTCATTTGCCCCACGTAGCACACTGTAGCATTTAACCAGTCTTGAACATCTTTCTGTTCCTAATCGATTATGGAACATGTCTAATCTTTAATATTATTTTAAATTTTACACTAAATTTGGTTATAAATAAATTTCTTCATAATATAATATCCTTGCATATTTTGAATAACATATTAAAATTTAATAAATAATATTACAAAAGATAAGTTTCCCAAAATCTAAGGTTTTGTTTATTATTCAAAATATGTTTCTTCAAAAGTTTAATTATTTTTTCTACAACATATTTTAATACATTTTCTTTATTAAAAGCAAATAAATTTTACTTATTAAATATAAATATAGGGTGATATATGTAAATAAATATTTTTATTTACATATAAATATAGGTTTTTGACAGTTTTAGCCATTTTTGACAAGGAGGTTTTTGACATGACGGTTTAAACCATGGTTAAAACCGTCAAAAACTGTCGCGTGTCAAAAACTTGCCAACCCTGATTTGTAAATAGCGTATTTTGTGTGTACATATATTCTTAATAAACTGATAATTCAGTTACTAGCGTAAGTCTTCATTTACACAAACCTCACAGTGGGTGACCGATATCACCTAGTAATATCGGTGGTGGCAGCTATATCTACCACGGACATTCTTCAAAGTTGTGTGGACTGAGAGGAACGTCCGACATAAACAAAAAGATAAAAGATTAAATTATATTTCACACGCAATATGTAGTGCAATTTCTGCACATGTTTTATCAGAGTGCAAAATATTTCCTATGGATATTCCATTTAATCTCTGCAAATCAAAGTCAACTGGAAGATCGACAAATGGTCTTTGTTGCTGCACAATTTTATACACAGTCCTAAAAAGCTTTTCTGTATTCGAAAATTGCGGTTTGTTCATATTTTCAATGTGGTTATCAATTTCTTTTTTAGCTGATTTTTCCAAAATTTCTGCAGCTTTTTTATGTGCATCAATGTTTTTGTGTTCGTATATCTTTTTTTTCAAACTGGATTGTACCGAGCCTGTCTTACCACTTGGCGTGATAGAACAATTTTGCCATACTTTCGAAAGTCTTAAATTTCTATCACTAAGTACTCCTAAATCTTTTACTTTTCTGCAGATTAAACAACCTAATCCACCATTGTCTACAATTAACCAAGTATTATTATCTTTCAATCGTTTTAGTTTTTCTTCTCTCAAAAAGTCAGGCAATTCAACGTTTTCACTTGGTACATTTTCTTCTAGATTCAATTTCTGCTTTTTGGCTGGTGGAGTAGCTTCATCTATTTTGCAATCATTTTTGCTACTTGTTCCAGAGTTTCCCCCAGGTTTTAAAATGGGCAAGGCGCTATTGTTCTGAAAAGAGCAGTTTTTACATTTTTCAGGGCACTTTTATAGAGTTGAACCTAGAATCTAGCGGTTCAAAAATCGTGAAAAAGCAGAAAATTCGTCAAAAAATCGAGAAAAAAAAAAACAAAATTTTCGCCAAAAAATTGAACAAAATGAAAAAAATGATAAATTTTGCTAAAAGATCGCGAAAAAACGGTCGATTTTGTTAAAAGATCGCAAAAAGCTGCAGATGTTGTAAAAAGCTCGCAAAAAACTGGCAAATTCTCTAAAAAATCACTAAAAAACGACAAATTTCGTGAAATCGCAAAAAAGGCAATTATTGTTAAAAGTTCACGAAAAAACGGCAATTTTTGTTAAAAGATTGCGAAAAAACGGCGGATTTTGTTAAAAGATTGTTAAAGGGCGAGCCTGATTTATTGAAAAAGACATAAAAAAAAAGAATACTTTTGTTGAATACAGGGTTCTTTTTGTTTCATAAACGGGTGCTTTCAGGATTTACATTTAGAAAGTTTTGGACAGTCAAAAGATGATTGTGAACAGGGGGGGAGGGGGGAGAGAAGGAGGAGGTCGCCCCGGGCATGGAAATTTAGGGGGTGCCAAATTCATACCACAAACGACATTTTTGAGCTGTCACAAGAAAAAGTTGGGAGAGGGAGAGGCCTCAAATTCTAATTATGCCCCGGGTGCAATTTCCTCTTCACACGCCTTGATTGTGAAGCTGTAAAAATCCGCTTTTTGAGCATTAAAAACACAATTTTGAAGCAGGAAAATTAGTTTTTAGAACAGAAAAATTCACTTCTGGCATTAAATTTTTTTTTGTGTGTGTCTCTTTGACGAAATTTGCATTTTTTCGCCATCTTTTAACGAAATCTGCCGTCTTTTCGGGATATTTTGACAAATTTTGCGTTTTTTTCGCGAATTTTTGGCAAAATTAGCCGTTTTTCGCAAATATTTTGACAGAATTTTCCATTTTATTGCGATTTTCGGACGAAATTTGCCGTTTTCCAGAAATCTTTTGATAAAGTCTGCCGTTTTATTGTGATTTTTGGACGAAATTAACCATTTTTTCACGAATTTTACCGGAAATTAGTCGTTATTTCGCGATTTTTTTAGTGAAATTTGACTTTTTTTCGCAACTTTTTGACAAAATTACACGTTCTGTGACACGTAAGAGCCATTTTTTGGACGATATTTTGCATAATTTCACGAACCGGAACGATATTTAGCACAATTTCACGAACCGGAACAATATTTTACATAATTTCACGAACCGGAACATCGTTCCGGTTTGCTCCGGTACATTTCGAGCCCTGCATATAAGACTTGAGAACAGAATATTTTGATTTCGGTTTTTAGAAAATTTTATTTAGATTGATTGCTTATAGTTTGTCACTTGTACTGATTGCTCAGGTAACCTGCATTATGACATGATTTGCTGTTAGTGGAAGTATTCCACAAATCGGTTGTTTAGTTGAAAAATATCAGTAACTAATTTGAAATTTTTTTACTTACCCCATTCAACTGTTCATCATCATTACTTTCATTAGACATATCATTAGATGACTTACAATAGTATCATCATCAGCTAGGCTAAAGTTCCACTGATTATTGTTCTAGCAATCGAGAATCTAAACATGAATGTCCCTTAGCTTAGTCCAGCAGATCTGTAATAATTTCCTTCTTAGAAATTTTAAAGTTTTCCACTTCATGTTGATATATACCATCAAAAAATGTCACAGATTACCACAAAGTGTATCCAATTTGGATATGTGTATATCTGTCAGCTATATCCTATGCTTGATGTAAAATATACAGTCAAAGATCTATAATCTACACAAGTTGGGGCCAAAGGTTGCACGGATTATGGAATATTGCGGATTATAGAGAATAATGGATTATGCGTCATTTTATTATTCCTAGACAGCATTTTAATTCTATAATCAGTATAATATGAGAAGATAAAAATGAAATCTAGTAATTAAATGATTAAGTAATTTGAAAAAATGCATTTTTAATGTTATTTAATTAAAAAAAAAAATATGCATATGTGCTTCTCTCTACATGTCAATTTCACATTTACACTTTATCTTGCAAATTTCTTAATGATTTGTAGCTAAAATTTAGACCGCTTCAGTCAAACATATATTTTACTTATAACTCTCCATGAATTTTAAAGTTTGTACTAAAGTAAGTCGTTTTTTCATTAAAAATTGTTAAAAAAAAACACAAGCAACCAATTTACATGAGGCAAACTCAAGAAAAAGCCGTCAGTGATAACCGCACTCAAGTGGGACTGTTTACAAACATTAACAGTGGAAAAAGCGCCACCTTTCTTTCACTACAAACAGGAATTGCTACGTTTCCGTTATTCATTTTGCACAATGCATATGCATTAGAGTAAAAAGTAAAATCAATACTAGATGACACGTGAGCCGTAAATTTATCAACGTACATCAACTCATCAACTGTGCTTGTTGCCAGATTAAGAACGTAAATAGAATGAAAGAAAGAGCTCCCCGGCTAAAGCTTAGTTTCCCGAAAGATTGGATCTTGAGAAATCAATCAGAGTTCGCCTGTAGTTGAAGGTTCCCGTTTGCCTTTCCTGACGTTGTCAAAACCTTTGCAATCGATCACTATGATTGGTTACATTGATTCGACCTTCCCAACCCCTAATGTCTAGTTCTAAGGTGGTGCTGTGTTACTGTTAGGAAGCGCGACAAGCACACAAAATAGTCCGTTTTCATTCGTTATTTACTCTCTTTAACTTACACAAACTGAAATAGCTACGAATGAAAAGCAGGCATTTCGAACGTTCAGTAAGCTTAGGTGTGTTCCGTAATACAGTTTAGTTTTTTACTGTTAATAAAATAAAAGTGTAAATTTTAAAAAAATACATGTTTTATTATGGTTTTTATTAAATTTGTTATTATTTGTTTAAAAAAATCATTTTTGGATCGTGGATTTGTAAATTTTAATAACTGTTTATTTCATTGTTTACATTCGTAAAGTAATGCGGATTATAAGAAATTGCGGATTATGGGTCCGTGGATTATAGATCCTTGACTGTATCTTTAATTTTTAGATTTTGAAAATGAAACAAAATATTTTTCATTTTGCATTCTGGAACTTTCTGGTCCCGTACTGTGTTAGCAAATAATAGTTCTTTTTTAAAGTGGCTCTTTTTGACTGCTCTAATTATCCTGGTCACACCAGAATCGCTCGCCTGGTTTGGCATTCACACTTAGTGAAGAAATCTAAAAAGTTGCTTTAGCATCTTGCTAATTTTTTCTAGATTGCGAAGAACATGATTTATAAATTTTTATAAACTTGTTTGTATTATTTATACATATAATGGATATAATTGTATGTTTCTATACTGGATGCCCCAAAAATGACTCATGGATTTAAAAATCAACAACTTGACAGACATTACAAAAATTCTTGAAGTAGTGTTATGTATGATATCAGGAGTTTTATATACTGTGATTGTTGATTTTAGTTCCAATTTCAAACAACAGATGTTTCTGAGATGAATAAATGCTCAGGTCAGACTTGATTTTTGGTACTTCGGGATTCCTGCAGTGCTTTTTTTCATGGAAGAAGAGAAAGCCCCCAAAATGGAGACTATATTTAACACTTATTGCTTTCAGTGCTATTTATCGCTGCTATTTGTAACTAAAACTGAAAATCGCAGCATAAAAACTCCTGAACTTTTACATAACAGTTTTGCAAGAGTTTTTTTAAAATATGTGTTACTTTTTTCAAATCATTGAATTTTAAAATCCATCTATCATTTTTGGGACACCTGGCATATATATATACTATATAAATGTATATCATTTATAAAGATACAGTTAAATACAGTCAAAGTTCTATAATCCACACAAGTTGGGGCCAAAGGCTATGCGGGTTATGGAATATTGTAGATTATAGAGTATTATGGATTGTATGTCATTTTATTATTCCTTGACAGAATTTTATCTTTATAGTCAATATAATATGAAAAGATAAATATGATATCTAATAATTAGTTTAACATGCTATCTCAAAAAATACCCTTTTAAAGTTATTTTATTAAAAAATTGATATATATGTGCATTTAAATAAAAATAATTACATATACATATTACATACGTTAAGTAGCACAGCTTGTTTTTTACTGTTAATAAAATAAAAGGGTTATATTTTTAAAAAGTACATATTTTATTATGATTTTTTTATTAATTTCATTGATTTTTTTTTTTTTTTTTTTTTTTTTTTTTTTTTTGTATTAAGAAATCATTTTTGGATCACAAATTTGTAAATTTTCTTAACTGTTTATTTCACTGTTTACATTCGTAAAGTAATGCAAATTATAGAAAATTGAGGATTATGGGTGCACGGATTACAGAACCTTGACTGTAAATATCACATGACCCTTTAAGACCTGTTGAGATTGATCCTTTGTGCGTATTATGCCGGCTGAAAGTAAACATATACAATAATCACCATCTGTAGATAAAAAATGATACTTTACCCTTTCTGCAAACCAGAGCAATCATTTGTTTTGAATTTTTAGTGCTTGCAACTCAAAAGCAAAAATTTAAATGGATGTCTGACCTGCATAATTTTCCATATTGGGACTTACAGGGGTAGGGAAGAGAGGAACATATGTGAACAGTACATGTTTCGCTCAGTTTATCTGAAGTAAAAAAGTTGAAAAATTACCAAAAGATGGCAGTACTAGTGTCATTAGCTGAATTTTCAAAACAGTCAGTCATTTTTATTGCTGGTTGCTGTAATTTGCTTGTTTTAGAAGGTGTGAAGTAAAAAAAAACCTTCCAAACTTGTTTAGGTAAAAATTAATACAAGACATTTTTTAAAGTAGAATATCAGCGTTACATTCTATAGGGGCATTAATTGGGTAAGTTAAAAAAAATATATGTTTCCTTATTTCAATTGAAAATATCCTTTTTTTAATATAAGTTAGGCATAAATTGGTAGATGGAGCACTTGCGAACAGAACATCTAGAGGTAGATGTGAATAGTTCACAAATACATTTTTTAAATCTAAATGTTTCTTTTTAGTTTAAAATTTAATTAACCTTGTCATACATTTAGGTATCAGTTCAATATTTTAATTCACTGGAAGTTAGATATTAATTTTAAGTACAGTCAAAATTGTATAATCCGCACTCATTTCAGCCAAAGGTTGTGTAGATTATGGAATATTATGGATTATAGAGTATTATGGATTGTACGTCATTTTATTATTCCTAGATAGAAGATTCTTTAATCAGTATAATATGAAAAGATAAATATGAAATCTAATAATTAATTTAATATACTATCTCAAAAAGTGCCTTTTAAAAGTTATTTTGTTAAAGAATTTATATATATATGTACATTTAAATAAAAATAATTATATTTGTTACAGAATGCTGAAATCCTTTTTTTACTGTTAATAAAATAAAACAGTTACATTAACAAAAAAAGTATGTATTATTATCATTTTTTTTTCAATTTTCTATTATTTGTTTAAAAAAACATTTTTAGATCATGAATTATTAAATTTTTTTAATTGTTTCTTTCATTGTTTACATTTGTAAAATAACACAAATTATAGAAAATTTCAGATTTTGGGTGCACGGATTATCGATCTTCGACTGTAGTGGTTTTCTGTAAACAGTAAAAACCAATATATTTGTTAGTCTTTTATGATTTCCAATTTTATGTTGGCTTTTTTAGCCCATATTAAAGTAAAGATATTTTATTTTATGAAAGTAAAATTTAGTTGACCAAAAAAGCAATAATTAGTATTTTGATATGCATAATTTTTTTTATATCACAATTTTCAATACCATGGAGCACAGTTTTAGTATTCACATTGCATAACATTTACAAAAAAGTAAAAAACAGTAACAGAATTATTCAATAACTTTTTTAAAAGTAACACAGCTCTTTCATGCTTGATTAAAAAAAGGTCGGCAAAATATTAGTGCATGATTTTACGAATAATTTATTGTCTTTATGTTGAATTATTTATTGATTTATTCACACAAATAAAAATAGTTCACCTATTTAGTTTTTATCACATTTTTTATTCATCCAAAATTATTTTTGTCTTATTTATGAATGCGTTCACATTTGCTCCAGCCATGTTCACAGCTATCCCTCCAGTGGGGCACATGTGAACAAATTTAGATGATTTTTAGATTGATGATATAAGTTAGAAATTCTTGATAACTGCATTTAAAAGTTTCACCAAAAGAACAAACACAATGTCATATATAGATCATTTTTTATTTCAATATATCATAGTAAATAATTTTTATAAATGCCAAAATTATTCTTTTGTACTCTGGCCCCTCCCAATCCCCTACTCATATATATTTTTATAATATTATATATTTATTGTACTTGTGAAATTAAAACATAGTATTATATTAAAAAGGTGATTTTTATATACACCTTAAAAAATATAAAAATGAACAAAAATACATTTACATAATATGCACCAGAAAAAATTCATTTAAAAAAATTCCAATTAATCTAAAATTATTCAAAAAATTAATTATAAAAAATTATGGATGTAAAATCATTTGTACACAAATAAAGTTAAATATTATTGTGAAAAATCCTTTTTAATGTTGCACTAAATTTATGGTTTAAAATATAAATTTACATTTCTTTGACCATTGATGTTCAAAAATTTATTCTGACCATGAAGGTTAATGCAGGTATTTCCCCTGAACTTGGTTAAAACGAATATAGAGCCCGACTTTGGAGGGAATTGATTCGCTTTCTGGTCTGCAAGACAACTTTTATAAAAAAGGGATTTCAAAATGTATAAAATTCAGTTTAGTGCATTAGCTTAAGCTATAAGATTGCTTAAGATTTTTTTTAAAAATTATGAAAAAGGAAAAAAAAACTCAAATGCTTGACAATATGAATGTAAGAAACATTGAATATGGCAATAAGAACAAGAGGTAAAATTGAGTTGGGGCTAACTATATCGACAGCAAAGAAGTAAAAATCTTGTTTGGATATCATTTGGGAATATGCTGAAATAAAAGGTGTAATTAAAAATAAAAGTATTTGGATGTAGCAATCCCAAAACTTTCTTTTATCTCATTGATGTTAATATTTCCTTAAAATTGAAACATAGTAGTATCACTGGTTTTTAGGAAATGAACATTTCAAGCCCTGAAGGCTTTCTCAGGAGATCCGCAGTTTATAGAATAACTGAAATCTTTTAAAACATTTTATGTGATGTGTAGCACCATATTTTCTTTTTATGGCCAGAAACATTTATATTAATAAAATAACAAATCGCTCTGTGTGTGTGTGTGTGTCTGCGATAGTTAGCGAAAACTACGGTACGTGCGAAGCTCAAAATTTTTCTGAGAGTAGCCCAATATCTCTCCTGATGCACCTGAGGCTCAGAATTTCAAAGTTCTATTTATTAATTGAGTAATTAATTAAATTCCAAACCTCACTCTCATAAAAAAATCGCTTCTTTTTCGCTTTTTTCACTTTCATTCTCTTATGGTTGGTTGGTTGCATAAAAGTTTCGCAGAAATAATTAAAAAAGCTGGAACTGACCTTTAAAATTCATAGACTGGCAAACTGTCAGTTTAAACGAGAATTTTTTTTTCATCACAGCTGCTGTACGCCATGGAGGAAAAAGAAATGTGGTGGCGAAGTAAACCGAAAAAAAAGGTTTGCAATATCAAACCATTTATCGCTGAAATTTTACTGTCTCAAACAAAAGCAAAAGGAAGGAATTTTGTATTAATAAGACGGATTGGAAGAAATGGATTACAGCTGAAGCATATTTTATGAAGAAATAGTAATTTTTTTAAATGGTTTTTTCTATTATATTATTTATTAAAATAAATGTTTGCTTTTAAAATAAGTGAAATTGGAAAATTAAAAATAATTAAATGTCAAAATAAAATTAAATAAAATATTGAAAACATATGATTTGAAGTAAAAAATTGTATTACTAAAAGTTTTCTCTGTTTTTTCAGAAATTTTTAATACTTTATAACGCAGATGAAAAATGTTTATGATTTAACAACATATTAATAATTCCATGTCAATATATAAAATATAGTGATGAAAAAAGTCTTTTAAAATCATGCATGAACATTTAAATAATAATATTAATCTAAAATCTAGATTTCAAAGTGCAGACGATTTTAAGACATTAACGAAAGAATGTTGATATTTCAAGCAAAATCTTAAATGATGCTTCTATATTGATATTTCAAAGTCATATGATAAAAATAATCAAATAATTCTTGCTTATGATTGATCTATTTGTATCTTTCATGCATTCTGATCGTGTATTACACGCAATAATCGCACAAAACGTTGTTTTTTAAACGAAATTTTAGTTTCGTTATCTATTCAACAACAGTTTAAAAGATATAAAACAAAAACAAAGAAATACTGGTTTAAACCAGTAGCGGATATTAGAGTTACATTTTTTGCGTCACCCCAAGACATTATACGGCCACTCAATTAATTTCTTTTTACTGTATGGTTGTACGCATATTTTTGGCATTTCGAATATTAGAATGTATCAGTCATTAGCTGAGTTGCAGTAAAAAAGTACACAACACTTTTCTATGAGTTTATTTTTTTAATCATTGATTAAATTTAAATGTGTTCTATTCAATTTAAAATTGTAATATGGCTTTAATTTGTTTTTAAATCAAAAATAAAATAGCTGTTTGGTGTATAATTGTTTGTATCCGCAAACGATTCAGTCACCATAATAAATTATCAAATAGCAAAGTAAATTATCTATCAGAAATAGCCATAAAAAGAATTTTTAAAGATAGAAAACCAACGCATATAAATGCACAAATAAAGTACGAGAAGGTAGCAAATAGCTATTTCGAATTTACTAACGAGATTCTTCATCAGTGCAAAACTCAGTGAGCTAAAAGTAGCAAAACTGAGCAAAGAGACAGAGAGACGCAGGCTTATATACCCGCTATGGGAACAATCCCGCCTAAAGAAAAGCAACCAATGAGAAGAAAGCAGCCAAAACCAACTGAGTGGACAAGTAGCGACATCTATCGGAGAACAAGCAAAACAAAAACTAAAAAGCGAGTGAAAAAAAAAAGTATTAAATTAAAGATTTCCAAATACTTGGAAAATAAGGAGTACTAGATAAGTCGTTGACTAAGGAGTGAGAATTTTTTATGATGTGGTAAGCTTCCCAAAAATCAAGATCAAGAATAGGACATTTATGGATGATGGTGGCTGAAGAAAAGTTGAACTTATGTTGAGAAGACCAACAATGTTGAGCAATAGAGGAACGTTTAAGCTCCTGATTTTTGACATACCTTTTATGTTCCATTAAACGAAATCTGAGAGCACGTTTAGTCTGACCAATATAAGAAAGACCACATTGGCAAGAAATTTGGTAAATACCCCAGTTATCTAAGTGATCAATGGGGTGCTTAAGATTTGAAAAAGCAATTTTATTAACAGGAGAAAAAATAACATTGAAATCGAACCTTTTTAAAATTTTAGCAACTTGCTGACTGATTTTGGGGAAAAAAGGCAAAACAACCAAAGCATTGGAGTTCGAATTAAAGTTCTTACTTTCAGATTGTGTGGATTTTGTCAATTTTCTATGAATAGAATCTATAATATTAGGAGAATAACCACGATCAACAGCAATAGCTTTTAGGTAATTAAGTTCATCACTGAGTAACTGAGGAGTTGAACAAATATTGGAAGCCCGGAAAAACAAAATTTTTAAAAGCCGCAACTTTCTGGTTAGGGGGATGAGAAGAATATCTGTGAGGTGGAAGACTGATCGCAAAAGGTTTGCGAAAGACAGTAGTCTGAAAATTATCTTCATTGCGAATAACAAGAACATCCAGAAAAGGAAGGCAATTGTCCGATTCAGCTTCAAAAGTAAATTGAATGCAAGAAATTCAATTCAAGATTCTTGCATTCAATTTACTTTTGAAGCTGAATCGGGCAATTGCCTTCCTTTTCTGGATGTTCTTGTTATTCGCAATGAAGATAATTTTCAGACTACTGTCTTTCGCAAACCTTTTGCGGTCAGTCTTCCACCTCACAGATATTCTTCTCATCCCCCTAACCAGAAAGTTGCGGCTTTTAAAACTTTTGTTTTCCGGGCTTCCAATATTTGTTCAACTCCTCAGTTACTCAGTGATGAACTTAATTACCTAAAAGCTATTGCTGTTGATCGTGGTTATTCTCCTAATATTATAGATTCTATTCATAGAAAATTGACAAAATCCACACAATCTGAAAGTAAGAACTTTAATTCGAACTCCAATGCTTTGGTTGTTTTGCCTTTTTTCCCCAAAATCAGTCAGCAAGTTGCTAAAATTTTAAAAAGGTTCGATTTCAATGTTATTTTTTCTCCTGTTAATAAAATTGCTTTTTCAAATCTTAAGCACCCCATTGATCACTTAGATAACTGGGGTATTTACCAAATTTCTTGCCAATGTGGTCTTTCTTATATTGGTCAGACTAAACGTGCTCTCAGATTTCGTTTAATGGAACATAAAAGGTATGTCAAAAATCAGGAGCTTAAACGTTCCTCTATTGCTCAACATTGTTGGTCTTCTCAACATAAGTTTAACTTTTCTTCAGCCACCATCATCCATAAATGTCCTTCTATTCTTGATCTTGATTTTTGGGAAGCTTACCACATCATAAAAAATTCTCACTCCTTAGTCAACGACTTATCTAGTACTCCTTATTTTCCAAGTATTTGGAAATCTTTAATTTAATACTTTTTTTTTCACTCGCTTTTTAGTTTTTGTTTTGCTTGTTCTCCGATAGATGTCGCTACTTGTCCACTCAGTTGGTTTTGGCTGCTTTCTTCTCATTGGTTGCTTTTCTTTAGGCGGGATTGTTCCCATAGCGGGTATATAAGCCTGCGTCTCTCTGTCTCTTTGCTCAGTTTTGCTACTTTTAGCTCACTGAGTTTTGCACTGATGAAGAATCTCGTTAGTAGATTCGAAATAGCTATTTGCTACCTTCTCGTACTTTATTTGTGCATTTATATGCGTTGGTTTTCTATCTTTAAACATTTGTGCACAAAGGCTTTATTTGCTATTTTAACATAAAAAGAATAGTAGCAAAACTGATTATAACCTTAATGTTTAGACTAATTTAAACATAACCCGATCCCAACCAGAAAAAAAAAACAGACCACACTCCGATCCGTGATACACAAAATTTCCCTGAGTATAAACCCGACCCTAACCTAAAAATTCTGTTTGGAAAAAACTATGGATTCTATAACTGACCCGAACGAAATCTGAATCCCGCAAACATGTTCAAGTGAAGCCTAACCTGATCCAAACAAGGAAAAATAATTTTCGTGGGCATGAAACCTGATCCGAACCTAAATGTTTTCTTAAAAGAAACCCGAAATATGACTCGAACGAAATCTGAAACCGATAAAAATATTCCAGAGAACTATAACCCGATCCCAGCAACACAAAATACTTTCCGTGGTCATAAACCCGAATCAAACCTAAAAAACTCCGTTTGAAAAATCCTGAACTTTGACCCAAACCACATCTAAATCTAACCAAAGTATTCGAAACGACCATAACCGGATTCGAGTAAGAAAAAATAATTTCCGTGGACATGAACCCGATACGAACCTAAAACTTCCATTCGAAAAAATACCTGAAATTTGAATCTAACCAAATCTGAATCTGACAAAACTATTTCAAAGAATCGCAACCGGATCCAAACAGGACAACATATTTCCATGGACATGAACACAATCCGAAACCAAAAAATTTCTTTGAAAAAAATCGCGAACTGAATGAAATCTGAACTTGGCAAAAATATTCCAGTGAAGCATGTCCTTATACGAACAAGACAGAATAATTTCCGTTAAACATGCAAGAAGACCCGAACCCAACAGTTATATTTGAAGAAAAACCCGAAATCTGAATTGAAGCAAATCTGGACCCGACAAAAATATTCCAAAGAACTATAACCCAATCCAAGCAAGACGAAATAATTGCTATGGACATAAACCTGACTCGAACCTAAAAAATTCGATTTGAAAAAACCTGAAATTTGACCCAAACCACATCTAAATTCGACCAAAATATTCGAAAGAATCATAACTGGATTCGAGTATGACAAAATAATTTCCGTGGACATGAACGAGATCCGAACCAAAAAATTTTATTTGAAAAAATACCTGAAATTTAAATCTAACCAAAACGGAATCTAAAAAAACTATTTCAAAGGAACGCAACCGGATTCAAACAAGACAAAATATATCCATGGACATGAACACAATCCGAACCCAAAAAATTTCTTTGAAAAAATCGCGAACTGAATGAAATCTGAACTTGGCAAAAATATTCCAGAGAAGCATGTCCTTATTCGAACAAGACAGAATAATTTCCGTGAACATGCAAGAAGACCCGAACCCAACAGTTATATTTGAAGAAAAACCCGAAATCTGAATTGAACCAAATCTGGACCCGACAAAAATATTTCAAAGAACTATAATCCAATCCAAGCAAGACGAAATAATTTGTATGGACATAAACCCGACTCGACCCTAAAACATTCGATTTGGAAAAACCTGAAATTTGACCCGAACCACATCGAAATTCGACCAAAATATTCGAAAGAATCATAACTGGATTCGAGTATGACAAAATAATTTCCGTGGACATGAACGAGATCCGCACTTAAAAATTCTGTTTTAAAAAATACCTGAAATTTGAATCGAACCAAATCGGAATCTGATAAAAAATATTCCAAAGAATTGTAATCGGATCTGAATAAGACAAAAAAATTCCATTCACATGAACCGAATCTGAATCTAAAAAATTTCTTTGAAAAAATCATGAAATCTGAACTGAACCAAATCTGAACTTGAAAAAAATATTCAAGTGAAGCATATTCTTATTCGAACAAGGCAGCATAATTTCCGTGAACGTGCAAGAAAACCCGAACCCAAAAATTCCATTTGAAGAAAAAGCCGAAATCTGAACTGAACCAAATCTGTTCCCGACAAAAATATTCCAAACAACCATAACTGTAGCCGAGCAAGGCAAAATAATTTCCATGAACATGAATACGACCCGAACATTAAAACTCAATATCAAAAAATACCTAAAATCTGAACCGATCGAAATCTTAACCCGACGAAAATGTTCTAATTAATCATAAACAGATCTGAACAAGACAAAATAATTTCCATGGACATGAAACCAACATTTGGTTTGGTAAAATTTAGGTTACAATTACATTACGGTAAGTCTATGTTATGTTTAATTTCCCGTTAGGTTACAGTTAGGTCATGGTTCGGGTTAAGTTAAAGTTAGGTTAAAGTTAAACTGCATTTATGTTATGGTTAGAATAAGGATATGTTACAATAAAGTGAAGGCTAGGTGACATTTATGTTATATTTAATTTACGGTAAGGTACTGTTAAGTCGAAGTTAGGTTACAGGCAGGTTATGGTTACGGTACAGAAGTTTACGGTTAGGAATTTATCCACAGAGTGAACATTACGCAAGATTTGATTAAAAATAACACTTACTTTTGTTAAATGGTTCTGAAATTATAATACCAACCTTTTAGCTACCAGCGAGTATCGATTTCATTCATGGTATAGTCGGATTTAAGAGTGATATAATTAGTTTGAAATTCAAAAAATTTCACTTGGGATTTCTATGTGAAAAAAAAAAATTATTATATTTAGTTACGTGACTTAACAGTGATTTTTGGTAAATATCAACACTTTAACACGAAAATCACGCATTCTTTGGATACATATTCCCTCCCGCGTTTCTCATCGCTCATTTTTAGAGCTTAACATAAGTTGTTTTTTAAACCGATTTTTGGCACAGTCAGTGGCCACGTATTTCAGACAATGCATTTCTGCATGTTTCGAGTTAATGATAAAATCATACAAATTTCAAGTTCGTTTAATATTGTTAATACGGACCCGGGCAAGGCCGGGCGGGTCAGCTAGTACTATAGAAAGAAAAACTTTGTGAGTTACTCTGTCTATTTTTGTTATTCCTTTTGTTGTATGCCTATTCATTTTTTAAAATAAAATTTTGAGATGTCTTGTATATTATGATAAAATCTGATTAGATTTAAAAACGAGTCGGATGTGGCAATCCCAAAACTTTCATATGTGTTATACACGTTAATACTCCTCGAAAAATGAAAAACATAGCAGTGTCGCCGGTTAGGTAAGTTACATTAAAATCTTATCTGCAAGAACTTGTTTCAAGTTCTAACTGAATTTGAAATTTGATAAAAAACTGTGTATTAGTATTCGCTATAGAATACTCGCAGAAATCGTAAAAAAAAAGTGGACAGAAGCGCCACCTGTTCTGCGATTTATTCCAAAAACTAAAAAATAATAATTTATATTAGGAACTAACAGAATTTAACGTTTGGTGAAAATTAGTGCATTAGTTATTGAGATTGGGCTATTCCGATAATCATGAACAATGCCTCATAGTGGCGCCACCTGCACTGTCAGAAAAATTCGTCAATATACACTAAGTTATCGTTATTTTTTCACAAATAACTTCTGTTCTCCCAGAAAACGTATTTGTTCTGTGAGTTCATTCCGGACGTCGAAAAATGAGGAAAAGATACCGTTTATAATTAGCACGCATGCGCATTGAGTCTGTTAGTAATAAATTCGAATTTATATTTAAAATGAAATACAAAAATATTCTATTGATTAAAATGTCTAATTTAGTTTTAAAAGACAAAAATGTTTTCGAATTTAAAAATAAATAACAATTACTTTCTTTATTCATTCAAAAATTCTCACAATCTGTTATTCGAAGTTGGATAAGATGAATAAAGTTCAATATACTAAGTTATTTCTATGATAAATATTCGCATATAAAATATACTTTAAGTGAACACATTTTAAAAATATTTTAATTAAAAAATAAAATGCAAAAAAAATTATATTATTAAAAAAAATCTTATCGAATAAAAATAGAACATCCATGTTTTTTCTCGTCTGTTTTTCTCGTTTCTGTTCAATCTACGTAATAAATATATTTAAAATTCACATTTTTATACTATATTAATACTATACGTAAAAAAAAATCCAGCCACAGTTTCATTAAAGATGAAATCTTTCCGATATTGACTGCAAAATAAAAAGCTTTTTAACGAAATACACCAAACCACACCCATATGAAATGAACGCTTCTATTTTAAAGCACAATCATCTTGAGCAACCGTAGCGTCGAGGAAAAGCGCTCGCCTTGTAATGCTGGGGTCGTAAGTTCGATCCCCACCTCTTTCGCATTGATTTTTTTCCAAACTTTTTTCAAGAGACGGATATTTTTCCTCTTTTGACGGAGAAAAAAATAAACGGAAAATCGTCAATCTACAGACAATTTCTGGCAGCAGTTCTGCCAGTACATTTTCTGTGAAAAGACGGAAGATTTTTTGAGAGTGTGATGAACAATTTACTCTAAAAACAAAAGAATACTAATTTTATATGAGAGATTAACTGAATTTGAGGTTTCATAAAAATTCGTGCATTAGTTCTTGAGATAGAGCTATTGTGATAATCGTGAATAATGCTGCATAGTAGGCCATCTTCTGACCAATTTACTCGGAAAATTAAACAATATTAATATACATCAGGGACTAACTGAATCTGAAGTTTCATAAAAACTTCCTGAGAAAGAGCAATTGCGATAATCATAATATCGATAATAATTCCGCATAGCAATGCCACTTATTGGGAGATATATATCAAAATATAATTAGAACCATATTATATGAAAGACTAATGGAATCTAAAGTTTTATGAAAACCCGACAAGTAATTCTTAAGATGTAGCTATTGTGGAAATCAAGTTAAAACCAGAATAGAAGCGCCACTTGTTACGCCAAAAACTACTTAGCATCAATCTATATCTATAACTACCAAAATATAAATTTTTATTAAACTTCGTGCATTAGTTCTTGAGATAGAACATTCACAAAATTTGTGTCACATGCAAACAGACAAGCACAAATTCACCGACAGCCATTTTGTACAAACATGTTTTTTGGAAAGTCTGACCCCGAAAACGTGTAAATCCGTCGAAAAGCGGAATTCGTAATTTTTCATCAATCCATTACTATCTTCTTCTAAAGAGAGTAAAAAATAAAATTGCAAACATTCAGTGAAATATTTTTTTAGTTTTTATCAATCCAGATAGAGGACAGCTCGATATGAGTTATGATAGTACCTACTATATTGCATGCACAATCTATGCATATGCCTTTGTATTCTTAACAAAAAATTCTCCAATTAAGCCATACTTAAGAATGTATAATTTGATAATTTCATGCATGAATTTTGTACAGTTTAATGAAAAAAAAACTTTTTAATTCTGCTAATTAATTCATAGTTAAAACTTAGTGCAATTTATTTTAAAATGTCTTGTTTATTATTATTTTTATTTTTTTATTCGCAGTTAGAGAAAACAGTTTTTGCTGAAGTTCAGTAAGTGTCCTTCGATGAAAATGGCGACAATCTTTTCATATTGATACCTCGAAAAAGAATTTGTTGTCATTTGAAATTAAGTTTATTCATTTGAGAAAATGTCATCGATTACAGAGGAATATTCTTCCTCCGGTGAACAGCATATTGTTCCTCAAGATGGGGATAAGGAAAAACATTCCTCCACTGCTACAGGAGAAAATTTTTTTATTTGTGAAGTGTGTTCCAAACAATTTTCTCAGAATTGTAATCTAAGAAGCCATCTCTTGGCGCATACAGGTGAAAAACCTTTTGTTTGTGAATTATGTTCCAAGAGATTTTCTCAGAATTCTAATCTAAGAAAGCATCGCCTGACTCATACACGAGAGAAACCTTTTTCTTGTGAAGTATGTTCCAAAACATTTTCTCAGAATGGGCATCTAAGAATTCATCTCTTGACACATACAGGAGAAAAACATTTTGCTTGTGAATTATGTTCCAAGAGATTTTCTAACAATGGTGATCTAAGAAAACATCTCTTGGCTCATACAGGAGAACAACCTTTTGTTTGTGAAGTATGTTCCAAAAGATTTTCTCGAAGTAATAATCTAAGAACCCATCTCTTGACGCATACAGGAGAAAAACCCTTTGCTTGCGAATTATGTTCCAAGAAATTTTCTCTGAATGGTAATCTAAGAAAACATCTCTTGACTCATACAGGAGAAAAACCTTTTGCTTGTGAAGTATGTTCCAAAAGATTTTCTAAAAATGGTGATCTAAGATCCCATCTTTTGATGCATAAAGGAGAAAAACCTTTTGTTTGTGAAATATGTTCCAAAGGTTTTTCTCAAAATTGTAATTTAAGAAGGCATCTCTTGATTCATACAGGAGAAAAATCTTTTGCTTGTGAGGCATGTTCCAAGAGATTTTCTCGGAATAGTGATCTAAGAAGCCATCTCCTGACGCATAAAGGATAAAATTCTGGTGTTTCTGAAATGTGTTCCAAAGAATTTTTTTGACATGTCAATTAGAAAGACATCTCATGATTGATACGGAAGAAAATATTTTGTTTGTGCAAGATGTTTTCCAAATGATTAACTGATAACCAATATTTTTTTTAAATATCATATTAAACAGATACATACTAAACTCTAGTCTATAGTCTCATACTAAACAGATACTTCTTAAAAATCTCTTGTATTTTTTTAATGTTAAAATTGAGTGTGAATCCTGTACTTGATGTTGCATTTACTATTATCACATCTATTCTGTATTAGCATTTAGTAATAAAATAAAAAATATATAATTTTTCCATAATTGTCACTTTTGTCATTTTGGTAAAAAGCAAATAACTCCAGACCTATTTATTAGTTTTCAGTAAAACTTTTGGACAGTTTTAATTTTTTTTTATTTTACTGTAAAGTAATTTTCCTCTAAAATTAAAACAAATTGGAAATTTCACGTGAAGCATAGCAAATTAGGTGCGTTCTTACGATAATGAAGTTTTAAAAATATCACTCTCATATATCAATCTCATAAAATTGTAAATAATTAATTACAATTAAAATGCGCAACAAACAATGTTCTCCCTATACTCATTATATAATGGAATATTTTGTGTGGCCCTGTAAACCAATAACAAAAGTTCTTTGCACAACAGTTTATGCAAAATCTATATTATAATATGTACTTTATGATGCATGTCAATATTATTATGTTCGAATGAGTGTAATATTATTAAAATGCATTTGAAACTTTTTTTTCCATTGACTGTAATGTAACGGAGTACTTTTGATTGTCCCTGTATTTGATCTATGCATCCTATTTTCAAAAAAATTGAAATGACTTAACAAAATTATGTAATAAGTATGTAATTTAAATTTCAAACGATTAAAATGCTTTTGCAACTTTTTTCCCCATCGACTGTAATGTAACGGAATACTTTTGATCGTCCCTGTAATTGATCTATCCATCTGATTCTCAAAAATTTGAAATGACTCGACAAAATATGTAATAATTATATATTTTAAATTTCAAACGATTCGGTTGGGTAGTTTTTGCGTTGTTATATGCGGACGGACAGACGGACGGACTGACAGACTGAACGACAACTATAGGTGCTACATATTTACATAATTATGAACGCACCTAAAAAATAATCCAACCTGAAAAGGATAAATTGTATCCCAACTTCATATGTGACAGGAAAAGCTTTAAAAATAGAAGAGAAGTGTGCAAAAATAGAAAAATCTTACCTATTTGTTAGTTTTTCTTCTTGCAAAAAAATCCAAGGATTTAGATGAAGCATGTCTCGTTTTCATGTATTCTTTGAACCCAGTATGAGCTTGGTATTTTTCAAAAACTATATACATAATTAATTTAATATTGATTTGGCATGTTTATTTAATTCAATAAATAATAGTTTTATAAACTTATCAGAATATGCATATCTTTCTAAGGTCTTGTTTCTTTTGCTTCTTGTTTGTGTTCTACATCATCAAATACAAAAACGTTTTCTGACATGGAAATTTTTCCTCCTATCATCTCTACGATAATAGCCTAAGTCATGTGACTGTCATCAATAGTTTCGGGTTGAGCTCTTCGTTTTTTAAGTGCGTTCGTAATTATGTAAATACGTAGCACCTATAGTTGTCGTTCAGTCCGTCCGTCTGTCCGCATATAACAAAGCAAAAACAACCCAACCGAATCTTTGAAATTTAAAATATATTTTTGTTACATAATTTTGTCAAGTAATTTCAAAATTTATGAAAATCGGATGCATAGATCAATTACAGGGACAATCAAAATTATTCCATTACATTACGGTCAATGGGGAAAAAATTTCAAATAGATTTTAATCGTTTGAAATTTGAAATATAAAATTATTAGATAATTTTGTCGAATCATTTCAAATTTCATGAAAATTGGATGCATAGATCAATTACAGGGGCAATGAAAGTATTTCGTTACGTTACGGTCAATAGGGAAAAAAGTATCAAATGCATTGTATCCTTTGAAATTCAAAATATATAATTGTTCCATAATTTTGTCGAGTAATTTCACATTTTATGATAAACGGATGCATAGATCAATTACAGGGAAAATCAAAAGTATTCCGTAACATTACAGTCAATAGGAAAAAATAGTTTCAAGTACATTTTAATGCTGTTAATTTTTTTCGAATATAATAGAACATAGACATGAGACATGATAGACAATATGAGACAATAGACATGAACCTATGAACAACAACCCTTTTGTACAACAACCCTAAAATGAGGGAAGTTCAAAATGACTATTATTTTAATTTTAATATTTTTCGTTTGAGCATTGTGGCCATCTTTGTTTCATCGTGTGCAGCTATTTACGCACATTGAAGTTTGATATCTCTTGTGTGGCGCCAGATAAAAATCTGGAATTCTGGCTTTTGATAGTATTTTATGGTAATGTTAGGCACAAAAAATTTCAAGAAGGAAATTTGACAATAAGCTAAGATACGGTGATTAAAAAATGTTAAGAAATGCTATTATGAGTACATTAGAAGAAATGAGATTAGTCTCTTTTATTACAATATTTACACAGAAAATATCGTTTGTTGAAAACAGTTTAATAATAAATGTTTAATTTACAAAGATTCTATATATGCTCAACAAAGGTCATTTGAACAATTACACAGAATAATTGCAATACTATGAACAATTACATAGTAGGTTACAATAGTTTGGCAGTATTGTTTTCACATATTGTCTATGACATATCTCAGCTTGTATTCTAATCTCCTTCTTGAAATTTTTTGTACATAACACTACTATACAATACTATCAATGGCCCGAATTCCAGATTTTTATCTCGTGCCCCACCGGAGATATCAAAGCCTAAAAAGTGCGATTTTTGACGAATTTCTGAATTTTTTTCGCAAAGAGAAATCAACTTCCAGATCTGGAACTAGGATGAAAAATTTCCTCTTGCAAACGGATAGACTTTTTACTAAAATTTCACCTGTAAAAATTTATTTTTCAAAATTAGTCTACCACCGTGCATTTAGCCTATTTTATTCTGAACAAAATGTTGCAAACCCCATTTCAATTGGGAAAATAAAAGACGAGTTATTTACAATTTTGTTCATCCTAGTATCTGAGAAAATCGCTGCACACGATGAAACAAAGATAGCCGCCATGCAAAAACAAAAAATAGTAAAATTAAAATAACGGTAATTTTGAACATCAATAATGTTAGGGTTGTTGTACGAAAAATTTCAGATTTTTAAAAATGGTCGAGCGACCAGTGCTGGACCACTTGAAATGGACTGACCCTTATAGTTTGACGATAATTTTTTGGCTAACGGTTTTATTACGTAGTACCAAACACTCATTGAATGTAGCATGATGCAACGCATAGCATGCATTTAAAGAAGACCAAGCTGGTCGCCAAGGGAGGATAGTCATTTATTATAATGTGGCTAAATCTTTTGTGTTTGCAAATTTTATCTGAAAAACGTCTTTGATAATGTCTGACTTAATTTTGTGTCCTACAATTTTGAGGTACGAGGAGATCATTGGGATAGGTCATGTTTGGGAAAATTCTATTAGTGTGTCATTTTCGTGCCGCTTTGTGTCATTATATTCTAATGGAAATGAATATTGAATAATGAAATATTCTGTTCTTTTGAGTTGGTTAAAATTGTAATTAGAAAGGTGGCAGCATTTTTCCAGATTTGGAAGAAAAATTCATTTTCAAGATTACCATGGCAATAATTCTTGGTATCAAGTGAAACAATGTTTCCGGATTTGGCACCTATATATAATTGTTAATCTTCTGAAAGTATATTGTTTTATAGAGTTAAACTCAAAGCTAACTTTTGATTAAGCTGCGACCAGTCTTTCATGCTTTTCTGTTGTAATACGAGCAAATGTTTGTGTGTATACGCGTATTTTCTCCTAGGAAAAATCCTAAAAGTTTTGGCTAAATTTTGTTAATTGATTAAAATGAAGTACCTTCTAACTGAATTAATTTTTAAATTAAATTTAATGGTGCTGCCTTCTATGTTCATATGAAAAGGATGAAGAACTTAATGATTGTAAATCAAATTTTTTTATTTATTCATTAACAATTTATATCCTGGCGGTACTTTTACGTACCATTAAAGAAAATTAAGTGTAAAATTTATTTAATTCTTCTATACCCATGAAAGTCAATTACACTCCTCGTACAAATTACTTTGCTGAATGCTATTTTAGAAAGTACAGGTAAACAGTCGAAAGTCAATACTTTTCAGTGTGCTTCTTTACGCGACCTTTTACCTGGGTGTCACTTTTCTTTCTCCTATTAAATAATGTTATACAGAAAATTTACAACTACAAAACACTTACTCTTTTACAGGTGGGATCACGATACATTCATTGACGCTTTTCATTACAAGAATGGTGAGATTTTCATAGCAATATTTTTTGTTTATTGAATATCATTATTCTTGTACACATTTTGCAAAAATAGCGTCTAACTGCGATTTAATAAATCAATTTTAATTTTTAAATATTATCTAAAAATCAAATTATTGCTATACACATTGTTCCAAATATCACTGACATTAACACAAATATTTTCAGGTAAAGCAATTTTTTTCAAAGTGAAATCATGTGTATTACTTTGACCTTTCATTTAAAAATGAAAAGTGACGAATGAGAGCAGAGTGAAACAATAAAGTGAATGGAACTGCAATTAATAATAATACATATTTTCTCTTATTAAGTTTAATCCAAGAAACTGCTACTTCTACTTGTAGGAGTAATAATTAATAGCTCGCTCATTTTTAAAATGAAATCACGTATTTGTATCAATAAACAACAATTACTGTCGAAGTTATATAATCCGCACATGTTTCAGCCAAAAATTGTGCGGATTATGGAATATTGTGTGTAACCGTATTGGTTAAAATTCATCAGGTGAGAAATGGCACTTAAATTGTATTAGGTCTCATAAAGGGGTAAAGAGAAAGGCTCCCAATCGAAACCAACCCCTATGGCTTAGAAAACGGTTGTTGTTTTTCATCAAGAATGAATCTTATGGTGATATTTTTTATTATTAGCTTGGAATAGTAATGTTTAATCCATGGCATACTTAATATTTGACTGTTATTACGTAGGCCACATTTGGATTACTATAAAAATTATGTTACTGATTATTATTTACTCATTGAAGAACATTCAAACGTTTTGCTTTGGGCAATGGATGTCCATTATTTTTTTATGATTTTTTTTTTTAACATTAAGATGAATTTTTTTTTTGAATAGGAAATCGAAATGTTTTTGTTAATAAACAAGAAAATTAGAAAGTTACAAAATGGATAGATGCAAATTATCGTATATGGAAAAAATCCAATAAAAAAAAATACATTATATAAAAGATATTCGTTTAAAACCAAAAGAAGAGGTCTGATTATCGAGCTTACCGATTACAAAACGTGCAACGATCATGAAAAAGGAAATAATCTAATGTTAACCAATTAACTGTAAAATACATGTTTTTTTTTCTTTTTTTTAAATATAGAATTTATTTATGTCTTAAATTTTAGTATTTAAAAAAATCATTCTCCAAATGATTGTTGTAATTTGTTAAATTACATTTTAATTTTACCCTCTCTAACAAGTTTATTCATATTAATAGCTAAATAAGTTTCTACGACCATAGAAATTTTTTTGGTCATTTTGCTATGTCATTCAGTTTTAAAAGATAAATGCACAAAAAAATAACAGATTTAACATTAGTAAAATTCATTTCTAAATAATTTCAGTTTATGATTTATTTATTTCATTATTTTTTATTTTAAAATTTAACCTTTATAGTTTTATTCAAATTTAAAGATAATATCCATAACTAAATGTATGTAAATTTAAAAAACATACTCTGCATAAATCAGGCATGAGATACTTCTGTGAGTTTCCTTTACTGTTTGGTTTATTTATCAGTATCCTTTTGTGTAATTAATTTTTACGACATAACTCAGAAAGTCAACAAAACTCTTAATTTCTGACAAATATTTCTAGCATCTTTAAAGAACTGTCTTTAAAAGCATCAGAAGTGATTTAAAAAAAAAAGTCATTGCTTTACTACATAAAATTCTATAAAGTCCCATTAAGCCTTTGAAGGACCCTGCCTCCTGAATATAAACCAAACTTACTTTGCAGTTATCCAAAATTTTCAGGATAATAAAATGTAAAATTATAATTCGATAAAAATTGAATAAAATAAAATAATGTTTTGAGATTGGTTGCACTTTCTTAGGGCCAAGAAAATTTGTTTGTCTGTCAGAAAGGACAAAAGTGTTACCGGTCTTGCAGTTCACTCAATTTTCCAATTAGTGGTCCAATTAAAATTTTGGTGGCCTCGGACTAGTGGACCACCAAGGATTCCAAACACTGTTTAGGTTAAACAACATTTGTGTGAGAATTAGACTGATCAATATAAGATTTTTTTAATCTAATTTTGTTGGTTTAATATAAAATTTTGACAGTTCTTTCTTACATATGTTTTGTCCCAATTCAATTGCACTTTCTTTTTATTTGAGGCAACTCTAAATTTTTAAAAAGAACAGAATTCATTGTTGTATTTTCTTTTCTTTTCTTTAGGGGTGGTGGAGGGAGGAGAGAGACTAAAAATGTCATTGTCAAAGCAAAAGTTCTTTATCTACAGAATGACAAAGTCAAAAAATCTATTTACTCTTGCTTGATTGAAAATATCATACACAAAATTATGAAAATAGATACTGTATGTATGTCCATTTATATGTATCATTGAACCATGCTCTTTGTAATAACAGGATTTACTCTTTAGTGATAATACTCTATGCTAATAAAATTGTAGTTATTTTTTTCCCACATATTTCACTTATTATTATTCTTTTTGGAATTACAGTCGAGTCTCCATACATCGAATTTCTCTATATAACGAATTTTTTGTAGGAACGGTCCCCTTTTTGCATGATTACATTAAAAACAATCTCTATATAGCAAAATATCTATCTCCATATAACGAATTTTTTCATAAATTTGTCTTAATTTATTCAGTTTTATAAAAGCTTCGAATCAACTTTCCATGACTTATTTTATTTATTGTTCAGTGCTGAATTTTTTTCTAATATTACTTCTCTCCTTGTTTTTAAATCCAACGAATTCATCCCACCTCCCACACATCTTTCAACATCCTTCTCAAAACAGAGTCTATTAGAAGCCATATCAGAGAGGAATCAATGAGAGGCCTTCAAATGGAGGAAAATGTTAACTACAATTTTTCATTCCTTGGTAAAATTTGAGCTTTTTTTTTTCTCTTCCTTTGAGAGCGTAACAATTTTAAAATCAAAACATCAAAAATTACAGATCTTTTCGTCTGAAAGTAATGCGAGTCTTCCTTAGATTTTCATTAAGCTTTCAAATAAATGTTCTCTTTTTTTGAAACTGCTTAAATGATTAAGAAATAAAATGTTAGGTTAATATTTACTTTTAAGCATTTCAATTACTCAATTAAAAACATCAAAAATAATATTTGCTCAAAATTTACACATTAAATAAGATTTTTAACATCATTTTCTATACATCTAATATCTCTTTATAACGAATTTTTTACTGGAACGATGGATTTCGTTATATAGAGACTCGACTGTACTTGGTTATCCCGTCGGCCAATTTCGCCAAATTTTACAAATCGCCAAACTAATAGCCAAATTACATATGTTGACATAATTTTTATTTTAAATAACGAAAAAACAAATAATTAATAGAATATTAATAAAAATACAAATAAAAAGTCGAAATAAAAATCACTTAAGGACGTTTTAAACACACGTATCATATTTAGTGTCATTGAATGTGGCATTCATGATCATCAATTATTGGTACTTAATCTTATAGTTTGGCAATAGTTTTTTGGTCGACGGGATAACCAAACAGTACCCTCCTTTTTTTTCCTTCTCAGGGAATAGAGGAAAATGTTGTTTTATGAAACCTTTAAGTACATTAAGACTAAATTTGTTGTGGACTTTATTGTGTTTTTGTTGTTTTATTGTGTGGAATTTATTGTGTTTGATTTTTCATTTTTTTTTTTTTTTTTTTTTTTTTTTTTTTTTTTTTGTGCGTGTGTTTGTTTGTTTCAAAACAAAAATGTTCATTTATGGTTAAAAATCTCAGATGAAAATTCTCACTGTCTATTGTGTACAGTATAATTTTGAAAATTTGGCATCATCGGGACCATGACTATGCTTGATTTTTGAAAAGTCTAGATTTCTGGCAGAACTTCTGATAATCTTAATAGTATCATTATTCAAAATTTAATTCATACCTAAATAACAATTATGTGAGAAAATTAAATATTTAAAAATAATGTAATTAAAAGTTTCGATTCATATTTTCTATGTTACAAAAAATAATGTTAATAACAACTGCTAATAATAACTATTAATAACAGTGATTTTATTTCTTGTATAATTTCCTAAACATCACTGTCAATTTTATTTGCTATTTTAAGGGCAGTCCTTTAACAAGTTGAGTGTCATGTCAGTCACAGATGACTGACAGTCTAAAATAGGATAAAATATCACTAAAATATCTATATTGTTTAAAGTAATTGCTGAAAAATTATTTAAAATTTTTAACTTTTATTTATTACAGGATTATACTTTCTTAATAATTACTTAAAACAATATAATTTTTTAAGTTTTATATCATATTTTACACTGTCAGTCACGGTGACTGACACAGCCTAAATGGAAAGTTAAGTGTCACTTACTTTAGCACTGAATGCGTTGACAAGTTTTTCTTGAATTTTACACAAATACAGAATATTCACTTAGAGCAGATGTTAAATAAGCATTTTTACACTGACACCTTATCTTCTGCCAGCTGCTACAAGCATTATCAGAGGTTCAATGTAGAATAGTGCCTGTGATCTCACTGTCAGTAAACGAATTTAAATCTCGAAATTTTTAAGGTTGTCTGATTTTTGAATGTAGGATTTTTGAGGTCATTCTATACTTTATTTACTTTTACTATGAATATTTAAATTTGTGTGCTTATTTTTATCTTTCTATTTTCTAGAAAGAAAAGAATGAATCAAAAAGGAAGTGGAGATTTTACTGAAGTTCCTGTTGATTTATTATATGTTATATATGTAAATAAATAGAATTTTATAAACTGAATATTTCATTTTTTTAAGAATATTTTTCATTGCTTCAGTCAGACTATAGTTATTAAAAATTATAATGTAAAAAAATCATATGTATGCGTTAAATTATAACTTTTAAAAAGTTAACGTTAGTTTAGTATTTGCTGTATGGCTGGCTCATAGAAAAATATTTCTCTGGTTATAAAAAAAAAAAAAAAAGGGGGGGGGTTTAAATTTGATTTACTATAATATGAAAAGTTATTTAAGTTGTTAAACAAGGAAGAAATTTTTAATGTAATGTAAAAATGCTAGAAATATCATCATTTAGAATTATATCATTATCATCTAGAAATATCTTTTTTCAGCATTAAACAATTTTCAGAGAAAATATTAAATAACTGCAGTGGGCATAAAATTGAATCCTATAGAGAATTTTTTTAAATTCTGACAATATTCTCTAAATAATAACGAAAACTCAAAGAAATTAGTCTAACAAGTGAAAGAATTCAGATTTTAATGAAGTAGTAGAAAATTGCAATCTGCTGCAGCCATAAGATGTATGATAAAATGGAATTCCACATATCTGATGTGTTATTTATTGTATTTCTTTCTATAATATGAAAAAATATAACCAATACAATACACATCATTAAAACATGAAGAAAGGAATACAATTGAAATTTGCAACTCAAAGGACTCTTCGGACCCCAAATACTTTGGAAGTACAAATAAAGTACCGTATTTTCGGGTGTATAGCCCGCACCTCTAAATCGAGCAGTGCAGTAAAAAAAGTTCGTGTATAACCCGCGGACTATACACCATTTAGGAACGTATATTTCGATCAGGGTTCGAAATTAGAAGCCATTGGTCATAATTTTTAATACAAATTTACCAAATGTTTTCGTGATGCATAATACCTACAGTAATTTGGCTAAAAAATTAAGATTATCAGTACCATAATTTTTGGAAGAAACGCCGTGGCGTTTACGTGTTTTAAAATAAAATTTCAAGCGATGCGGCGTTTACGCGCATTTTTTTTTTAAACAAGCGTGATATTTTTTCTGAATTTTTCCGAAAATTAAAAAAAATCGATGATAAATTAAAAATTTCGGACATAAAATGTATACTTGTCTTAGGTCATTGGTTAACTCTTTGAATCCCATAATAGCCGAAACCTCCCAATGCTCTGAGTCCCGCAATAGCCGAGTCTAGCTGGAAAGATTTCCGCTCCCCCATCGGTTGGGGTTCGGAGACAGGAGGTGTGGTTCTTTGATGGATGGGGTTAACATTTCTGGACAACACAATAAGAAGGCAAATTTTTGTAATTTTACAACTAAATTCTCTTTGCTATCTCTGTTCAAAAATTGTTTCTTTCTCATTTGGTTTTTGTTAATGGAAAATAAAGGATACATTAAGTCATTATACAGAAAGTTCATGAGAGTGCAAACTAAGCAAGAAATATTCAATTGAAAAACTGATCAGTTATTTAATTAAATAGAAAGAGAAAAATAATAACATGACGTGAAATAATTAGTTTTTGTATATTTCTGTATTGATATATATTTTTAAAAAATCTTTATTTTTCTATATATTCATGTTCATAAAGTTTAATTTATTTTCCATTGATGGTTATTATTCAATTTATGGAAAAAATTATTTACTTCCATTTATTTTCCAACTTCACTTTATTATCGCATATCAATGCATACTCATTCACATACATTATTATAATAATTCGAATATGATCATATCATTTTAATAAGTTTTAAGTTCTTAAATAATTTAGTATTGAGTTGTTATTAAGTTAGCAGTTTTAAAGTCTTGAATATACTTGTAATGTAAATTACGTTGGCAAAACACAATTTAAACCTAATGAAAAGTTAAACACAATTTTTATAAGGTATGAAGAATATAGAAAAAAATTTGGCACGGAAAATAAAAAGAGAGGAGGGGGCCACAGTATGTACGTCTACTGAAAATTATTGAACTCTTTATTATTCATTTTTATTTTTTCAATGCCCCCCCCCCAAAAAAAAAAACAAAAACAATCTGAATTTGTATGCTAAATTTATTTATGGAATAGTAAAACTGAAGTATAAAGGAATTCAGACATGCTGTATATTTATCTAAATTTGCTTTCTAAAATAGGCAAAATGTAAATGATGTCTTTTCATTTTCTTTTCTAAATAGTATCAATAATGTTTTGAGAACAGTAAGATTATAAAATGAATTAAAAAAAACTGCATCATGAAAATTATTATTGTACAGCGCTCAAATTTTTATTAATTTTTATTAAATTGAATTTTTATTAAACTCTTACTAAAAATTTTATAAAATTTTTATTAATTTTTTACTTCAAAATTATGTGTATTGTTAATTTGCAAAGATATAAATTACAATATTTTCAATTATGCATTAAATATTTAAAGTAAAAGCTTTTTTTCTATAACTGAATTTAATTTGAACTTAAAATAGTACAATATTAATTCTCTGCATACATGATTTGATTCTATATCAATCAACATGATAAATTTGTTTGTAATTTTAAGAGATATTTATAAAACAATGCACTATAAACCCTAGTTCATCTTTGAAGTTTTAAAAGAATCATGTTTTTCAACTTCTTTATCTCAATAAAGATCTGAGGATTAAGAGACGAGGGGCGTAACTGTTAGTTTCGAGGAGGATTATTTTTAGACTTATAGTATCTGAGTTGTTGTCTGGAGGGATCCAAAACTCGAGAAAAAAACAAACAAGATCGAGAATGAAGTTAAAAAAATTCTGGAACTTCAAAAATAAAAACAAATAAAGGTTTTTCACGTGATTCATTTAATCCATTAATTTATGTCAGATATATAATAAATTTTACATGTTTTAAATTTTGGCAACAATTAGAAGAGAAAACAACAACAAAAACTGTACTGATGATATTAAAACAAATATTTTAATTAAATTTAATTTTCAAACTTTTATGATTTGTTCTGTGACAAGAGGTATTCAGAAGCAAGTACACAAAATTTGAATGCTCTGACTTGTGTAGTTTTTGTCTACGGACTCTGTGACAGACAGACAGAGGGCAGAGACGAATAAAGTTTCGTTAGATGAGCGAAACCCTAAAAATGTTCAAATGACAGTAAAAAATGAAGAGATCAGTTCAGAACTATTGATGACAGTCACATGATAGGACTCTTATTATAGAGATGATAGGAGGCAATATTGCCAAGTCAGAAAAAGTTTTTGTATTTGATGATGTAGGATGCAAAGAAGCAAACAAAACAAGACCTTAGAAAAAAGTGCATGTTTGATTAGCTTATAAAACTATTATTTATGAATTGAGTAAACATGCCAAATCAATATCCAATCAATAAATTTACATATTTTTAGAAAAATGTCATCCTCATGCTGGGTATGAAAAATACATGATAATGAGGCATGCTTCATCTAAATCCTTTGAAAATTTTTAACGAAAAAAATTTAGCCAATAAGATTTTTTTTTCACAAAAAATTTTTTAGCATATTTTTCTTCTGTTTTTAAAAGTGTTATTTCAATAAAGCGTTTGCTAACGCGTAATATATTGAGGTACAATTTATACTTTTCAGGTCAGATTAAGTTTTAAATTTAAGGGAAAGTTACTTTACAGTAAAATAACAAAAAAAAAAAAAACTATAAAAAAGTTTTACTGAAAACTAATGAACATGTCAGGAATTATTTGCTTTTTATCAAAATGACAACTGTGACAATTATAGAAATCTTCTACAATTTTTTATTTTATTACTAAATGCTAAAACAAAATAGATGTAATAACAGAAAATACACCAAAACACACAAGATTCATACTCAACGACAAAAAAAGCAAGATATTTTTAAGAGGTAACTATTTAGTATGAGAAAAAAAAAATTTTTAATAAATGATTATCAGCTAATCTTTTGGAAAGCATGTAGTACAAACAAAACATTTTCTTCTGTATTCCATCACGAAGTGTCTTTCTAGTTGACAATGTCTAGAAAATTCTTTGAAGTACATTTTAGAAACACTACGATTTTATCATGTATGTGTCAAAAGATGCCTTCTTAGATTACCATTCCGAGAAAATCCTTTGGAACATACTTCACAAGTAAAAGGTTTTTTCTCTGCATGCATCAAGAGATGGGTTCTTAGATTACTATGCTGGGAAAAACCTTTGGAACATATTTGACAGACAAAAGGTTTTTCTCCTGTATGCGTGAGGTGATGATTTTTTAAATTACACCTCTGTGAAAATCCTTTGGAACATATTTCACAAACAAAAGGTTTTTCTCCTGTATGCGTGAGGTGATGCTTTTTTAAATTACACCTCTTTGAAAATCCTTTGGAACATATTTCACAAACAAAAGGTTTTTCTCCTGTATGTTTCAAGAGATGTCTTCTTAAGTCACTATTCTGAGAAAATCCTCTGGAACATATTTCACAAACAAAAGGTTTTTCTCCTGTATGCGTGAGGTGATGATTTTTTAAATTACACCTCTTTGAAAATCCTTTGGAACATATTTCACAAACAAAAGGTTTTTCTCCTGTATGTATCAAGAGATGTCTTCTTAAGTCACCATTCTGAGAAAATCCTCTGGAACATATTTCACAAACAAAAGATTTTTCTCCTGTATGCATCAATAGATGGGTTCTTAGATTGTTAATGTGAATAAACCTTTTGGAACATATTTCACAAACGAAGGGTTTCTTTGCAATATGTATTAAGACATGTTTTCTTAGATTATTATTATCAGAAAATCCTTCACAAACAAAAAGTTTTTCACCTGTGTGGGTCAACAGATGTGTTCTTAGACTACTATTGTTAGAAAATATTTTTGAACATCTCCACAAATATAAACCTTTTCTCCTGTATCAGTGGAGAAATGTTTTCCCTTACCCCATTTCGGGGAACAAAGTGCTGTTGACTAGAGGAGAAATTTTCTCCTGTAATCGATGACATATTCTCAAATGAATTTAAGCTTGATTTCAGATGATAACAGGAACTTCTTCAAGGCGTCAGCAAGAAGAGATTGTTGCCATTTTCAACCAAAGAAATGACTTGCTGAGTTTTAGGAAAAACAGTTTTATCTACCCCTGAATCTAAAAATCGAAAGAAAAATGGTAAACAAGGCATTTGTAAAATAAACTGCACTAAGTTTTAACTTTCAATTAAGAAGCCGATTTTAGAATTTTTTTTATCCTTAAATAGTACAAAATTAATACATTAAATTATCACACTATACATTCTTAGGTACCGTGACTAAAGAATAACCGAGGCTCCACAGCGTATACATGTCATTTGTAGAGAATTTTATGCTCTTTATCCTTCTCACTGCCACAACCTAAAATATCCATTCACTAGGCTGCAGGTTTCACTGCAGTTGAAGCTTTATTCAAACTAATATAATTCTATAAATATGATCCGATAAATGGATAAATATGATCCATTAAGTTATGATTGATAGTTTCAAGACTTATAAGCATATACATTACAAAAAAAAAAAAAAAAAATCATGTTAGAAAATCCCTTTTATTAACATTGAAAAAAAATTAAGGTGAAAACAACATTACAATTTTGCTCGGGGGTCAGGGAGTTAATTTAAGTTGGAGTAATTTTTTTTATAAAAGTCCATAGCTTCCGAGCTATTTTCAAAAATCTAAAATAGAGGGGGGAATTTATTTTTGCTCCCCGTTCACTTCTTATTCATGAGGACTTTTTACCTAGTCATTAGTAGCCATCAATAAAAAAATGTTCCAAATTTTATCTCTGTAGTATTTATTAAGACAAACTTTCCTAATACGATTGGATGAAAATGGATCAAGATTCGGGTTCCGTAAATAACAAATAACTGAGGTTTCACTGCGTACGCATGTCATTTGTAGAGAATTTTATGCTTGTTAGTTTAAGTTGGAGTAATTTTTTTAATAAAAACCCATAATGTTCGAGATATTTTCAAAAACCAAAAAAGAGGGGGGGGGACTTATTTTTGCCCCTGCATCTCCCTGCTCATTTCCTTTCGATGGGGACTTTTTACCTAATCATCAGTAGTTATCAAGGAACAACTGTACCAATTTTCATCTCCGTAGCATTTATTATGGCAAGCTGCCCCAAAATGGGCTTTTTTGATTGGACTAAAGGAGGACATTATGAAAGTATAGGGTCAGGGGGGGGGGGGTAATTACACTTTTCGACCACTGAAAACACAAAATCTCAAGTTTTCTAAGAAGGGATTTCATTGCTTAGGGGCGGAGAAGGGTGAACGTGTCTCTGGGCCACCCCCTAAAATCAACTGCTCATTGAAGTATATGATTCTTAAAAGGAAATATTAGCACTGCATTTTCCAATTAAGTTGTTGAATTTTGGATCACACGCTTTGAGATATTGTGCAACCAAAATTTAAAATTCAAAGAGCATAAAAGAGACACCTTTTGGGCAGTATACACTCAAGCCTAATAAAGATCTATTTATGTGATAAGTAATAATCATTTATATAAATATGTTCATTTTTTTTTCAACATCAAAGAGTATTAATTTTGTTATTGATATAAGATGTCATCTTTGTTTCTATCTTTGTACAATTAATTTATCCATTCCCCCCCCCCTTTTTTTTTTACTCAAATGTTACACTCATATATTATGCATATTTATAATATTATTAGGATCAGTTGTTTTTGCTAGGTAACAAATACAAAAGAGAAATTATGAAATATGTATATTTCACATAAAAGAAATTCTAAAACAAATGTTTTATGCTACTTGAACACGTGTATAAAAAATTACCAACATTTACAGATCTGACAAATGTATAGGCAAAATTTTAAAATAATAAGAATAATTTAAGACCTGTTTTGGGAAATTTTAGTATCCTTGATTTATCATTTGAACCCATTAATCAAAAAGCCATTTTCTTTTAACAAACAGGGTTGCGGAATCGGTGGGAAAAATGGCAGATTCTAACTCCAGAAATTTTAACGAGTTTGACTCCAACTCTGACTTTGGGCTGGCTAATACACTAGAGCTGTTGTTGGTATAAATTATAAGGAAATGTAAGAAAACTATTGCAAAATTTTCACTATGTATCAGTATTAATTCAACACTTAGAGCTTTGAAATTAAAAAAAGGAAAGAAAAATATTTTCCATTTTATTATTTTGCGTCCCACAGGCCAAAAAATCTAACTATTGAAATATAATGAACAAAACAAAACAGAAATTTTATTATTTCGGATCTGTGGACTTGAAAAAAAGGAAATCTTTTGAATTTTGATGTTAATTTGTGTACTCCAGAGCAGAAAAAATTTTATGCAAAGGGGAAAAAACATAAAGATGAAAATTTTACTTGGAAATAAATCCAGATTTACTAGAGTTTTCAATTACAAGCGGTTTTCAGGTAATGTATATGCTAGGCGAAAATTGGGAATCTTTAACTTATATAACCTGATGTAATCCAAAAATAACAATAATAGTTTCATTTATGGATTTAAAGTTACGTATAATTGGATTAATGTCACTTCAAAATGTCTAATAAAAAAGCTGGAGTCAGAGCCGCCTGGTTTTTTAGCGACCCCAACTCTTTTGGCCAATGGGTTTGACTCCAACTCCAACTCCACAAAAATGTCAACAAATGAAATATTGAAAATTGTTTCAATTGATATAGGAAAGTATTACATTGTGAAATAAAATGTTCAATATTTTCCAAACAAATAAACTAAACTTAACATAAAACGATGCAGCTAAATTTGGGTATCTCATGAACGTGCTTAGATAATTTTTTTAACAAAATAAGATGCTTTTTATGCCAGTTATTGCAGAACAGACAGACAGAAACTAAGAAATTTCAGTCTGCAAAGGAAGCATTCATGGACTTTTAGGCAATTACTGCACATTATTACTACACAGTCCCTCATCTTTTTAGGAGCAATGGATTTTTAGCTTAATCTATTCACAATACTTTTTTGAATTTTCAAGCTATGTTTTTGAGGCTTTCACAAAAGTTGATCTGTACATTTAGCTAACATATCATGCTTATTGTTTTTTAAGCATTCATGCATGCACAGTGAGACATTATTTAGTTAACCTGCTTATTTTTTACTATTCCTTAATTCTCATTACAAGCTATTGTGTGCAATGTTGTTTGCCATATTTTCTGAAAATAATTTTTTTTATATCAAGAACTCTGCAAATTATAAATAAAAAACTTGGTAAAATTTGGGTTCTCTACGACTCTACATGCTAACCTTGTAAAAATGAACACAGTTTATTAGAGCAAGTCAATCATTATCTGCAGTTTGAATGCTTTAGCTACATTAGTTTTGACTAAGTTATCCAAAATCTGTTTATTTTTTTTAATTTGCTGACAGTTTCCTATGTGGTTTCTGAAAAAGAAATGTCCACAGAAATATCTGACATTTGTTTACACTCCAGGAGATTCAAGATAATTTCACAATTATTTTTAAAAATCTTTGGTCATATAGTGTATATATGCATATGTATATATAAATACAATTATGTGTGTACATATGTATGTATACTTATACACATGCGAATGTAGATACTACACATATATATATATAACACTGGTGCCTGACTAATCAAAAAGTACCAAAAATAATGCTAAGAGCAGTTTATGTATATGATTACAGAATTATTAAATTAAACTATGAGCAAACATATACCTTTAGAATTTTGCATATAATAATAAAATTTAAGTAATTTAAATTTAACGATCAAACTCATTAAGAATCATAATCAATATCAATAATAATGATTATTGCTAGCAAGAAACTTAATGCTCTTTATGTGGTGTCAAAAAATGTAGGCAAGTGTAATTATAAAATGCGTGTTAAGTATAGGCTTAAAGCAAAAAAAAAAAAAAAAAAGGCATTAATTTTAAATGACAAAAGAACAAATAAATTAGCAAAACATTTAAAAAATACAAATAAAACGCTGAATTAAAAATCCTTTGATAATGTAGCAAACTTAGCTATTTAATGTGAAGCGAATAGGACATTTACCATCATCCAATATGGAAAACTAAAACTTATAGATTTGCAATGCTGTTTTAGTCAACAGGATAATCAAGTAGCAGCACCTATAATATTAATTATGCAATTAAAATGAAGAAAGCAAAATTAGTGAATAAAATAAAATAAAGACTACTATAATTAATATTTTTGATGCAATCAAATATAACCTGATTAACTAATACATAAGAACAAAAAAAAAAAAAAAAGAAAAAGAAAAAAAAAGAAAAAGAAAGAAAAAATATCCAGTTCTTCATAATAAAGCTGAGACTTTGTGATTAAATACTACTTGACTACCGCCAAACTATAAGATTAAATGCCAACGACAGTGGTTGTAAATGTCTCTTTCATTTGACATTAAAAACGATACATGAGTTCATTACGTCATCAAATGATTTTTAATTCATTTTTTTATGAATTTTTTACTAATTTCTTCATTTTTTCATTATTAAATGGAGAAAAAAATTATGTCCATTTGTATTTATATACTCTCTAATAACTTTTGAGGTGATATGAAGAAACTTGATTGTCAGTTAATTAGGCATAGAGGGAGTTAGAGCTATCTGCATATGCAATGGTGCAAAAAACTAAAATAATAACCTGAAGGAAAAGTTTATATAATTACGATATAAGATACTCAATAAGTATAGTGATGAAAATTAGTGATGAAAAATGAACATGACGAAAGACATTTATTAAACTAATTACTTTTTTCTTCAAAATGTAATAAGTGAAACCTTTTAAAAGTGGTCTCAAATTTTTACACCTCAGTATTAAAACTAATCAATAAATGTTAACAGCATTCTTTTAAATAAGATACTTTTAAACGAATTGTTGCTCAGAGTAATCATTAGGCTTAACTGAATTTCTCAGTAATTGGTAACTTTCTTTGAAGTTTTATATCTCCCTGTTATCTTAGGAATCAAAAGAGAACCAAATAAATCAGTTATATAATTTTTTTTAACAGAGAAATTAGTAAAAATACCACATAAAAGCTGCAGCACAACATGCAGATAGAAAATCATATAATGAGTTGGGCAATACTGTTTTCTGATTAAATTTTCGTAAAACGCAATTCTTAAAAACTTTTTGATACATTATCGAACATGTTTCGAAATATTTTTTTATACTGATATCTATTGTCAAAAAAAGAAAACAGTAACTTGTATTCATAATTTATGTAGGGAAAAGTTTTTCCTATCAAAACAGGCTTAGCAGCTTTTGCACGAAATTAAGTAGAAAAGCTGAAGTAGAAAATATTCAGAAAAAATGTCATTTAATTACAAAATATCATTTTGAAATATTATATTTAATTATCCTTACTTTCTTTTGTCATAGAAATGAATTTAAAATATACTATTAGGTATTTTCAGTTATGTTTTTTCGTAAGTAAAAATTAACGATTGTTATTAAATATCTAATTTTGTAATACAGTAGACTCCCTTAAGAATGTATTCAAAAAAACGCTTTTCCACCTTCAACAGCTCGAAATTTTCAGATACAATTTCAGACACATTTTTAAAGGTAGAAACATGAAACTTGCTGAGGGCATTTTTGAAGAGATGTACAAGGTGCCATGTGATGTATTTTTACTCTCAATTCATTAGAATTTGATTTTTAAACAGTTATCTTCTCAGTATGACCCTTTTTTTCGTTCACAGATCTCTCGCTAGGGGAAAATCTGTTCAAAAGGCCGTTTTTGATTGCTTTTTTTGCAATATTTTCTGCATTTATCAAAGAAATGACGATTACGGCACCTTGTGTACTTTCTAAATAAGATAATTTGCCAGTTTGATGCATATGAGAGTAAAAATGAAGTCAAAAATAAATTGGAAAATAAGCAGTTTAATCGAAATACACCCTTAAATCTGCAACCCTAAAATCTGTGAATGTCAGAAATATGTACATTTTTTCATATATAAACAATGAACTTAATGATGACGCTGACGTCAGCGGCTAATGCATCTTTTTTTTACTAATTTTTTATTAATCACTCTCTTTTGGCTATTACATCTGATTTATTTCTAAATAAATTTACATTATTTTTGATTTTGACATCAATTAGCATTATTTATATAAAAATTCCAGTGCTTGAAATGAAAAAATAACGAACCAGAACGTTATTTTATAGTTGTTGGCTTTTTTTTAATGTATTGAGAGATTTATTTGTAAAGATATAAAGCAATACATAAAATGCATTCAAAACACCAAATAGCAATGAAAAAAATTAGAAAGAGTACAATGAGCTACACATACACATATATATGTAATTAACAATATGTTTTAATAATTGTATGAGCCAGAACGATATTTACCATAATTTTACAAATCGGAACTTTATTTGTCTTAATTTCAGGAACTAGAGTATTGCTCTGGTTTGTTCCAGTACATTTCAAGCCTTGAAAAATTCTTTTTATTGTAGTTTCTGGAAAATATTCGCAAGTGTAAACTGGCCAAAATGTTTAGTTTCTTGCATTTGTGTCATTGTGTTTCAATATTTATTTTAATTTTTCATTCCATATGCATTTAATATGTAACCTTGATTATTCTGACTAAACACAATGAAAAAAAATGTGAATTTACTTCCGAAAAAAAATCAAGACTCCTACTACTATAATCGCCGTAAAGCACTGCCATCTCATTTGTGCAAAGTAGACAAATTTCCTTCAGAAGTAGTAAGTGCGCAAATCAACGGAAATGCATGGTAAAAAAATAGTTTTAATTTCATCTTGGAATCGCAGAATGAAAGTGGGTTAATGATAATAATAATAATAATTTTTTTTTACATATGTATTTTAATATGAACTGGTTAATATGCTTGAACTCAAGCTTTTTCATAAAACAAAATACCATTCATTTTGAAAAAATTTATAATGGCACTAATATCAACGGTAATTGCGATCATTTTCCAAAATATTTAAAAATTAATCAAGCTTCTTTTGTTTATCAACAAAGGAAAATATTTTTCTTTATAAAAAAAAGATTAATTTTTATTCATCATTATGTATATTTAGAGTATTATATCTTAATTATTTACTTTGTTTTAATATTTTTCTAAACTTTTATTTTGTTTAAATTTTTTTGTAATAATTACTTACTTTTTGACTAATAAATTATTTAAATATTTTATTTAATGTTTCAATTTATTATATGCATTCATTCTAATACTTAAATACCAATCAAATTAATTTTTCAAAAATGTAAACAAATTGATGACCAGAAATCTGCAAAATTCTAAAATCTGCACAACTTCTGGTTCCAAGCTTTGCGGATTTGAGAGAGTCTACTGTAAAACAAACCTCTTAACAAAATTAAATCCCATAAAAATATTCTTCATCAATTCTTTTTTATTTTGTTAAGTTTTAAAGTATATAAATCAAAAACAAAGCAAGTTCACCAAAACATAAAAAAAAACTTTTCCAAGAGAACTTTAAAAAATTATACTCAATAAATGCATGGGTTCGAATTTGAATAACAGAATTTCATTTTTCGTTACTAAGTGTTATTATTCAGAAGTACGATTTTTATTTTTTGCAAAATTGGCCCAAATGAAAACAGGCCTGGATCAACTTCTGCTTCTAAATTCACTATTGTTTTGATTTCAGTAAGTTTTTTTGCTCAAACTTATGAGATAACCTTAGTTACTTTATTTCAGTGATAGACGATAATGAGATGTTTTTATTAATTTCTTCGATTGTGTAGATGTTTCAATGTCTTTCGACTGCAAAAATTTTTTCTTTGATGAGTCCACTTTTACAAATTGCTGTTATATCATTTTATATTATCAGGAGTTGTCATTGGTTGTTGGGTGCATCCTTCCCTTTTTTAAAATAGTAAAATGCACCACTAGTTTGACCCAGAGATTTTTATTAAAAATTTTCTTTATTCTACAGTATTTCTATGTTTGTGTGTCCAAAAGGGATAGATTTTTTTCATTTCTTTAGAAAATATAACATGAAATTATTCAATAATGTTTTAATTTATTTACTATTTTTAAATCATAAAAGCTTTCATAATTGATGTAAATTGATTTATCATACTAAAAAATTACTTATTTTCCACATCTTTTTTTCCTTTTAAAGCCAATAACAATTTTTTTCTTGTAAAAGTGCCCTTTTCTGCTGCAGTACTGCAGTTTTTAGTGCATAGCACCATGCACCTTTTCTTTCTAGAGTGAACACTATAGTAGTTTTTCATCCATGCACACCCTAAATATTATAAAAATTCACAAATTTCATTGCTCTTATCTATAATAATGTATAATTTTATTACGTTAAAAATTGTATAGAAAAAACATTAAGTGCTATATGAGAAAATGAAGATTTTCGAATAAGAAAAATAACTGTTTTTAAATTATCTTTTATTAATTTTTAAATTAATGATGGTTCTACATTTCAGTTATCTTTTTCATGTGGAAGAGTAAATGTCATGAATTTCATTAACATATATAATTCTAAAGAATGTTTTCACATTCATGCCGTTTAATATGTTTGACGTATGTTACATTTCATGGCACGAATCTTGCTGCATTAAAATACAATCAAGGATCGATAATCCATGCACCCGTAATCAGCAATTTTCTATAATTTGCATTACTTTATGAATGTAAACAGTTAAATAAACAGTTAAGAAAATTTATTAATTCTTGATCCAAAAATAATTTTCTTTTAAACAAATAATAAAAAAATTAATAAAAAAATCACATCTACATTTTAAAAAATATAACCCTTTTATATTATTAACAGTAAAAAAAAAAAAAAATGCACAATTTATCTAATATGTATTTGTAATTATTTTTATTTAAATGCATATATATATAAATTTTTTACAAAAATAACTTTAAAAAAGCATTTCTTCAGATAGCATATTAAATTAATTATTTAGATATCATATTTATCTTTCCATATTATACTCATTATAGAATTAAAATGCTGTCTAGGAATAATAAAATGATGTAAAATCCATAATATTCTATAATCCACAATATTCCATAATCTGTACAACTTTTGGCCCTAATTTGTACTGATTATAGAACTTCAATTGTAATCTTGCCTAGATTATGCTATAACAATGGTTCCCAACCTCTATTGGTACATGACCCACCTTTAAGTTAAAAAAAAAAAAAAAAAAAAAAAAAAAAAAATTGCAACCCACCAATTATATGAGTGTATGTCAGCATGGAAATTGTTGCATGACCTATGAAAGCCTTCATATATCTTATCGTATGAAAAAGGACAAATATTGATATGTACGATACACTATCGACTAAAACAAGAATTGGTAATCCCAATGTGTGTAACTGAAATAATAATTAAAACAACATACAAAATTACAAAGATAGTAAAATATATGTTTAATTGTTATCAAAACATAACTTCATAATCAGTGACATTTTTTGGTGTGGCTGATAGATTGGTGTTTACCAATGAGGGGATCTATATCAGTATTAAATATGTTTAATTTAAACCTTAAGTCACTGATTACATGCAGTTTGTTTGTGTACTTGTTTTTAAAAAATAGCAAAATAGAAAAAAAAAATTCATAGAAGTATGTTGTTTAAAACCCATCAAAGAATTCAAAGCTGATTTGGATTTTTCTGTATATTCTGCTTGTATATTCATCCAGAAGAAAATTAAGGATTCTGTCATAAAATACAATTTGCTTTTAAAATTTCTGTAATTTTTTTTTTAATTAAGCTGAAATAAAAGGAATATTTTTGGGACAAACTTTGTCTTATAATTCATAGATCAAGAACCGCTGTGGTATTGCATCGAAAAATATAAGGATGACATAGTATAACAATCCTGTATAAAGCAGAATTTTTTCAATTCTTTTTAAGGTTTTAATGAATCCACAGCTGATTACATAGTTCACTATAAAATATTTTATGATTATATATTTTAAATAAGTCAGCTACTTGAAACTTAGGTAGGGCCGTAGCTAAGGGGGTGCTATGAGCGGTTCAGTCATCCCTAAAATATTTTGATCCTCCCCCTGGAAAATATTCCAAGGTCACTAAACGAATTTCTGTTCTTAAAATTCAAATGAAATTCTGCTCAAAAATCTAATTTAGTTTTGAAACCCTTTCGCAGTTTTACAGAATTATTAAATTGTATCTGAAATAAGTGTTTCAACACTTCCCCATCCTATATATATACCACATGGAGCTAATTGGTTCAATTTTGCATCAGTTATACACTCCAAATTTTCATCGTCCTATTCTTTTCTTAGCATAGAATGAAATTATTACAATAGTTTAATAAGAATTGTAGTACCTACAATGTGAAAATGCATTAATTTATTTTTCTGCATCATAGAGAGAGAGAAAAAATTTGAGACCCCCTACATTTTCTTGAGCCCCCCCCCCCCTATTGTTCACCTCTAGCTACGGCCCTGAACTTAAGGCTGTCCAAAAACGATGACACACTTTTTGCAATATTTTTGACCCCTTCACTCATTTGCCACACTTCAACATACCACTCCCCTCCCCCCAACCTTTGTCATGCAATATTACATGCACACAACACATTCCTGCAGTTCAGAAACAAAGCACTATAATATAGATCAGTGTACAAATTTTATCTTTTAACATTCAACTATGATTTTTTTGTGGCATTTGGAAGCATAAAAATACAAATTATTCAGATACTTATTTTGTATGAAATAAGGACAAAATACATAATTACAATATACATTAGTAATAAAATATTAACATAAAAGAGCAGTTGAAAACAAGTATTTTAGATTTTGAAATGAAATGAAATTTTATTTGGCTTTAAATTTTATCATTATTTTATGAACACAATATATACGTTAATTCCAAAAAAAAAAAAAAAAAAACTTTAAAATTTAATCTGCTGATTTTTAATGCTTTTATTTTAAACAAAATGTGGGATGTCAGATTTGTTCTTATCCTCTTCTGCCCCTTGTCATAATTTCACAAACCTCTCTTCCCCCCCCATCCAAGTGTGACATCATTTATGGATGGCCCCTCATTAAAATTACCTTTGTAAACTTAATTTGTACAGAAGGGTAGGGGGGATGCTAAAATCCATGTTTGCCCGGCTGCAAAAGTAGCAAATTTTGACACCGCTTGGTTTGTTAAATTGTTTTAATATTTTATGTAAATTTTGAGGAAATTCATATCGGAATTTCCGTATGCTGTCAATTATATAAAATTTTTTTAATTCAACAGAACAGAATACAACTAAATTCAGTCTATGAGCAATACAATGTTTTAAATTTAGACGTAAATGAACAAAACAAAACAAATTGATGTTTAGAAATTTAAATTTGAATAATATTCTCCGAACTAATTACAAATAAATAAACAAATGAAATTATCTGCTTTACGTAAAGCATTTTAATGCTTTGAATGATTATCGGCAGCGACAGAAGGACGACAGATGGAATTTCGAGTAGGCACGTTATTAAACCGCAAATTGTATAATTTTAGTTGAAGATTAATAAAAGAAACTAATTTAGCATTAACTTATTTTATAAAAGAGAGTGAGATTAATAAACTGATGCTTTAAAGTTACCTGATATTACAAACAGGGCTATACACAAGACGCCAATGAATCAGAGACTAAACCAAATCTCCTTGAAAATGATTCAATCACTCATTCTAAAAAGACTTGTATCGATAATGATTCCATCCTTGGTAGTTGACAAATTATTTATATTATTTATTAATAAAACTGCTGCTATGGCAATATGACTAATACCTTTTTTATCCCTGGTTGCAATCAATGACCTAAGATACTGCAATATTGATTATCAGACAGTCGCTGAACAAAACATGCTTTATAAAGGAATCTTAGATTAATTTTTGTGAGTTATTCAAAATCAAAAAGGTGTTAAATTTATACGCGAGAAAATAATTAATTGTTAGATTCGCGAATTTTCATTGATGATTTCTGCTTCTGTTTTATAAATAAAAATTTTATTCTGTTAATTGAAATTATTTATGGTTTGAATCGTTATTCATGAAAGAATTTGCTCTCGTGATTCATTCATTGTGCTGGCGTCTGTACTTTAGTAATGGGTATACTTAGAAATAATTGCTGATGTTTAAAATCACTTTACTGTTCTATCTTCTTTACTACAATAAATTAATGGAATGTATAATTTTTAATTATTGTTGTATTGGAAATTTTACAACTTGTGGTTTGATAGTATGATGACATATTTATATGTGACCCAACTATCTTTTTTTTTTGCTGGCATTTATAGTCATTTAAAATATTCGGCATACAGGTAAACAAAATGTTTGTCTAGTCGTACAGTCAACTATCAAGTAACTAACTCACATACACTATATGTTAAATACTCTATAAAAACTATGCTTTGAGTTATTATTTAAGAGTTTTTTTTTTTAATAGTAATTTTTAAACTTCATGCCTGTGAACATATTTTACTTACATTCTGAAACATATATTTTTAAATTAAAGATAAATTTAAAAGAATTGTATTTGAACAAAAATTTTACTGTCTTTTACTGTATTTTTGTCAGAAAAACACTAAAATAATAATATTAGACTAAATGGTTTTAACTTGCCATGTATAACAGAGTTCTTAATCCTAGCCAGGTCAATGAAATTTTGCTAAGTATGACCCCAAATATGCTAATTATATTAACCCTTAATTTATGAAAATTATATAGCATAGCAGCTAATAAGAAATATAATGTTATGATAATATTATGTAATACAATTCATTTTTCATGGGGTTTTTTTGGAGGGGGGGGGGTGTATAATAGCTCATTAATAATTTTCTGTTATATGGACACCATGCCAAAATATATGATGATGCTCCAATTCCTTTAAACCTGATCGTGAAAAAGATTTTTATTGTAAATCCCATGAAACATTGTTATTTGCTATTTATGTAAAATAAAACACATGAATGATGATTATTTAACCTTAATCTCAGAAAGTTTTTAGTTTGTTATTATTCAAATTAAAAATACTTTTTTTTTAATATATACATTAATTTATAATTTACTTGTTCTGCTGACACTAAGATGGATTTTACCGTTTGGCAATTACCAGAAAATGGGAAAGTAACGATAAAACTGTTTTAGGAATTTGGAATTCTGCATAATAAAAAGTTGTGTTCGAAAATCCATGAAATGAAATTATGGATGAATTCTGGAAATCTGAAAAGGAGTAGCTTGTTTAAATAGTCATACTTACTTTTTAATATTTATTTTTCAATAATATTTCAAAAGATATATAAATTGTAATCTATAATTCTGGTAATTGAAGTGATTTTTTAGAAGTAACAAACTGGCGAATTAAAAATTACTGCTCATTTCACAAAGTAGCTTGGTACTTATGTATTAACACCACCGCAGCAGAAGTTGTGCTAATGTACTATCTTCTTGTTCATGTATGCACACAGTTATCTTTTGAATTGCTTGTTGTTTGCTGATTTTTGTCACCATTTTTTAAAGCTTTTTTGTGCTTTAGTGCTTTTTTCTCCTTTTTTGACACCATTTTTTGTGGGCCTGTGAACAACAAGATTGCCCTTTATTGGCTCATTAGCGCAACTTCTGCTATGGTGGCGTTAATACGTAAGTACCAGTAGCTTTTTTATTAATGTTTAAGTATATAAATATCTATAATACAGTAGACACCCTCAAATCTACACAGCATGAGACCAGAGGTTGTGTGGATTTCTCGTCATTGCTCTGTTTACATTTTTTAAACAGTAATTTGAATGTAATTAATAATGCTACCAAAACTATAATTAATGCTTACAACATAACAAAATGTTCAAATAAGTAATGAACTAAAATAATAAAAATGTAGATAATTTTGTAAATTATTAAAATAAAAATAAAGGTCATGTTAATAATGTATGTTTAAGTGTACATTATAAATTAAAAATATATTATCCTAAATTATTCAATGAAATTGTCCTCATAAAGGTACATTACTAATTCACATCAAAATCATAAAATAAAGAAATTTTATTTCATGTTTAGCCAGACTTAATAACCAAAAAAGCTTGATTAATCCACAAATATATTTGATAAAAAGATTGAGATTATCAGTGATCAACAAAATCTTGAATTAACTTTTTCAGAAATAAGTTTATTCTTCCTTCGTGTAAAAATATGAATTCATTAATATTAACAAAAGTTACAGATTAAAGTATATATGGAATTGATATAAAGCTAAAAAAGTCAAATTTTGTGCCTATATCTAAACTGATTCATTGTCTACATCGATAAATTATGTGCAGATTTGAGGGAGTTTACTGTATATATAAAGTTTTCAAATATTATATTTTTAAAATGCTCACTTTTTCTTTCAAGAAAGTCTTTCTTTTATTTTTCAAATGTTTCAACTCACATGATTTTCATTTTGCAACAATTATTATGCTTGGCGACAATAGAGTTTGTATAACGGAAAAGTGCCATTTATTTTAAATTTTTATGTTTTTTTATATTTACTTTGTTATGTTCATTTATTTCATTTTACATATTAATTGACTTTTTATTACTTACAATTTTTAACAATTTTATGTAAATTTAATTTTGTTAAATTACTGTTCTGAAAGTGATTGTCAACAATAAACAACTCTGGTAAACCTTTTTAGCAATTTATCTCCTCACTTAATAATGTGCAATAATATTCCAGTTTTTTTTTTTTTTTTTTTTTTTTTTTTTTATAAGGAATTTTTTTTATTAATAAGGAAATTATAACTAAAAAATGCTTTGCTTTCTGTTACTTTGAGAAGAGGGTAGTTTAAAAGTTTCTTTTTATTTTGTGAAGTTTTACATTTCGTGATATATTTTGTGAATTAAAACAAATTAATCAAATTTTATTACTCAGTAAAGGAAATATTTTAAAATCAAAGAAAAGTTTTCAAAAAATTTGATAATTATTAGGGGTGGGGGTGGGATACATGTCAACAATTGTTATATTTTGACTATTTCTGAAACCTGTTAAAAGCTATTGAATCAAAAATTGATCTATATGAATATTTGCACTTACTTCATTCTTTTAGTGAAACTTTTGAATGCATTTATCAAAATTTCTAACTTATATCATCACTCTAATAAATTCCTAAATTTGTTCACATGAACTCAGTTGGAGAGGTAGTTGTGAACATTATATAGGGCACATGTCAGTATTCCCAGCGTCATGGAATTTCAAAGTAGTCAGGGAAAGTCATGGAAATTTCGATATATATAGGAAAACTCAGGGATTTTACAAATGTTTTCTAAAAAGTCTTAGCGATAAAAAAAATTAAATGATGCGAAAGTCATTAAATAGTCTCAGGGAAAAAAATCACAAAATTCATCAAACAATCACAAGGGGAAAAATAACTAGAAATTTGAAGAATAATTGCAGAAAAAAAGTTAGTTTTGACAAAGGATTCTGAAAATAAGTAGAAAATTTCATTGTATTCCCATTTGGTTAAAATAAATTTTGAGATTTGGTCATGGAAAGTCAGGAGATTTCTGACAAATGTCATCATTCTAATAAATGTCTAAATTTGTTCACATGAACTCCATTGGAGAGGTAGTTGTGAACCCATATCGGGCACATGTGCAGATATACATAAATAAGACAAAAATAATTTTTGCATAATGCTGATATTCAACTTTAAAAAATGTCTTGAATGAATTTTTACTTTGTTAACTTTGGAAGACTTACAAAAATACATATTAAAATATTTAATTGTTAAAAAGGACGTCAAATACTAATAAAATACATTAAAAGATCTTAATATTTGACATGTTTTGATTGAATTTACTCAATCATCATCAGAAAAATAAAATATATAAATAAAATTAATATAAATAATTATTAAGATCTTTTAATGTATTTTATTAGTATTTGACATCCTTTTTAGCAATTAAATATTTTAATATATATTTTTGTATTGTTTTAATGGACATATGAGAAAACTTCTATTTATAATTAATGTTTGAAAGACTTTTTTACTTTAATACCTTGTAACAAACAACACCTTGTAAAACAAAGGAAATAGAACAACAGAAATTAAAATGAATAATTATGCTGAGAATTCAGCCAAAATATTGTTAAAAATACAGGTTGTTCCTAAAATCTTGGCATAAATCATCCACACAAAGATCTTTTAAACAAAAAATAACATCTGAAAACACTAAACAGACATTGAAACATGTACTTATTACATCAGATATACAGGTTGTGTCAATACCAGGGTTGGCGGCTTTTAGCCGGGCCAAAAAAAGCCGGCCAGCTTTTTTTGGTTTCATCCACTTAAAAAAAGCCGGCTTTTATTTTTAAAGAGTTAATTTTTATCGAATCCATATTAAATTTGGATTGATTTATTTTTAATACATTTTTAATTATTTAGTACTAAAAAAGTTATTAATTTCTATTTAATTTTTCAGATAAATATGTCTTTATAACCGATAGAAGTCAACTGTGAAGGCATTATGTCTCAAAAATATAAATCTTTGAAAAAAGAAAATATACACAAAAATGTGTTTTAAACTTCTATACTGTAGACTCCCTCAAATCCGCACTCCTAAAATCCGCAATTCTCTAAAATCCGCATATATTTTACGGATGTAAACAATGAAACATTCAGTTCAGATGTAAGTGCAAAATTTGACTTTTTTAGTTTTATATCAATTTCATATATTTTTCAATTTGTAATTTTTTTAAGGTCATTGAATTCATGTTTTTTCATGAAGAAAGAATAATTTATTTCAGAAAAAATAAAGATATTGCTGATATCACTGGTAATCACAATCTTACCAAATATATTTATCTATTTAAGTTTGATTAATATCAAGCTTTTCTAATTATTAAGTCTGGCTAAACCTGAAATAAAACTTCATTATTTTTTTTTTTTATCTTGATGTGAATTAGTAATGTACCTTTATTGAGCAAGTTTCATTGAATAATTTAGGAAAAACACGTTTCATCTTTATAATGAATATTTAATTGTACATTGTTTATTAATTTGACCTTTGCTTTTAGTATTTTTATCATTTTAAAAACTATCTAAATTTTTATTATTTTAGTTTATTACTTATTTTAATATTTTAGCATATTGTAAGCATTCATTATACTTTTAATTTCATTATTAATTACATTCAAATTACTTTTTAAAAAATGCAAACAAAGCAATGACCAGAAATCCGCAAAATTCTAAAATCTGCAAAACCTCTGGTCCCAAGCTGTGCGGATTTGAGGGAGTCTACTGTATTTCATAGTTCTACTTATATTACACATTCTTAAGAATTATATTTAATTGAATTATGACAAAATATAATACATCAAAGCATTCCTGGAAACATTCTCACAGGTCAATATATAAAGATTAAGTCATAAAATGAACAATGTTGAAAAATAAATTCGGAAGGATTCAGTATTTGAGGAAAATTTAACACATTCGCTGCCGATCACGTGCCAACGTTAAGGGGCCTCTCACACGCCAGCGTGTTATGTCTCAATAGCCAGTCACGCGCTAGCACAGGAAAATCTCTCACTGATTCTTTGTTATGAAAAGTAAATCGGCTTCTGGGAAAAACCCACTTCTACAGCGCGGAATTAACTATCTTCACATCTTTACGTAAGCAGCAGCGAACATGTTAATACATAATTATATAACATTAAACAACAACAAAAAATGTTCTAATAAAATTTGTTGAATTAAAATTTTGAATAGCTCTTTGTTATTTAAAAGGGCACATATGCCCACTTGCATGAATGAATATATTCATGCATATGCTAATTGAGAATGCTGAAAATAAATTGGGAAATATAATATATTATAAAATATGCATAATTCGAAATACTATTTTCAATAGTGAGAATTTTTTTTTTATATGCATGATTTTACAGGTTTATAGGGAATAAAACACGACATTTTAATATAACTCTTAAAATTAGTTAAGTAATAAAACATGTAACTAAGTAACCATAGTCCTCTTTAATTTTATAAAACTGTAAAAAATGGAAAAACCAAGGATAGGTTTAAAGGTCAACGTAAATCAGAAAGAGCACTTGGCATGGCCATTTTATAATTTAGTTGACATATTTGCAATTCTGGCTATAAACCACTAGCAACCCCATCAATGCGTTATTCTAGTAATAATGTCTTCTTTATTGAAAAATTGGGCTATAACCCAATTTCTCTTAATAAATCATAATTAAAATCCCAATTTTTATTTTAAGAAATAAAGTTATTTAACTCAAAGTAAATTAAACATCATTAAAATTAGTTAAAAGACACTTAAAAATGTGTAGCTTAAAATTAAAATGCTTCACTGAATAAAAGCCACTTATGGCCAAAAAAGGCCAATTTTGGCAAAAAAAAAGCCGGCTAAAACCAATAAAAGCCAACCGGCCTGGCTTTTTTAAAGTTTAGCCGGCTTTTTTGCAACCCTGGTCAATACAATATGAAATTGGATTATCATTCACAACCTTAACAATAATGGAATATTTTAGAAAAATTTGCATCATCTACTAATTTTGCTTGCATGAAATATAATGATATTATCGGAAGTAACTGAGTTTTTGCTGGTGACACGGGTGGCAATCATTTCGTCGACACCACTTCATCGACATATCATTTTGTCGACATGTACATTTCGTCGACATGTACACTTCGTCGACATATATTTCTGATGTGTATTGCACATAAGTATTAATCACTAGATGGCGCTGGTTGAGGCATTTCAGTAATGAACAACCTACAAAAATAGTTAATTGTTAACATTATTTTATTTAGAATCAACACTTATTAATTAAAGCATCTAATGAAACAAAATAGATGGTTAAAAAAATTAAGCAATTGATATATCAATAACTAATGCAATATTTATAAAATTAATTAGTTATTCAAGCTAATACTTAATTGCTGTACCATAGGATTAATATTTTAATTATTTTAGATTGGTGATTTAAAATGGTGGATTATTTAAGATGGGCGATTGTTATGGGTTTACGAATAAGAATGAAATGATGAATGTGTTGATAAATATTCAATTTGAATTTGAGAACAGCCTCTACATACTTGGATAAAAAAAAGTAAAAGTTCCTTTAACTTTTGAGGGGCAAAGCACTTCTATTAATTAAATGCTGAAATTATCAAATGACACCACAACTTAAAAGCAAATTTATTTCAAAATAGACAAATGCTTATCTTCGCATACTTGATGAAATGAAAATTTCCATTTCAAAATTTTGGTGTCAATGTGACATTTTTCAATTAAAATTAAGTTTTATATATTTTATACCACTGCCCTTCAAGGGGTTAAATATTAAAATTTAATGTAGTATTTTTAATGAAGATATTTGTAAATCTTTTCTCAGGATACAAAGTTTATAAAACAGTAATTATAATAAATTTTTGTTTCCTATTTGAATTAATTATCAAATATTTTTTATTTTTGAGAATATCTCATGCATTCTTTATATAAATACATTTAAATTATGAATGGTTCTGTTATTGATGAAAATATTTTAAATTATTGTTTTTTCAAACCAAATTTTTAATGTGTTTTAAATTATATTTTTTTCCACAATGTAATTTGTGCATTGTTTTTTTTTTTTTTGTGGTGTGGGAAGGGGGTAATGCATTTTTAAAATATAAAATTTGATGGAGTACTTGCTCTTACACCTCCTCGTGGTGTACCCTGGAAACATTTTTTTTTTTTTTGGCCTAAGGTATGGGCGACGTTAATATTTTTGTTTTATAATAATTTACAAAACATCTATGTGTTCACAAATAAAGTTATCGACGAAAGGTAAATTACATACAATGTGTAGACGAAATGCTATGTCGACGAAGTGTACCTGTCGACAAAATTAAATGTCGACTAAGTGTACCTGTCGACGAAATGATTTGTCAAAAAAATTTGACGAAACGAAATGTCGACCAAAATTGGCGTTTATAACAGATTTTTTGAAATGTGACTATTCAAAAGTAGTCCTCATGAGATAAAAATTGCATAGAACTAAAAATGTCATATATTTATCAAAAAATCATGTCAACTAATGCATGAGAAATGACCTTAAAAGTTAGGAAAAGCATTTTTTTAAAATTCTCTATTTTTTTTTATTCCAATGTTGGCAGATATACTATTTAGCTTAATAACTTCTGGATTATTTTATATTCACTCCGAGTATGACACACTTCATCATAAATGTTGATAAAATTCAGTGAATTTTCAAAATTTTTAATTCTTATTCCAAAAATATGAATCGTATTGAAATTGATCAAAGGGTTTTTGAGTTATGAGCTTTTAAATGTTTTCCAAACATGGTCGATTTGCTGCCATTTTGAATAGCACATGTGACAACCTAAAAAACTATTATACTTTTTTCAGGTTTAAGCTAGAATTTTAAATTTATTTATTTATTTTGTTTTGTTCAGAATAAAATACACTTTCATTTAAACAGATTTTTGTGCATGTTATTCCATTAAATGGTGTCAGAAAATGTCTTAATTAATTAAATTAATTAATAAAAGATTCTACTTCAATGGCTGATTTCCCCAATTACTCTCCTTTCAATTTTCTTTTAATTGCATAAATAAGTAGTTCAAAGTATGCTTTGGTGCCAACAAATTTTTAGCTGTATCTTTCATTTTGCTGGCTGGCAGAATTTTCTAGAAATCCTAAATGATTTCAAATGCATGCATGCAAAATATTAGAAAAATTTGTGAATTTTTACTGAACTTGATCAACAGTTCAGTAGTTGTTACTTCAAAAACAATTCTGAAAGTTCTACTCTCAAATCCATAACTTTTAAGAAATTTTGCGTGTCACATCACAAATTTGGTTGGATCGAAAACGATATTGAAATCAAAAGAAGAATCCCAACCTCCTCTTAGAGATAACTCACAATACCAGACCCCTCTCTTCCCATCCCCTAAAGTGCTGTATGTGTACATCTCATAAATTCCAGAGAATGATATAGGTGGAACAGAGTCAACATTTTTACTTATAGACACATATCCTCACTCGATTCAAGTCCCTATGCTTAAGGCTGCAGAATGTGAAAATTTAACGAATGAAATTTATGCCGTTTAAAGAAATGAAACTTGTAAAATCGAATGCTTAATTCAAAGTTACATGTTCAAAAATGTCTTGTTTATTATATTTTTCTTTCTGTTTTCAGATTCAAAGGTAGGTAAAAAATTTATGCTGAAATTCAATAAGTCATTTGCTTGGACCAAAATGGCAACAATATGATAAAACTGATTCTTTGAAGAAGTTTCTGTCATCATCTGAAACAGAACTTTTTCACATGAAAAAATGTCATTGATTGCTGAAGAAAATTCTTGCTCCAGTGAACAGCACATTGTTCCTCAAAATGAAGATAAAGAAAAACATTCCTTTATTAATACAGGAGAAAAAGTTTTATTTTGTGAGGTATGTTCAAAAATATTTTCTAAAAACAGGTATATGAGAAGACATCTAAAAGAGATTCACACAGAAGAAAAACCTTTTGTTTGTGAAATATGTTCCAAGCGATTTTCTCGAAATAGCTATCTAAGAAATCATTATTTGACTCACATAGGAGAAAAATCTTTTGTTTGTGAAATATGTTCCAAAGGATTTTCTCAGAATAGTGATCTAAAAAGGCATCTCTTGACGCATACAGGAGAAAAACCTTTTACTTGTGAAATATGTTCCAAGGGATTTTCTAAGAATAATAATTTAAAAAATCATCTCGTGACGCATACAGGAGAAAAACCTTTTGTTTGTGAAATATGTTCCAAAGGATTTTGTCAGAATAGTAATCTAAAAACCCATCTCTTGACACATACAAGAGAAAAACATTATGCTTGCGATGTATGTTCTAAAAGATTTTCTCAGAATGGTCATCTAAGAAGGCATCTCTTGACTCATACTGGAGAAAAGCATTTTGTTTGTGAAATATGTTCAAAGAGATTTTCTCATAATGGTTATCTAAGAAGGCATCTCTCGATGCATACAGGATGAAATCCTTGTGTTTCTCAAATGTGTTACAAAGGATTTTCTAGACATTATCAATTGGACGACATCTCGTGATTGATACAGGAGAAAATGCTTTGTTTGCGATAGATGTTTTCCAAAGGATTATGTTATAACCATTATTTAGAAAAACATTTCATTCTAAACCTCTTGAAAATCTCCTGTATTTTTTTAATGTTTCAATTGAACCCTGGATGTGTCGTTGCATTTAATGTTATCACATCTTTTATCATTTGAGATGTTTTAGCGTTTAGTAATAAAATAAAAATTGTAATCTTTTTCATAATTGTCACAGTTGTCATTTTGATAAAAAGCAAATAACTCCAGATCTGTTCATTAGTTTTCAGTAAAACTTTTGGATAGTTTTAATTTTTGTTATTTTACTATAAAGGAATTTTCCTCCAAAATTAAAAAAATATTCCGACCTGAAAAGGATAAATTGTACCTCAACTTCTTATGCGATTGGAAAAGCTTTATTGAAGTAACACTTTTAAAAATAGAAGAAAAGTGTGCCAAAAATAAATTTTGTGCAAAAAAATCTTATTTTTTAAATTTTCTTCGTAAAGAACTTTCAAAGGATTCAGATGAATCATGTCTCATTATCATGTATTCTTTGAACCCAGCATGTGCTGATTATTTTTCTAAAAATATATAAGTAATTAATCGAATATTGATACGGCATCTTTAGTCAATTCATAAATAACAGTTTTATAAGCTAATCAGACATGCACTTTTTTTTCTAAGGTCTTGTTTCTTCTGCTTCTTGTTTGTTCCTGCATTATGAAATACAAAAAAATTTCTAAGTCATGGCAATATTGCCTCCTATCATCTGTATAATTGGAGGCAATTATAGTTTAATCATGTGACTGTCATCAATAGTTCCAGGCTGACCACCTTGTTTTTTATATTTCAAGCAGCCATTTTGGTACTTTAGCCAAGTGCAGGGAATAAATCACCAAATACTGTTCCATCGCCATCATTTCATTTTTATTATAATAGTCCAAATCACGTGACTGCAATGTATGTCTTCGCTTTTTATATGCAAAGAATCTTTTTCTTTAAAAAATCAAAATTATTTTTCCGAATAAAACTGCATAAAAGTTCCCATAATCGTAAAGGATTCTTGATACTTTTATGTTAGCCAAATGCAAATGTCCCCTATACCATTTTTTAACTCACCGTTTAGCATTTTTTATTTATTGCGTGGTTAATTAAAACAATGTTTTGATGTTGAAATTAAAGGTACTACTTGGTTATCCCGTCGACCAATTTCGCGAAATTATAGAAATCGCCAAGCTATTAGTGAAGTTATACAAATTGATGTAAATTTTATTTTAAATAATAAAATAAATTAAATAGCAAAACATTAAAAAAATACAAATTACAGGTCAAATTTAAAATCACTTGTTGGCGTAGTAAACACGGGTTTTGTGTTTAATTTCGAGTGAATGTGATACGTACAGGAAGCTATTATTGGTATTTTAATCGTAAATTTTGGTGATAGTTTTGGCCGGCGGGTTAACCAAGTAGTACCAAACTATGTGTCATGGTTTTCTGTATTATTACTTTTTCTTTCCCTTTTTTAGGAATAAGCAAAAGCCACGAATTTCAAACGTTCCAATTTTAAATATAAGTGTGATATTTTAAATAAAAAATGAGTGAATCGGTTACATGAAAAAAATAATGAAATAGGAAAAAAAATGTGACAGAAATATTGCTTTGATTTATCACTTCCGCCCATCTAACAAAGAAATCCTATCGACCAATTTCGCAAAATTATATAAATTGCCAGACTGCTTGCTCACCGGATTATACAAATTGACATAATTTTTATCTTAAATAACAGAAAAATAAATAAATTAGCAAAATATTGATAAAAACAGGAATGAAACATCAAACTCCCTCGATGACGTAGCAAACACATGTGACGTGTTTAATATGAAGTAGAGTGTCTCAAAAATATAAATTTTTAAATATTTTGACTCTTACCCCCTAAAAAGTTTAATATGGCGAATTTAAGATCTTCTGTACATTTTCTACTCGAAAAAAATATTCGCAAGTCCTCTCAAGGTCGCCAAAAAGTTTTGGAAATTTCATTAATTCCATAATATTTTACTTTTACTTGTCAAATTATGATTTTTCAAATGTATATATAGTCAAAGTTCCATAATCCGCACAAGCTGGGACCAAATGATGTGCGGATTATGGAATATTGTGGATTATAGAGTATTGTGGATTATGCGTCATTTATTATTCCTAGAGAGCATTTTAATTTTAAATCAGTATAATATGAATTTATAAATAAGAAATCTAATAATTAATTTGATATGCTATCTCAAACAATGATTTTTTTTTTGTTATTTTATTATAAAAATTGATTGCATTTAAATAATTAATAAAAATAATCACATGCATAATCCATAATACAGTTTGTATCTTACTGTTAATATAATAAAGAAGTTATATTAAAAAAAGAGGTGTTTTATTATGATTTTTTTTCAATTACTGTACTATTTTTTTAAAAAAATTCCTTTTTGGATCACAAATTTTTACATTTTCTTAACTGTTTATTTCACTGTTTACATTTGTAAAGTTGAAGCGAATTATAGAAAATTGCGGATTATCGATCTGTGACTGTATGTCTTTTCTAAAAAAATGTACCCTATAAGTAGTATTTGGAATAGAAAATATGATAAAATGACTAAAAGCGAAATTCATTCAAAATTGACGACTGCATTGTGCAAAGAGTTTTGTACCACTATCTTTAAAAAAAGAAGCTAAGACACATAGATGATCGACTTTTCTTATTTCACTTGGTTATAAATCAGGTAATGATTTCCCATTCCAATGAACTATTGTCAGTCAGGATTGTCCATCTGTCTGTATATAACAATGCAAAAACTGCCCAAACGAATCGTGTGAAATTTAAAATATATTATTATTACATAATTTTGTCAAATCTTTTTTTAATTTTATGAAAATCGGATGCATAGTTCAATGACTGGGAGAATCAAAAGCATTCCGATACATTACGGTCAATGGGGGAAAAATTTTCAAGTGCATTTTAATGTGGTTCACTTTTTCGAACGTAATAAAATTGATATGTATCTATGAGGTTTATACTATAATATACATTCTGTACAATCTGTGGTGCAAAGAATAATTGTTATTGAATTACGGGGCCGCACAAAACTATTCCATTACAGTTCTAGGAAACTATTTAACATTTTATAAAATTGATATAGGTTTCTGAGAATTACTACAAGTTATTTCCTGTATAATAGAAAGTAGGAAATATGTACAGGAACACACAAATATTTCAAACACTATACTATATCCGAAGTGCTGTTTACTGTAACAGCAAAATCTGAATATTTTTAAAATGCCGTTATAGTCGACCGCACCTCATTTGCTACATTTTACGTGTAATTTCCAACTTGTTTTAAAAAGAGCAGCATCTATAACTTCATCGCATTATTGATCCAATATTTTTTTGAAAGATAAAACGATCATTCTTTTGGTAATTCTATCCAAAAATGGGATATTTGATTTTTGTGAAAAAGCAAGTCATAACAGAATGAGCGAGATCCAATTGAAATGATTTTGCAGAATGTACAAATAGGAAAGATTAATCATTTCAAAGGTCGTATTTTTAGCCATTACCTATGTACCAAAATCTGAATTTTTTCATCATAATTCTTTAACGTCAGCTTGTGTACGGATTTCCAATTTTAGACGAATTTTCGCTGAAATGTTGTATACTCGGCTTATGTATGGAAATATACGGTACTGCTCGTTTCCATTTAAATCTTTAATTTTTTTAAAGATGTTGCATTGGTCTTATGTCTTATTGGAAAATTGATATTTCCCTTCATTATATATATATATATATATATAATATATATATGCATACAATGTTGTAAACAATGACAGCACTCAGAGCCGTTTTTAGGGATATACGACAGGTGCGGCCGCACAAGGCCTCGCTCATAGAGAGGCCACGCACCTGGACACAAAATATTTTCCCTTTCATAAAATGAAAAATGTATAATAGAAAAACTTTAATATAAATTTATGATTACAGTTAAGAAAAAAATAGTGGTCTTGGCATAAAATATAGCCTATGTTGGAAGAGGGACTTTCACCATCAATTTGCAACCATTACTTTTGAAATTTGTTCAGTACTTGCAATAAATTATCCCCACAAAAACACAAACAAACGCTGCTCTTTTATAATAGCTAGAGCATCAAACCTTGCCTTCCCTCTAGTCACAGTGTACGGGTGAAAACTACTTTTTTAATTCTTAGTATAGATAAGATTATGTTAAGAGTCTGAAAGCTAAAGGCTTCGCAAAATCCTTGCACCGGACCTCGCTTTAAAATGGCCTCCTTTAGGACGGCTCTGATAGCACTATCACTGATTGAAAGCTTCTTAACAGGTATAGTGAAAGTATATAAAAATATCAAGTACAGATTTTAATTATGTTTCTATATTTAATTATTATTTTTATTATTTTTTTTGTTACAATAGATTATAAAAAATTATTAATGGAAATAAAATACATAATTGATCATCACGTATGTTTTTTATTAAAATAACATACTTTTACGAAAATCAGTAAACTTGTGTGACTTTGAAATCTTTTCCAAATTTATAATAATTAAATAATAAATAAATAGGTAATAAATAAATAATAATTAGTTCTAACATATATTTTAATAATAGAAGTAGAAGAAACTTTTTTGAATGTCAGACTAACCTTAAAATAAATAAATAAGTAAAAATAACATTTTTACATTGAATTTTGAAACACTCTAATGTGAAGTGAAGGCAACATTTTCGATTATCCATCATAGTAATTTAATCGTATAGTTTTTTGCTGATTTTTTCGTGTAATCAAGTAGTACAAAATACCGATTTCCTGAGTTCGCTGTCACAATCTTCCGATTTGAGAAAGGATTATTCAAGTAAAATGTAAGTTAATTTAGGAATAAATGTAGCATGAGCATATATTTAATTGAGATCAAACTGGTCGCCAAGGGAGGCTAGTCAAATAATATAATACGAACAAGTCTTGTGTGTTTGCAAATTTTATTTATAAAACATCTCTGATAACTTATTTTTGTATCCTACCATTTTGAGGTACGAGAAGATCATTGAGAAAGGGCACATGTTTGAAAAAATTTGATAAGGGAGTCATTTTGTTCTCACTATGGGTCATTGTATTTTAATGGAAATGAAGATACAAACAAGTATTAAGTTGTAGAAAAGTTGGCAGCAATCGAAATTGGAAAACTGACAACATTTGGTCAGATTTGGCAGGAAAATCGATTTTCAAGATGACCAATGCTAATAATGCTTCATTTCAAATGAAACAATGTCACCAATATATAATTGTTATTTTGCTAAAAATGTATTGTTTTATCGAATTAAAGCTAATTTTGTCTAAGCTATGCCCAGTCTTTAATGCTGTTATGTATAATACGAGCAAACGTTTGTGTGTGTTTAAAAAACAGTTCTAATGGTTTTAAATGATTGTTGAAAATTGATTTAAAAATACCTTCCAATTGTAATAATTTTAATATTAAATTTAAGTGTGCTGCTATCTATGTTCCAATTAAAACGATGAAGAATTTAATAATTATAAATTAATTTTTTATATTTATTAATTAAAACTTTATATACTGGTGCCAGTTTTAAGTACCATTAAGGGTGTTTTTAAATCATAAAGGGAAACTTTGTGACATATGCTTAAATTTATTTTTGTTCGGAAATGCATGAAAATAGCAGGTGTTGTTCTTCAGAAATTGTTTAATTGCACTCAATTTTCTGGGTTTTTTTTTTAAAACACAATAGATCTTTTATAAGAAGCCTTCAAAGTTGACGTTTTTGAGCACATTTCTCGACGAAAGCAGGAGAAAAACGGATGATCACGTGATCGAAATAGCTTAGATCTGGATAGTTAACTTAAATATAATAAAATAGTAAACTAAGTTCGATTCGAAACCGCTTTCATAGTCAGGCATACCAGTTTTAAATCTTTCTGTTAAAAAAATGAATTTGCAAATGTGTCAAAACGTTTTGTGCTTGTTGATCGGAGTAGTTGAGAACACCCTTAAAGAAAATTCCATGTAAAATTCATTTAATTCTTCTATACTGTTAAAAGTACATTGTACTTTTCGTACAAAATAATTTGCTGATTCCTGCTGTAGAAAATAGAAGTAAATGTCGAAGCTCGCCATTTTTCAGTGTGGTTCTTTTCTAGACTCTTCAACGGGGTGTCTTTTTTAAAAATGTTATAAATAATTTAACTGCAAAACACTTCTTCCATTACAGTAGGTGGCATCCCAGTACATTCGTTGACAAAGAACGATGATTTTCATAACAGTATTTTTACTTAACAAAACTCATTATTCTTGCACTTATTTTGCTTAAATAGCTCTTACAACCGATTTTTCAAATTGGTTTTAATTAAAATAACTATATATCAAGGTCGAGTATCACTTACACTCAGGGGATTCCGTACAATAAATATAAAAATAATTAACTATATTATGTTAGTGAAAGAAATCATTCCTAAATAAATAATAAAATTTTGTAGAAAACTGCAAATATAGGGTTGGTACAGCGTAGATGCAAACATCTCTCAATTATACATGAGTCTTATACAAGGCAGGCAAGTTTAAAATCGGAAATTGTTTATAAGAAAATGTTCCTCTGTACTTACTAGATTTCATCTTAAAACCGTTTATAAAATAAAATTTCTGGTTAGAAACACGTTTGTCTGCTATCAGGCTCCAGAATAATTAATAGATGTTGGCATACATGGGTATAGCTTTTTATACTAGAAAAGTATGAATGTTTATATAATAAAATTTCACAGAGATATGAAATCTAAAAAATATCAGATACTACTGTTCTATATAACTCCCATTTTAATCTTATGTTATTATTTTTCTTTTTTAATGATCTTAATTTGGTAATGACAATAAAAATAGTGCATACTTAACACTAGAACCGCGGGACTTTCGGTATACCAAGAACCGCGGAGCGGGTCAATTTGACCCGAGATGCAAAATGATATATAAATATGCTGAAATACTTAATTTCGTTAGTTAAAAGATGGTATTTTCTTATAATAATCAATATTTCTCAGTATTTACATCATTTTTTACACATGAATTCAACAGAAGTTCGCTACATTTCAGAAAATGCTATTATTTAAAATTACCATTTCATTAAGTATGATGAAAATGTATTGAAAAAATATTGAATTGATATTCTAAACATAAATAAATATTAATAAACATTAATAAAAAAAAACAGAATATCCCATTCAAATAAGATTAGATATAAAATATAAGAATAATTTAAACAAAATATTTAAATTACAAGTTACTTACTAGTTTTACTGATTTATCTAATCCAATTTATTTTATGCATTTGCTTGAAAAACATGTTTAAATATTTTGAACATTTACCTAAAACGTGTGGGTAAATTATATTTTGAATAATTATCTTTAGTTTTATTTTCATCTTTTGTTGTGGTAACAAACTCTTTCATGCTTAGTTTATGTTTTTCATCGTTTTTAGTGTTTCTTCTTGCCCAAATGACATTTTTTTTTTGGGGGGGGGGACGAGAAATATACTGTTATTTTACGTCTTTAACCTAGTCTTGAATATATTAACGTATACTAATAGATAATATACGCATGCAATTAGGCGTATACTAACTAATTTTACGGTTACAGACATGCATAAAACCCAAGCAGTGATAGTAGCAAAATACAAAATATTATAAATTGCATTCATCGGCCTCCTATAAGAAGCAAGCTTGACATATGCAGACTTTCTGTTATCTGGGAAATCACACAGCTACACTTAGTTTATTTGCGTTGCAGTAAACAAGTGTATTTAGTATTTTTTATGATTATCAAAATTTTAACAGTTAAATGTAGAATGCTAAGCAACTAAACATTTTTGCTCTTTTTTTAAATGTGTTAGAAGAATAGCCGCATTCATTTCTGATTTTGACATTTTTACAGAGATTTGTATATCTCCTCTTGGTCATTTTAACGTTTCTATAAGGTCAGTTTCTTATTAACATCTGCAAGAAACTAGAACGTGATACGATACTGAATTTATCCGGTTTTGGTAGACATACACTGTGTAAACCTCTAATGCTTGTGTTTTTGTCCTTTTTAGTTAGTTTTACAGTTTTCTTTTCACCTTCTTTGTGTCCAGGTGTAAATGCGTAAGTTAATGCTTATTTATTTTTCCGATTTTCATGAGTATAAAATTCAAATTTTGTCACTTTTCTTCAAATTCTCAATTTTTTTATATCCGATTTTTTATCTTATAAATTTTACAAACTTTCATTCAATACTGACAAATTTCCATCTAATATTCTAATGAAAAAGTCCAACAATGTTAAAATTATACCCAGTGTCGTCGTCACTTTTTCATCATTAAAGTGTATTTTTTTTTTCATTTACAGGCAGATATTGATCCTCAATCATTTACATTATCAATCCTTTTCAGATAACAGTTGCTAATATCTAAAGTTCCTTTGACAATAATATTAAGACAAAGGAAAATATTTGTATATTTCAATAAATACAGAATAAAAGCAACTCCAATACTACTTCTAAATATCTTTTGTAATTTCCCATTTAAATCACCCATTCTTCACATCAAGAATATATGATCTTAAATGAAAATTTTCACTATCCCCCCATCCAATTCTGCCTACTAGAGGAATATATAGTGGGGCAGATGTACTTTCTGATTACTTCTAAAAATATGCATCTCTATTTTGTCATTTATGCATTAAAACATATTACGGGTCAAATTGACCTGCTTCGCGGTTCCAGGTATATATAGTTGTAACTGAAAAAATATTTATGTTATTCACTATTAAATACGAAAAATTGTTGTTTACCTTAAAATATTAAAAGTCAGAAAATGAAACATTTTTTTCAATGAAAACTTATCGCGCGGCGAGAAATTAAACATCGATTTGGGTCAAATTGACCCGCTCCGCGGTTCTAGTGTTAATAGAATGTATTGTTATGTTGTCTCAAAACATTTAAGCTCCAGAACGCTAAACGAATATAAACCATGACGAAATAATTGAAATATAACATTAATATAATCAGGTTGTTGAGGAATTAATGTAGATAAATATGTCTTAACACAAATATTTAGTTTTTGGTTTAATCGTATCTATTCAAGGTTTGGAGCATTGAACTTCCACTTATCAAAACCACTGGAATGGAATTGAGTCCACACTTTATACTGAACGAATTGTTCTCATACTTCATTACATCAGCCTGTAACATATAGTTATGAACCCGAATTTTTAAATTGGTTCTGGATGATTGAAATACGGAGTGAGTTAAAAATGCCTCTTTTTCCTTGATGGATTTTAAGGCACCAGTAAACTTCAGTCCTCATTTTCAGCTAACAAAAATTTGAGTTATTTCATGAGCTTGACAAATCATCTGATTCCATTTCTTTTGTATTCACATTTTTAGATTGAAAATATTATAACCATTTTTTTAGATCGAGCTCTACTTTTCTCTCTGGTTCCACGAGTTTTTTATATGATATATATAAATAATTAATTGAATTTTTACTCAATTCATAAATAACGGTTTCATGAGCTAATCAGACGTGCACTTTGTTTCTAAGATCCCGTTTCTTCTTATTTGTTTTCTACACCATCGAATACAGAAAATTTTTAAGGCATTTCTATATTACCTCCTATCATCTCTATAATAATAGCCTAAGTCATGTGATTGTCACCAATAGTTTTGGGCCGGACGCTTTGGTTTTTATATATCAGGCGGCTATTTTCGCACTTTAACCAAATGCAGGAAATAAATCGGCAAATACTGTTCCATTGCTATCATTTTCTTTATATTGTAATAGTCCAATTCATATGACTGTTATGTACTACTTTGCTTTTTATATGCAAAATTTCCTTTTTATAAAAAAATAAATTATCCTAAAATTATTATTAAATTACTTAATAAATTATTATAAAATAAGCATAAAGAATTCTTGATACATTTATGTCAACCAGGTTCAAATCTCATGAATGGCATTTCTTAACATGGCAGTTAGTATTTTTTTAACGGACTTTTTTACCACCGATTTGTCCACCGATTACTTTGTAACTATGCTACTGATTTTGATTTGAAATACTAGTGGGTGCTCTTGAATTGGAACCAATTCCGTTTCATAAAACTTAGTTCAGAACTTTTTTAAGTATTAAAAAGAATAATGATTTATCACAAATTAGCTTTCATAGTTGCAACTTTTTCAAATCATAAGCATATAAAAACTATGTATTCATATGCATCAGAGCCAAGTCGTCGCCAAACTTGGCGCCATCGGGTGAAGTATCGCCAAATTTGGCGACTTAAATAAATTGCCATAAATGCAATCAACTTGGTTGTAGCTGAGTAATTTGGCGACATTCTCATTCAAATTCAAGAATGGATCTATTCTAATCTGTATCTTCGCATTTTCTAACCTTTCGTCATATTTACAACTTTCAATCAGTAATCGCGTTCAAACTAGTAATTTAATGTGTATATTCCACTTGGTTATGGCGTGAACCGTATTCGCCAAAAACTATTAGCCAAATTACACAAATTAATGTATTTTTTTCGTTTCAATAACAAAAAATACCAAACAAATTAATAGAATATTAATAAAAGTGGTACTTCTAGGTTATCCCGTCGACCAAAAAATATCGCCAAACTATAAGATTAAATGCCAATAATCGATGATCGTGAATGTCACATTCAATGACATTAAATGCGATTCACGTGTTTAAAATGTCATTAAGTGATTTTTATTTCGACTTTTTATTAATACTTTTATTAATATTCTACTAATTATTTGCTTTTTCGTTATTTAAAATAAAAATTATGTCAATTTGTATAATTTGGCTATTGGCTTGGCGATTTGTATAATGTGGTGAAATTGGTCGACGGGATAACAGAGTAGTATAAAAAAATCTTACTTATTTGTTAAATTTTCTTCTTAAAATTTTCCCAAGGGTTTAAGTGAAGCATACCTCATTATCGTGTAGGGAAGAGCAGGGAGGGATGGAACAGTTATGTTAATTAACAAAAATATTTTTTACTTTTCGTTAGTTCAAAGCACAAATTTTCATAATAACATTTTGAAGCATTTTAACAAATTAAAAATATATAAGTTTGATGATAATAATTAAAAATTTAAATTAATCAACCAATTAATAATAAAAATGATATCCTTCCCTTGCATGAGGTAAGAATGGGACACATTTTTAAATTGAAAATTCATATTTATTTTTTAAAAAGAGATGACAGAAATAACAAAAGTAGTTTGTCATTTAGATACTACTTGGTTATTCCGTCGACCAATTTCATCAAATTATACAAATTGCCAAACTTTTCACTAAATTATATAAATTGACATAATTTTATTTTAACCTCTTCAGACCTGAGCATAAAATAACTCTACAAATATATATTTATGGCTTTTGCATAATCGAAATGACATCATAGGTGAGAGAAAGGATCATTTTTATGAAACCAGTACTTTAGGGGACTGGTCATTTAGGTTTACAAATATGGATATAAAAGTACTAATCCACTTAAAACATCAGTTTAACTGTCAGTAATGTAATTTTTCGCAATTACAAAATAAAAATCTTTAAACGAGTAAATAATCAGCAAATCCTCGAACATTTTTATTGTAAAGCATTTAAGTTAAATAATCATGAATATTTCTTACTTTTTTGGCCACATTGTCTCGAAGATATTTTCGAAACTCGGATGAAAATAATTTTCATTTTATGAGGTAATATTCATCAGTTCTGACATTTATTGGTTTTGTTTTAAAGCAAAAAAAAAAAAATATTCTACTGCATAGAAGCAAAGTAAAAATGAAAAAAAATTCAAACAGTTTAGTTATGAGGAAAAGAATGGAGATACACATTTGTGTACCTCAGGTCTGAAGAGGTTAAAAAACGGAAAAACAAATAAGATAGTAAAACATAATCTAAAACACAAATAAAAAGTTGAATTAAAAATCACTCAATGATGTAACAAACACGTGTATCGTAGTTAATGTCAAGTGAATGTAGCATTTAGTTTCATCCATTATTGGCAATAATCTTATATTTTAGCGCTAGCTTTTTGGTCGACGGGATAACCAAGTAGTACTGTCATTTACATTCCTAAGGCTTATTGTAAATCACAACATTTATTTTACCGTATTTACTAGTGCATAACACGCATTATTTTTTTAAAAAAATTAGGGCAAAACTCTTAGGTGCGCGTTATACAAGGAATAATTTTTTGCTGCTGGAATAAAATCCAGCGATATACATATGTATCAAGAAATGTATTCAAAGAAGACATTAAAACTCCGAAAATCTAATTAATTGAAGTCGAACTATTTCTGCATGTTTTTTCATTCCTTGCACTTTCTTATACAACAAAGCTAGTAACATTATTCAAAAACAAATTAGAAATTCTCACTGCTCTCCCCTCCATTTCATTCACTCCCTATCCGAAGTCTAAAAATGTATTCTCGCTTTGTTTTCTGGCTTGATGTAATGTTTGTTTTAACCTTATCTACCGAAATTCATTTGGTCATTCATTCACTTGCTAATCAAATTTATGGTGCGCGTTATATACCGGATTTTAAAAAATCGCCATTTTTTAACACTTTCCAACAAAGTTGAAAAGTGTTTATGCATTCGGTTTGTCTGGCCGGATGTCCGGATGGCCGTCTGTCCGCGCTCTAACTCACGTAAATATACTCGGATTGTCATGAAATTTTAGGACGTTATTGACATTTATCCTAGTACGAACCCTATTGAAAATGAAGTTTCTACCATGATTAGTTTATCTAAAGAGAGAATCAAAAGTTTCCCATTACAGTACGCCCTATGGGGAAAAATCGTTAATATATTGGGATTGCCATGAAATTTTAAGACGTTATTGACGTGTACCCTAGCACAAGCCCTATCGAAAATGAAGTTTCTGCCATGATCAGTTTATCTACAAGGCGAATCAAAAGTTTCCATTACATTACGGCCTATGGGGAAAAATCGTTTTAAAGGAATTTTAAAGATGTTATACCCTGTCAAACATCTTAAAATTTATATGCTTTTACGAAGTGCATTAAAATATGCATTCTATAAAATATGAGGTGAAAATGTAATTATTATTCATTTACAAAGCCACACAAACAATTCCGTTAGATAATGGTAAAAGCGGTAATTGTATGTGACACATTTTAAATATATTAAGGAATGATATAATGATATAAGGATCGAATGTATAATAAAATTGATGTATGTCAATGAGGCTTAGTATAAATTATATGATACTATCTTCCCTAATATAAAGTACATAGTATTTACAGAGACACACAAAAGATTTAAAATAGTACATTCTTTCTGAAGTACTGTATATGTATCTGATGATAGCTGATGGATGGATGAAATGCATTATATGCGCGTATTCACTAAATTTATGCGTATTATATGGTGTGTATAAATGCTATAGTTAATATACAGGGCTACCCAAAAGAGCTCGCTAACGTTAATGAATATGAGCATAAGTTACCAAATGGTGATTCTTAAATAAATTATGCATATTTACGCTGAACTGAACTGCTGAACTGAATTATGCATATTTACGCTGAAATTTACTAAGAAAAGTTTGCAGAATATAGATAAAATGATATAAATTGCCATGCAAAAAATTGGGTACATGGAGCCTATGAATGATAATTTATGAGAAAGTGATTTCAGTTGTTTTAAGAGTGTTTTAGTTTAGAATAAAATTTATCATAACTCTGATGTGTAATAAAGGTACCAAGCAAACTACAAGACTGAGCAAAGTATTTAAGCATGTTTCCATTTATTAGTATAAATTGCTGAAAGAGAAATTTCAAGCTACTAGATATTTTTTGCTAAACTAAACTTTTCCGTTATATAGTATGTACAGGGTGGTCATAAAAAAAACTTTGCCGATATATGGAGCTCTAGCGGCCAGTCCGCTCAACCGATCGAGGTGAAATTTCAGATATAGCTATTCAGAGTTATGAGCTCGAGATTCTGTGAACAGCAACAAAACGGCGCTCACGGTTATAGTTACAGAAACTCGAAAATTTCCAATGGCAACACCCATTTTTTTTCATCGCAAAATGCTCAGCGCATGCGAAAACCCTAAAGAGCGTTGGAACCGTACGTGTATCGCAAGAAACGGACATGTTATGCACGCACAAAAAACTCTTCTGCGAATCCTCCCTCCCATAGAAAAAACTCGATTGGGGCGCAAGGAGGAAATTTGCATATGACACAGAGTCAGTACACTAATCTCTGATTACAATACAGATCGAAGACACTAAACCTTTTATTTTGATTACCATTTTCCACATGGGTGTCATCACCATTACTTGCCTGTGATGACACCCATGTGGAAAATGTGTAATCAAAATAAAAGTTTTAGTTTCTCCGATCTGTATTGTAATCAGAGATTAGTGTACTGATTCTGTTTCATATGCAAATTTCCTCCTTGCACCCCAATTGAGTTTTTTTTATGGGGGGGGAGGATTCGCAGAGCGGTTTTTTGTGCGTCATTAATATGTCCGTTTCTTGTGATACACGTACGGTTCCAACGCTCTTTATGGTTTTCGCATGCGCTGAGCATTTTGCGATGAAAAAAATGGGTGTTGCCATTAGAAATTTTTGAGTTTCTGTAACTATAACCGTAACCGTGAGCACCATTTTGTTGTCGTTCACAGAATCTCGAGCTCATGCCTCTGAATAGCTATATCTGAAATTTCATTTCGATCGGTTGAGCGGACTGGCCGCTAGAGCTCCGTACATCGGCAAAGTTTTTTTATGAGCACCCTGTATATCAATTGACAGATCAAATACAAGGCTATTCAATAGTACTGGAATACATATTTGGTTATATTTGGCTTTATTTCCTTATTTACCTAAATAATGAATGTTTACTACGGGAAGTCATAACGGGAAGTTTTGTTAAAGATTTTATGAAGGGTTGGAAAGTGTTTCATAATCTATGCTTAACGCATGATTTTTCTTACTTTTTCTTGTAAAGTACGGGGTGCGCGTTATACACGAGCGCACGCTATGCACGAGTAAATACGATATGTTATAATATACATAGTAATATAAAATAAAAATATGCTTGTGTCCAATTAATGCTTGCAATTAATTTTGGTGGAAATTAATTTGGAATTATGTGTTGTTCACCCAAAAGGAAAAAGCCAGCTTCTCGTGATAAAATGAATTTTTTTTTTCATTTCTAGTCATTAATTCTGCATTACCACGTAAAAATAAAAGTTTTCAGTTCAATAATATTTTAAAACTGGAATATTTTATAAAAAAAACTAAGGATAAAATTCTTTTCAACTGTGATACAATAAATTTTATTTGTTACAACTTCAAAACAAGACAGTCTTATAAATGTAAAATACCAAAAGAATCAATCCATGCGAAATCAACCTGTGACTCAACCATTAAAATTATAAAGCAATTTCGTCTATTTTGTTATTTATTTATAATTTGTATGTTAATTTTAAACTTTTTCATAACTTCTGATCCCATTGAAGTTCCACTTTAAAAATTTCAGAATTTTAAGCTTATAATATTACAAAAAACATAATTTTTTCAATTTTTTTTAGATATCTATTAAAAAATTTTAAATAAAAAAATAATTACATTTTATTTTTTAACTATGCATGGTCAAATTGCATATCAAATTAAAACTTATAAACTGCACTTTAAAATCGGTGGTCGTAAAACTTTCTATGTTTGATAGAACTTGAGAAATTCAAAATTGAAAATATTTATGCAAGTCAAAAAAGGATGTTTTTTCGAAATTTAAATGATTAATTGTATGAAAATTTAAAGCGATAAATAAAAAATTAAAATATACTCTAATTTATATAATCATAGAGAATGATCCCTGGCTATTTCATTGAAATCTGAAATGGTCAGGTTGAATATTGACCTTTTTTTGGTTCATTTGACATGGAATGACCCCAAAAATTGTATGTCATTAATTAGCGGGACAGAGATATTATTTGGGAGAGATAAAACATGTCCCATCGTTCCCTCAAATCAACATCTTCAGAAAATAGGTTTTTACAAAAACCATGTGGCTTTTACGCTTAACTGGTCTTTCGCAAAAGGCATAACATTGAGTTTACAAAACATTCACAGATATTAAATTAGCAATAAAGAATAAGACTGAAAATTTACATTAAAAATCTGTGTAGTTATTTACTGTTGTTTTCTGTATATACTAATATACAGATATCGAAAATAAATAAAGTCAAGTGACTGGAAATCAATCTTTTTAATAATAGACTAAGTCATGTGACTGTCATCAACAGTTCCGGGGTGTCTGTTTTGCTTTATGTTTGCCAGGCTGCTATTTTGGTACTTAGTACAAAGGGTAAATCACAAAACATTATTCATCGCTATTACATCATCTATTTTATAACTGTGCAAGTCATGTGACTATCCTAAACAGAGCCGTCCTTAGGGAATATGCGACATGTGCGGGCGCACAGGGCCCCGCCCTTGGATTAAAAATAATCAATTTTAAAAACATCAAAATTCATATTTTTATAATTACTGCAAGTTAATTATTTCGCGATTAAATTTAGATATTTAAAAATGATTATTTATAAAATGTAAAACGTTATCAATAAAAAGTTAAGCAGACAATAATCCTTGTAATCGTTTAGTCTATCCTCAATCTGTGGCCATAGGTATACATTAGTTTTGTGAAAATGCTGCAACACTGTTACTGAATTAGGTGGAATAAAATTTTCTTAACAGAAAAACAATTCAAAACGAAATTAAAGTCGCCACCCTGGAAGTCTGGATTAGACAGCTCTGAACTTTCTCTCATTGCAGACACATTAATGTTAAACCCACAGAACCTTCGAATATGATTTCTTGAAATTTTCTCTTGTTATCCATTTTTTATAATGACATTTTTCTCAAAACTTAAGACCTATGATTTATGATTTATCTTAGCTGAAAAAATATGAAAAAAATTTAGGAATTACGCATAAAAAAATTTTTAAAGAGAAAAGTAGTGAAAATTATGTCAAAAATTGACATTTTCACAAAACGTGATAATTAAAAAATAAATCAATGTATTGACATTTTTGTAAATTGTATAATAAACAGAATAACTTTCTCTAGGACTTAAGACTATAAATATTATAATAGCATCTGTATCTCAGATGATAGGGCAGTTAAAGTGTTAATGTAATGCAAAATTTGCAGAAATTGTCTCGCGAATGTCATTTATACCAGTGTAAATATAAAACTATTTAATACATTTTCATGAGTGTAGTCTATTCCCTCAAAAGACATTTAAGAAAAATACACAAAATTTCAAAGCATTTCATGCATATATTTTTTTAATGTGCTGCACACAGTAAAAACTGAAAAACTTATTGCTTATTATCTTGTGGGCCTTGAACTCACAAGTGAGATGGATATTTTAAGAGATAATAAAAATATACTGCAGTGTTTCTGTTTTCAGAGTTTTTCTTTCGCCACAAAACATAGTTTAACCCCACTTGATAAGAATACAAGCAGAAATTGGAGGCCTTCGAATAGAGGTCAGATGGATCCTCTGCATGTCCTATATGCATATACTTAAAACAAACCGGTTTCTCACCTTTTCAGTTTAGAGCATGATACAACTCTACTCTCTTATTATCCTGTGAAAATGTCCGTGTCACTCACATAATAATATTTTAGCCAAAATAACCTTGGTTCTTCATATGTAAATCGAAGACGTCAGAAGTAAGTCAACTGATTGTTTAAGTTCCGTTGCATACGGAGGTCCCCCTGAAAATGACTCTGATACTCTTATTATCAAAATCAAGTCTCTTGATGACCATAAAGTCAATAGCAGACTTTAACTTGATAATAGAAATATAACTGTTTTCTAAAAATAAAAAAATCTTTAGTTTTTCTTATTTTTTAGGTAATTCTATTTATATGTACTTTTAATTTTTGAAAAATCAAAAAATTCAACTTTTTATTTGTGTTTTCTTTTTTTTATGCTTATTTCTGTACTTTGTAGCAAACATAGCTAATACAAAATAAGGATTTAAAAAGAGGAAATGAATAAAGTTTCTACAGAATAAGGAGAAATGCCCAGAAATCTGCAAAATTCTAAAATCCTCACAACCTTTGTTTCCAAACTGTGTGGATTTGAGGGAGTCTACTGTATAATTGTTTAGGGTGCTTTTTCCGTTGTGATGACACGCACAGGTATTGTAGTAGTGAAAAAATCAGAATATGTACATTCTAGGCAGAGGATAAAGTCAGAAACAATTTTGGATACAGCATATGCCAACAATTTACTTCAAAACACATTTATATCGAGCTTCTCAAAAAAATCAAGAGAGTATACCGTGTATACTTTTGTATATTCTCCACTATACCCCTGACAAAGAAAAAGGAGTTAATGTAAATTGCAAAATGAAATGCCAGATATTCAGTATTTATTGAAACAACCATAATAAAAATAAATACTATGAATCTATCTAAATCTATGTCATATGTTCACAAAATTAGAATCCATCATACTAGATTTGTACAACGGGTGTAGTGGAAGGTATACACTGGCATATGCCGTATACCTTCTGGATTTTCTTTAAGAAACTCTGTAGACCCTTTGTTTCTGAAATAAAGCTGTAGAATGTAAGGTGGGACACTCATGAGTTTAGTGTATACTCTATGATTTTTTTTACGACTGTCACACTGTTTGTACCAGCCATTGTGTTCCATGCCGTTGCTACATTTTTTTTTGTTGGGGGGGGGGGGGAGAGCAGAGGCCTTAAATGGCAAGTCAAATTTCAGCATTTACCAACTAGTTTTATTAATTTTTATTACCAAATTACCACAATTAGAAAATGTAATATAGTGTTTATTTGTCAAACTGTTTAAATAATATTCCTATTTAGATTTGTAACTTTTACCATGTCTATCAGAAATAGAAATTCTGTGGTAGTTTTTATTAAAATATTAAACAAATTGGCCAACTAAGTTTGTAAATTTGTAAAGGGTAATAGGATACGCAAATTGTTTTGAGGAAGATACCCCTCCTCCCTTTTATTCCCTTAGTGAGTGCCCTGATTTTATTAAGTGTCATATAAGGCTCAAGATTTTATTCAATAAACTAAAATTTTGATTCTAATTTGTGAAAAAAATTACAATAAACATTATAATTTTATAATTTTTATTCCATTTTATAAATAATATTCAGATGCAACAAAAATTAAAGTGACTGTTTTAGAAATCAGAAATGAATTAAATATATGTATGAAATAACATCTATGGAAAGATACATAAAAAGGCGCAGAACTACAAGCAATAATGTACAAATAATTTTTTTATTAAAAGCAAAAAATTGTTTTATCGCTTCGTCCCATGTCAGTATGAAAATGGCTCAATGGGTACATTAGTTAATCAGTATTTAACAAATATTGTTTAAATACACACACAGAAAATATTCTATTTCTTCTAAGAAAGTTCTTTGGACAGTGGCATATGTTGAGAACATTTACTTATACTTACTAATTTCCCTAAAAGACAAACAACTAAATGTAAGTTTCTTAACATAATTAAAGAAAAATTATTATTGATATCTTAAAAAGTTAAATATTATTGTTCATAAGCAATTTCTTAGAGAACCAATTCTATTTCATGCCTAGGTTTTTTTTCTTTTTTAAAGAGCCTTTTTAAAAAAAATGCAGAAATGGAATCTCAAGTACAGTAGAGGAACTATTATCTGGAATTCAGAAATCAAGAAAAGGGATATCTGTATAAAGTAAAGGATCGATAATCCGCACACCTCTAATACACAATTTAAAAAAAAATCATAATAAAACATTTGCTTTTTATTAATATAACTCTTTTATTTTATTAACGTTAAAAAACAAACTGTATTACAGAACATATAATAATTATTCTATTTAAATGCACATAGGCACATCAGTTATTTAATAAAATAACTTTTAAAAGGGCATTTTTTGAGGTAGCCAATTATTAGATTTCACATTTTTCTTTCCATATTATGCTAATTATAGAATTAAAATGCTGTCTAGGAAAAATAAAATGAAAAATAATCCAAAATACTCTATAATTCGCTCAACCTTTAACCCCAACTTGTGCGGATTACAGAACACTGACAGTATATTCAAAAACTTTCCAAATTTGAAAAATTTTACTAAAATAATGAAATTTTTGAAATTTAAAATAAAATAATGATTCCTATTTTTTTCAGTCCATTATTTCAATGTGCAACCTTTAAAACAAGTTATTTTAAGGTCGAAGGAACATGGACACCCCCTCTGAAGTTAGGAAAAAATCGCTTTTTTGTCAAATTTTAATTTAAAATTATGTTATAGCATTCATTTAAAAAAAACATCAGATATCCACTCTCCTCCAGCTCCTCTAAAGGAATATTATGACCATGTTATTGTATTGTTTGAATACACATATAATAGGAGAGTTCTGTATATTTTCTTGTATTCTCCGTCCCTTCTCAGGCATTCCAAAACAGTCTATTTACTCGCGATTTCAACAGCAGTAATATCTGCTAAAATTAGACATCAGTAATATTAATTAGTAATATAACTGACTATTATTATTACATTATTAGCAACATTATTTTGTATTATTGTTATATTATACGACAACTATAATATTATTACATTATACAGTGAAACCTCCAAATAAGGGACACCTCTACTTAAGGGACAAAACTTCCAGTGCCAGTCCCTTGTTATAGGACGTGTAATAAATTAATCTCTAAATAAGGGACACTTGAAAATGAGATCAAAGCGATTGGATTTTTCATTTCAGAAATTAATGCGGCCTGTGAGAAAATGAAAATGCAGATTTTTGAGAATTTATCAAGCAGATAGACAGTCATATGGATACAAAGACATACAACACTATTGACGAGCATTTATTTAACTACATTTCTGATTTCGCATGATTGCGTTTATCCCCATTGAAAGTAACGCTGAAATTTTTGAAGATGATTCTGTAATTGAAGCATAAAAGAAAATTATAAAATAAAGAACTTTACAAATGCTTTTGGGCTGTTCTCAAATCCAAAAGGGCAACTATTATTAAATAAGTTTTAATTTATTTTTATTTGGAAATGCCTGAAACTAGCTGGCGTTGTTGTTCAGAAACTACGTAATCAAACTTTTTTTTTCTAGGTTTTTTGCAAACGCAACAGATCTTACAGAAGATATTGTCAAAGTGGGCGTTTTGAACCAAATTTTCACGCGAAAGAAGAATGACAACACAGAAAGGATGAACAAAGTATTTGTCACATAATCAAAACCGCTTGTAACACAACAGATAATCTATTTATCAAAAAAGTAAAAACATAGTTCGATTCCAAATCGCTTCCACAGTCAGGCATTCCAGTTTTATACATTTCCGTTAAAAAATGAATTTGTAAATGAGCCAAAATCTTTTCCGCTTGTTGAGCATAGCAGTTGAGAGATTTGTTGCCTTAAAATAGGCAAAGCAGTTGAATACTTTTTTTTCTAAATACTGCTGATAATAAAGAACTAAAATTTGTAAGTATGATAAACGAACACTTGAAAGACTTGTAGTTAAAAAGTTAAATTTGCAAAATAATTACTTTTATTTGATACTTTCAAGTAAAATTCTTTTAAAATGTTTTATAACTTTTTGCATGTAAAATAAAAATCAATGATTCTACAAATATTTTAATGACTAAAATTTAAAATTTTACTTTATTATCTCTATAATCCTTTTGTGTCTAATTAAAGAATTTACACACTTGGGGTATATTTAAATTTCAAAACTTTAACGATTTGTTATTTTTATATCCTTCTGAACGATTAATTAAATTTAACAATCAAAATTCTGAATAAGGGGCACTTTTACTTAAATGACAGAAGTCCCGGTCCCATGGCCATCCCTTATTTGGAGGTTTCACTGTAATTATAATTATAGCGGTAATATAAGATAATTATATAGTTATTATAGTCTAATTATAGCACTGATATATACACTGGTGTCCAAAAGTTAAGCATAATTGGTAATTAAATAATTATTTTTAAGTAATGAAAGAAATATGAATCGGAATGTGCTGAAACTCCAGGTGTGTAAACAAAATAGTACGCGTCGCATATTTTCGCGAAGAGTTTTCCCCGAAATCGAACAGGGGACCGTCAACAAATTGAAAAAGAACGAAGATCTTTTGGATAACCCTGTCAAAACTGATCTAGCAAAAGCGTTCAAACTGCACATTATGATTAATTGGCTTATTGTAATGTATTGTGTTAATTTTTACAAGGATAGCATGTATACTCGTAGAGAAATTAAGGTTTTTATAAAAACAGTTCTAAATTTTTCCGAGTTTTTTGCTTATAATTTGCAGAGTTCTTATTATAAAATAATGATCTTTTCTGAAAATATGACAAACATCATTGTACACAATACCATGTCATCAGAATTTAAAAATAATAAAAAGTGTATGAAAAATGAGTATGTTTAGTAAATAATTTTTCATTGCGCATGCGTCAACGATATCAAAATGTCATTTGCATATTGTATTAGCTAAATCTATAGAGCAACTTATGTAAAAGTTTCAAAAACATAGCTTGAAAATTCTGAAAATGGGAGCCTCTAGAATCAACTCAAAATCCTTTATTCCCTAAATGAAGCAAAAAGATGAGGGGTTGTATCCATATTCCATTGTTTGGTGCCTACACAATATTGCACGTACAACTATATTTAGGTAAAACCCCTGATTTTTTTGCTTCCTTTAGGAATAACGGATTTTGAGTTGATTCTATAGGCTCCCATTTTCAGAATTTTCAAGCTATGTTTATGAAACTTTTACAGAAGTTGCTCTATACATTTAGCTAACACAATATGCAAATGACATTTTGATATCGTTGACGCATGCGCAATGTAAAATTATTTACTAAACATACTCATTTTTCATACAATTTTTATTATTTTTAAATTCTGATAACATAGTATTGTGTACAATGATGTTTGTCATATTTTCAGAAAAGAACATTATTTTATAATAAGAACTCTGCAAATTATAAGCAAAAAACTTGGAAAAATTTAGGACTGTTTTTATAAAAACCTTAATTTCTCTACAAGTATATATGCTATCCTTGTAAAAATTAACACAGTACATTACAATAAGCCAATTAATCATAATGTGCAGTTTGAACGCTTTTGCTACATTAGTTTTGACAGGGTTATCCAAAAGATCCTCGTTCTTTTTCAATTTGTTGACGGTCCCCTGTTCGATTTCGGGGAAAACTCTTCGCGAAAATGTGTGACGCGTACTATTTTGTTTACACACCTGGAGTTTCAGCACATTCCGATTCATATTTCTTTCATTACTTAAAAATAATTACTTAATTACCAATTATGCTTAACTTTTGGACACCAGTGTATTTTACTGCTATAATTAGACATCAGTAACATTATTGACTATTATTATAACATTATTATAAGTGATTATCATTAGTGACATTATAATGTATTATTATTATATTATATAATTATTATTGCATTTCATATTATTACATTCTTGCATATATTATAGTAATAATTAAATTTCACCGTAATTCCGCAAAATAGTTCAAAACTGTCGTGGAAAAAGATTTCTTGCCTGGTAATCGAGCAAAATATTTTAAAAAATAAGGTTTATTAAAAATGATTTATCAAATTTTTTAATGTAAATTATGTACTGTAAAAAGAAACAAGTTGGAAATTGCACGTGAAGCGTAGCAAATTAAGTGCGTTCGTACGATAACGAAGTTTTAAAAATATTACTTTCATATATCAATCTCATAAAATTGTAAATAGTGAATTACAATTAAAACGGTCATCAAACAATGTTCTCCCTATACCATTATGTAATGGAATACTTTTGTGTGGCCTTGTAAATCAATAACAAATGTTCTTTGCACCACAAATTATGTATGATGTATATTATAATATGTACTTTATAGTTGCATATAAATTTTAATAAGTTCGCATGAGTGTAACACGATTAAAATGCATTTGAAACATTTTTTCCCATTGACCGTAATGTAACGGAATACTTTTGATTGTCCCTGAAATTGATCTATACATCCGATTTTCATAAAATTTGAAATAACTCGACAAAATTATGTAATAATTATGTATTTTAAATTTCAAACGTATAGAATATATTTGAAACTTTTTCCCCATTGACCATAATGTAATTGAATATTTTTGATTGCTCCTGTAATTGATCTATGCACACGATTATCAAAATATTTGAAATAACTCGACAGAATTATGTAATAATTGCGTATTTTAAATTTCAAACGATTAAAATGCATTTGAAGCTTTTTTTCCCCATTGACCGTAATGTAATGGAATACTTTTGATGGCCCCTGTAATTGATCTATTCATCCGATTTTCATAAAATTTGAAATAACTCGACAAAATTATGTAATAATTATATATTTTAAATTTCAAACGTATAGAATATATTTGAAACTTTTTCCTAATTGACCATAATGTAATTGAATACTTTTGATGGCCCCTGTAATTGATCTATGCACACGATTATCAAAATATTTGAAATAACTCGACAGAATTATGTAATAATTGCGTATTTTAAATTTCAAACGATTCGGTTCGGTAGTTTTTGCGTTGTTATATGCGGACGGACAGACGGACGGACTGAACGACCACTATAGGTGCTACGTATTATATAATTACGAACGCACCTAAAAAAGGTAGAACTTGTGGACAGAATATTAGTTACCCATTTCATTATTTTTTCCATTCTTTTCAATGAATAATGTAGTAATTTTTGCTTATATGATTTAAAAACATAAGTTTTATTCCTATTCTACAAAAAAAAAAAAAAAAAAAAAAAAAAAAAAAAAAAAAAAGTTTTAATTTTGTTATTTTTATGTTTTTGAAAAATTACAGATTTCGGGGTGAGAGGGGGGGTTGTGAAACTCAATAGGACCCGCAATCCATAAAATTTCAAAATTCGGAAAGCCTTCTGTTTCAATGATTTCAGATAATTGTTCCTTTACTGTACAATTAATACCAGAAGACACAGCAATTGAAAATTTTCAGCATAAATAATAGAGTGTGCATAACCTGTTCACCTGATTAGTAGTTATTTTTTAAATTTTACAGTAAATTCGAGAAAATGTGCAAATTAGAAAATACACATCAAAATCTGTTTCAAAATTTACGAAAAATAAATTTTACATGCTTTTTTGGTGCGTTCGTAATTATGTAAATACGTAGCACCTATTGTTGTCGCTCAGTCCGTCCGTCTGTCTGTCTGTCTGTCCGTCTGTCTGTCCGCATATAACAACGCAAAAACCACCCAACCGAATCGTTTGATATTTAAAATACATAATTATAACATAATTTTGTCGAGTCATTTCAAATTTTATGAAAATCGGATGGATAGATCAATTACAGGGACAATCAAAAGGATTCCGTTACATTACAATCAATAGGGAAAAAAGTTTCAAATGCATTTTAATCGTTTGAAATTTAAAACATATAATTATTGCGTAATTTTGTCGGGTAATTTCAAATGTTATGAAAATCGGATGCATAGATCAATTACAGGGACAATCAAAAGTATTCTGTTACATTACGGTTAATGGGGAAAAAAGTTCCAAATGCATTTTAATGATGTTACACTCATTCGAACATAATAAAATTGGCATGAATCTATGAAATATATACTAAAATGTGCATTCCGTACAATCTGTGTTGCAAAGAATTTTTATTATTAAATTACAGGGCCACACAAAAGTATTCCTCTACATAATGCTATACGGGGAAACATTGTTTGGGTCGTGTTTTAATTATATTCAACTAATCACATTTTATGAATAAGATATACGTTGCTGAGGTGTAATAAAAATTACTTCCTGCTATTTTACAGAAACACAAATATTTCGACTACTATACTGTATCCGAAGTACGCTCTACTATATCAGCAAGATCTGAATTCTTTTAAAACTTCATTATCGTACGAACGCACCTCATTTGCTACGTTCACGTGCAATTTCCAACTTGTTTAATTAAGTTCTCCTTTACTTCAAAATAATAAAATTATTTACAATTTGGAGGTTGTTGCTTAGTAACCGCTACTGCCGAAGTCTTCCAGGGTGAGCTCGGACATTTTAGGTTGCCAGCACACACAACAACTTTTTGAGTTCAGAAGTCGGCGTGTTTTATGTTTGCAGATGACATGTTCTATGCATTATGACTTTTGCAGTTCAACTTAAATCCAACTGTATGATAGGGACCTTTCCCTTAAGTAGGGTTGAGATAGATATTTCTTGAACCATTGTAATATTGCTGTTCTCTATTGTCAGTAAACCGCAGAAGGGAAAAGAATGCTTGGAATTGACCACTAGCACGGGGCGGAGTTTCCATTGTTTCCCACAAGCATTGCGGTATTTGATTGGCCTTTGGTGAACGCTTGTGGGATAAATAGAGAAGCTGATTAGCTGAATTCTGTTGTGACGTTCTTTGACGTCAGAAATGCTAGTGGTCCATTCAGTTGAACTCGGGCAAAATATAGTAGTACTACTCATATATACACAAGCATAGTATTACTCATAGCCTAAGCCATGAAAAAGGCACTGCCCTGCACCATAACTTCTCAATTAAGTTTTCGGCAATGGAAAGAATAGATGCAAAGTTTGCATAAAAATAATACAATTTGACTATATTTTGTTAATGAAAAATTTTAAAATATTCAAATAAAAAAAAAACAATCAAAGATTGATAATCTGCAATTTTCTATAATTCGGGTTCAAAAATGATTTTTTAAAACAAATAATAAGAAAACTTGAAAAAAAAAATTGGAATAAAAGGTCTGCTTTTTTTAGTATAATTCTTTTTTTTCATAACAGTAAAGAACAGTCTGCATTAGGAAACATGTAATTATTTTTATTTAAATGCACATATATGTCAATTTTAAAAAAATAAATTTAAAAAGGGCATTTTTTGAGGCAGCATATTAAATTAATTATTAGGTTTCATATTTATCTTTTCACTTTATACTTATTATAGAATTAAAATTATGTTTAGGAATAATAAAATGATCTATAATCCACAATACTCTATAACCCACAATATTCCATAATCCGCACAACCTTTGGTCCCAACTTGTGTGAATTATTGAACTTTAACTGTAATAAAAAACAGTTCATAGGTCACCTCGATACTTTTAAACAAATTGATTTTCTAAAAGATTGCTCTATATTTGTTTTCTTATTAAAAAAATCATTAAATTAAGCAGTAATTATTTTGATTATGCCATAGTTATGTTGAGAATCAAGCACTGTCCAAAATTTAATGAATCCAAAGTGCAATAAATCCATTTCAGTTGAGTGATGTTGTTCTGTGTCTTAATTTCCAAAACGCTGCAACTAAAACTTTTACATACATTTTTATAAAAAAAAAGAAAAGTCAAGACAGTAGACATAATATTACAAGTTGAGGCAGTTTTACAGAGTAAACTGAAAATTAACACATTATATGTCACTTATTTTAGTTGGATGCTTGTCTTTAATATTGTCCATTCACTTTAATTTTATAGCCAAAGTTGACAGAAGTGATAGAAAAATATATATATACATCAAAACAATGTGCTTTATGAGATAAAGAACTTTTTTAAATTTCACTTTTTATGTCATAAACTATGTTCCACCAAAATATCTCTTTCTTCTCAGCTCTCTTAAAAATGATAACTTTAACAGAATTCATTTTTGGCGAAATTCCTAGTGGGATTACTCAGGATTTATGCAACGGAATAACAATAAAGTGAAAATATACAAACAGATCGTGTTGAAGTTTGTTTCACAAAATAAAAGGCAGTATAACAAACAATCTAACTTTGGTGTCAATCGAAACGTTTTTTGATATCACCGCTTTCATCGTAAAATGGCATTATATGGAATGTTACATAATTGTGAATCTTTGTTATTAAATTCGTGGAAATTTTCGAAATCCGATTTTTATGGATATACATATTTTAGGAGTCAGAGAACTCAAAAGACATGTTTTTACCAAATGTCTGTCTGTGTGTATGTGACAAACATTTGTGGGCGCTCTATCTCTATCTCATGAACTAACACATTAAATTTCCCAAAACTTTAGATTCTGTTAGACCTTGACATAAATTAAATCCGATTAGTATTTGGTGTATATCGCTCAATAGGTAGTGCTGCTATGCTGCATTATTCACATTAGCCATATTTTAAGAACTAGTGCAAGGATTTTCATAAAACTTTAGATTTATTTAGTATTTGATATAAAATGTCACTGATTACATTATGATGTATATCATTTAACAGATAGCCTGCTATGCTGCATTTTTTAGGAAGTATTGACGTGTCTAACAAGGAAGGTCTCCATTGGGGGCATACTCAGAATTTTTTGAAAAAAAATACGAATTAAACTACTCATGTAGGTAATAAAGGATCAGTGAAAATTAGCGGCGGAATTACATTATTAGATATGTAAAAAAATAAAATAGTTTGGGATAATTGGCGTGAAAAGCTGAAAGAGTCGCGGGATTTGGCGAACAGTGCATTTCCTCGCCAAAAGCAGACGATTTTAACGAATCTGAAAATCGATTTTAATTGACTTCACTGTTAAAAATCTTCAGCATTTACTGCAACGTCACTCCACTACTTTTATAGAATACCTCTCTTCTGACCAATGAGAATGCTCCATAGCAAGATGAATTGACCGTGTCATACACTGTTAAAAATCTGCTGCATTTTGTTGCAACGCACTCCACCGCTTTTATATAATATCTCTATTCCAACCAATGAGAAAGCTCCATTTCATGGCCAAGTAACCGTTTTCTATGCACGCAAAGGAGTGCGTTGCAACAAAATGCAGCAGATTTTTAACAGTGTATTTTTCAATTTGGAACAATTTTAATCAATTTAAATTGTGTTTTAAATGATAAAATATATTAAATTCATTTTGTTATAAGTACGTATAAACGTATATGACAAAATTACACTTAAAGTAAAGTAAAAATGCAAAATGAAAATTACTTAAACTAAACTTATTTAAATAAATTGAACATAGAAATTTTTTTCTTTAAAAAGTATTCGAAGCGTAAAAACGCGTTTTTCAAAATTTCGTTTTTTCGCCAACCGGAGATAAATCGCCAAATAAATGAAATTTTAATTATTTTTTTACGGACGTTATAAGGAGGTTCCGCCAAATTTTTTTTATAAACATATATAACTATATGAGAACATTCTGTAATTTTTCAGATTTTTCTGAGTATGCCCGTATGGAGACCTTCCTTGTAAGATAGCAGAAAGTTTTGGAATTGCCACATCTGACTAGTACCTAAACAACTATAAGTTCTATCCAACTAAGTTCTAAATTCTATATAGTTCCTATCCAACAGAAGTACTTTTGGATGGAAATGAAAGTTCATGACTGATTAGCTTACACTAATCGTATATATGAATTGAGTAAACTTGACGAATAAATATTCAATTAATTATTTATATAATTTAGAAAAATACTAAGCTCACGCTGGGTGCAAAGAATACACGATAAAGAGACATGCTTCATCTAAATCCTTTGAAAAAAAATTTTAAGAGAATACAACAACAAATAAGATTTTATTTTTATTTTTACACAAAACATACTTTTAGCATATTTCTCTTCAATTTTTAAAAGTATTTCTTGAATAAGGCCTTTGCTATCACGTAACATATTGAGGTACAATTTATCCTTTTGTGGTCAGATTAATTTTTTATCTTTAATAAATATTTACTTTACAGTAAAATAACAAAAATTAAAACTATCAAAATGTTTTACTAAAAACTAATGAACATGTCTGGAGTTATTAGCTTTTTATCAAAATGACAACTGTAACAATTATGAATTTTATTTTATTAGTGAATGCTAAAACAGAAGAGAAGTGGTAACAGTAAATACAACGACACATACAGGGTTTATACTGAATTTTAACAAAAAAAAATTGCAAATGATATTTTAGAAATATCTATTTAATGTGAGACAAATGTTTTTTTTTTAGTAATGGTTATCAGATGATCCTTTGGAAAAAATAACATTTTCTCCTGTATCAATCATGAGATGTCTTTCTAGTTGACAATGTCTATAAAATCCTCTCAGAATCAGAAACACAAGGATTTTACTTTGTATGAGTCAAGAGATGCCTTCTTAGATGATCATTATCTGAAAATCCTTTGGAACATATTTCACAAATGAAAGGTTTTTCTCCTGTATGAATCAAGAGATGCCTTCTTAGAGTACTACTCCGAGAAAATCTCTTGAAGCATACTTCACAAGCAAAAGGTTTTTCTCCTGTATGAGTCAAGATATGTTTTCTCAAAGTACTTTTATTAGAAAATCCTTTAAAGCATATTTCACAAACAAAAGGTTTTTCTCCTGTATGTATCAAGATATGGGTTCTTAGTTCGCTATTCAGAGAAAATCCTTTGGAACATGTTTCACAAACAAAAGGTTTCTCACCTGTATGCGTCAAGAGATGGGTTCTTAGATGACCATTCTGAGAAAAGCCTTTGGAACATATTTCGCAAACAAAAAGTTTTTCACCTGTATGCATCAAGAGATGGGTTCTTAGATGACCATTCAGAGAAAATCGTTTTGAACATATTTCACAAACAAAAGGTTTTTCACCTGTATGTGTCAAGCAATGCTTTCTTAGACTACTATTGTTAGAAAATCCTTTGGAACATACTTCACAAGCAAAAGGTTTTCCACCTGTATGAATCAAGAGATGCCTTCTTAAATCACTATTCCGAGAAAATCTTTTGGAACATATTTCACAAACGAAAGGTTTTTCACCTGTATGAGTCAAGAGATGCCTTCTTAGATCACAGTTCCTAGAAAATGTTTTTGAACATACATCACAGATATAAACTTTTTTTCCTGTATCAGTGGAGGAATGTTTTCCCTTATCCCCATCTCTAGAAGCAAAGTGCTGTTGACTGGAGGAGGAATTTTCTTCTGTAATCGATGACATTTTCTCAAATGAATTTAAGTTTGATTTTGGATGATAACTGGAACTTCTTTAAATCTTCAGCAAGAAGCGATTGTTGCCATTTTCATTTAAGGAAAACACTCGCCGAGTTTCGGGAAAAACAGTTTTATTTACAAATGATACTGAAAACAGGAAGAAAAATAGTAAACATTTTGAAATAAAGTGGACTAGAATTCAACTCTGAATTAAGTAGTAGATTTTTCAATTTTCGTTTTCTTAAACAGTACAAAATTTATGCATTAAATTATCAAAATACATATATTTTTACGTATGATTTAATTCCAGAATTTTTTTTTTATCGATACAGCCACATATGCTTCTATGTGCATGCAATACTGCTTGACATTGCCATAACTCAATTCGAGACCTTCCCATATCTGGACTGATAAAAACTCTTTTTTTTTCATGGTCTGCCTGTAATGTTACTTTCTCACCTCTTGAAATTTTGCCTACTTGTTTAGCATGTTTTTGAAAGGTAACCAAACGAAGTTTTTACCTGTTTGAAGCCCCAACTCAATTTCACTTCTACATCTTACACTCATTCATGCTGTCAAGCATACGAGTTACGCATTTTTTTCCACAAATTTATTTATTTTTTTATTTGACTCTATATTTTATACATTTTGGATTCCTTTTTACAAAAGTTGCCTTGCAAACCAGCACAGTAATTCAATTTCTTCCGAAATAGGGTGGTTGTATTGGTTCAACTCTGTATGGGGCAAATAAATGTTTTGGTTAAAGTCTTCACAAGGTTCAATGTCATCCGAATCTATAAACAAGTTTATCTTAAAATAAAAAGTGCTATTTCTGTCAAGTTGACATAAATACAAATTATTGCACTAAAAATTACGGTGCAGACGAATCCGTTTTTAAAAAAAATTAAGTGGTAAGTATATTACCGTTGATCGATAAAGGGTTAAACCAGGTCCAAGGGGAAAACAAGTTTTAATCATCAGTGGTCTGATACATTTAGCAAAACATTTGAAAGGATTTTTCACAATAACATTTAACAATACCGGATAAAGCATAAAATATTTGATACTGTTTGCAAATTCTACTTAGTATTATACTTCAAATTGTATAATTTTCTTTTTAATCATGTTTTTTTTTTTCAAAAAAATTATTTATAACTATAAAAAAGGCATTACCAGTGTTGTATTAAGATAAGAGAATTCCATAGTTTTATTCTGGAGAACATCAAACTTTTAAAATGGTCATTCTATTGGGTTCGAGTTAGCACAACCATTCAGCAGATGTATTATGGAATTTACACATTCAAAAACAACATATTCATGTCTGTCCTTCAATTATCGTAATGTATTAGTTACACTTTAGGAAAAAAAGATTTATGATATGCATGCTTTACTAAAGAATCGAACATCGAGATAAATTACATTACGAAGTAAAGTGAAAAAAATAAATCCATCAAACCTCTTTTAATTCAATTAAAAGTAGAAGAACAGATTTTCAATTATTTCTTTAAGATGGCAATTAAAATTTTACACGATGATGTTAAAAACAAAATGTTTTATATAATATAAAACATCGCCTTAAAATATCAATTTATTTTTAAATGTTTGAGTGATCAATAAAAATAACAAAAAACCTTATAGTATAATATGTTTCATTGCTCTTACGGCAACTTTTTCAAAACAAATAAATGATAAAAAGAAATTTCTCGAAATAAACAGAAAAACATAAATCACGTGAACATGAGCACAGAAAAGTAAAACTGGAAATAAAACTGAATAAAAATAATTGTGAACGTGAACAATTACAAATTATTGTCTCAAAAACCGTTGAAGCATTTCCTTCCAAATTTTAGGGAGCTCCATGGAGACAAATTCATTGCAAACATTGTCTCTATGTATGAAGATTTCTATTGATTCTCTTATGATTGATGGAAAATATGATCTAGAAGGGTATATTATTCTGCGATTTTTAAAATCTATTTGTAATGGTTCTTTGCCATATAATCTTGAGAGAGCTGTAGTATTCCTATTGTATTTGATGTCTGCTACATGTTCTTTAATCCTGGTTCTGAGTTTTCTGCTTGTTTCACCAATGTAATATTGTTTTGTTCCATCTTGTTTTGTGAATGGTATTTCATGTACTCCAGATATTTGATGTGGTTCTATTGGATCAATTTTCCTACATATTGCGTTTTTTAATTTAGCCTATGGTTTTGCAACTATGGATATATTATATTTATTGAGTTTATATTTTAAACGCTCGAAAAATCCAGGAAAATATTGTAGAGAGAATATATTCGAAATTTGTAGTTTGAAGTTACTATTCTTTTTATCATTCATGCTTTTAATTAACTTGTCTATTGTACTTTTACTGTAACCATTACTCTTTGCGATCTCGTATATTATATTTAATTCTTTGTCTAATTGTGCCGGGGTACAGATTGTGGGGGATAGTCGAGGTACACAATCTGTACAAAGGCACAATTAGACAAAGAATTAAATATAATATATGACATCGCAAAGAGTAATGGTTACAGTAAAAGTACAATAGACAAGTTAATTAAAAGCATGAATGATAAAAAGAATAGTAACTTCAAACTACAAACTTCGAATATATTCTCTCTACAATATTTTTCTAGATTTTTCGAACGTTAAAATATAAACTCAATAAATATAATATATCCATAGTTGCAAAACCATCGGCTAAATTTAAAAAAAAAACGCAATATGTAGGAAAATTGATCCAATAGAACCACATCAAATATCTGGAGTATATGAAATACCATTCACAAAACAAGATGGAACAAAACAATATTACATTGGTGAAACAAGCAGAAAACTCAGAATCAGGATTAAAGAACATATAGCAGACATCAAAAATAGGAATACTACAGCTCTCTCAAGATTATATAGCAAAGAACCATTACAAAATACAATAGGAATACTACAGCTCTCTCAAGATTACATAGCAAAGAACCATTACAAAATACAATAGGAATACTACAACTCTCTTAAGATTATATAGCAAAGAACTATTACAAAAAGATTTTAAAAATAGCAAAATAATATACCCTTCTAGATCATATTTTCCATCAATCATAAGAGAATCAATAGAAATCTTTATACGTAGAGGCAACGATTGCAATGAATTTGCCTCCATGGAGCTACCTAAAATTTGGAAGGAAATTCTTCAAAGGTTTTTAAGACAATAATTTGTAATTGTTCACGTTCACAATTATTTTTATTTCCAGTTTTACTTTTCTATGCTCATGTTCACGTGATTTATGTTTTTCTGTTTATTTCGAGAAGTTTCTTTTTATCATTTATTTGTTTTTGAAAAAGGTGCCGTAAGAGCAATGAAACATGTTTACTATAAGGTTTTTTGTTATTTTTATTGATCACTCAAGCATTTAAAAATAAATTGATAAATTCAAATTCAAAATGTTTTAGACAAAAAAAATATTTTTGAACCATATATTTTAATTCATAAATATGAATTGCTTTTGAGTAAATGTTTGAAAACAAAGTCATTTTTGTGAAAATTCAACCAAATGACGTCATTTCTATCCAAACCTTGAAAGAGGGAAAATCTTTTTGCAAACAAAGTTATGTGCATTTTTATTAGGGAAGCTTTTAATTTAAACTGTAAATATACAATTTTAAATATTGTATTTAATAAAATTAATACTCATAATTGCTTTCTAAGTTTTCAATACAGTTACAGTTCAATTATTTGAAAAAAAAAATCGAATGATCTCTTGCAATAAAAATTCTAAACCATGTAACCTTTTTAATATCAACTGAGTGTGAAACTTACAATAACTCATGATCAACATTTATTGTTATAGTTTGGTGATAGTTTTTTGGCTGACAGGATAGCCAAGTAGTACAGTTTATTATTACACGAAGTGAATTAAAAACTTTATCTGTTTAATACCAATAATGAATTTTGTGATTATTATTAGATAAGTGCTGTTTATCATTAGAAAAAGAAATTAAAGCAAACAAATCCTGCATAAAAATGAGAGATTTTATTCATTCTTTATCAGCAGGTTTAATAATTAGAAACATGATCCCAATTTAGTAATAATGGCGCCCTTTTAGAGTTAATTTTTCAGAGATTATTTCAAAAACATGTAAGACAGTCTTTGAAAAAATTATGTATTAAAACAGATAGTTTTGTTTATATGCAACATTAACATGAAATTGCAAAAAATCACAAGTTTACTAAAATAATGTGTATAAAATGTTGTAAAGTTATAAGCTAAACAAACATTAAAATAAAATTACTATTGTTTGTTTCCTTTTTAACTTTACATTATTTTGCTTACTTAAACCATTTAATAAACTTGTGTTTTTTTAAATTTCAATACAGAGTTAGGTCTTTCTTGCTTTTCTATCATAAGCGTAACAAGTGACAATATTGTTAAAAATTGTAACTCGCTTAGTTACAGGATCTGGGAAAAATGCATCACAGATGATGGGCGATTTCCATTTTTTAAATCAATTTAATCGACACTGTGGCCAATTCAATTTAATCGATACATTTTAATTGATTTCTCTTAAGATAATATCGTTTTAATTTTCCTTCAAAAATCAAAGATAAAGTATTCGACAATCCCAAAATTTATTTTTCTATCTCATATACGTTAAAACTTTTGACCATTGAAATAAAATCTCAAATTTCCCTGGGGGGATGAGGCGTATCTGGGGCCCTGAAATCAATACCTTTGACTGAAGGATGTGCATTTTAAAAGAAAACATGAGCTCTGCATTTTCGAATCAAATGGTTAAATTTTGGCTCACACCCTCTTAGATGTCTGCAACCAAAATTTGAAATTCAAAGAGCATAAAAGCGACACCTTTTGGGCAGTATACACTCAAGCCTAATACGCCGCTGAAATCAACATGGCGCTGGATACAAACATTCTGAAGTGCCCATTCGTTTAACGTAGGAGTTTAAAAAAAAGAATTTTTCTCGAGTATTAGATATCATTTTTAAGCCATTAAAATCTTTTCTCTGGATAGTTAAAGGTATGATTTTTATTAAAAAATTATCAAACTTTTGATTATGTATTTATTTTTTTAATTAATTAAAAATTAACTATACTCCAGGCGTGCAGAAAATGGCGGCCATGAATGAGCGATGTTTTTTTACTGTGTTTATTTGTGTTCACAGTGAATATTTGAACAAGAGTGGAAAAAAGTGATGCGGAAAAAAATTATTTTGTTACATTAATGTTTTAATTATTATATTAACCGTAAAACATGGTGACGTCACTGCAACGTCGTTGTGAAGTGACTTTGTGACCATAGATTGTCGATGTGACGTCACGTGACGTCGATATGAAGTCACAGAGACTAAAATATGAAGTCGTTATGGCCGTTTTAGAGCTCTTTTGTGACGTTTCACAAAATGGTCATAATGTGACAAATTTGTGAAAAATGTGTCATTTGTGACTAATTTGACATTAACATTGTGACGAAACTGTGACAAAAGCGACGATATTTAAATTGCCAGAAACATGTTTTTTTAAGTAAATAACATATTTTGAAGGATATTTGTAAATTTCTAAAGATTTTTGACAGTCACATCTCAGTCACAATGTGACGTCACTGAGTGGTGGCATTTTGGTCACAGATGTGATGTGATGAAAGTGACTCACAGTAACCATGCATGCTATTAGGGTACTAGCTGTTATCCGTGACTTCGTTCACGTAGCATTAAAAAAAGATAAACGCTTTAATTAAACAAAACGTTCCATTAACAACAATTTAAAATATATGTAACACATATCTTATAGGAGACTATGCAGTAGTTTTTATAGGGGACTTAAAGAACTCAGTGAAATAAAAGGGAAATGTGTCGCGAAAATGAAATTGCAACCACTTATACACTGCAAATTCCCAGCACACATTGAGAACACATGTGGAGCACTTTGATTGAAAAAAAGTGTTCCAGTCACCTTAATGTGTACTGAAATGTGTTCCGGATGTGTTCCACTATAAAGAAAGTGTGCCGACAGTGTCCTGAAAGTGTTCCGAAAGTGATCTGCTTAGAATATTTGTTAAATCTAAACTTGGGAACACATTTAAGAGCAGATTGGGAACACATATGGGCACACTTGTGAAATCATGGCTTTCTGTGTTACAATGATGACGACCATAAGGAGTGTTGATCGCAATCAATGTGGACCTCAAGATCAATTTGGTAAGTTAATTTTTTTTTTATTTACTTATTTTTTGCATGCATGCATATAGTGATTATTTCTTTTGAGGCTTTCATAAATTCATAAAAACCTCGAGAACAAGAATAATAGGTGCACTGTGTGTGCGTGGGGGGGGGGGGTGTAACATTAACATGGAAAAGAATTTTGTGGTTAATTAATTCAATTTCATATTCAATTCCACTTTCAAATACTGATCGTAATGACGAACAGTGGTGTCAGGAATTGGGGAACTTAGGAGGAAAGAGTTGTCATGTAATTCCTCCTCCCCCTTTCACAGGGCCGTACAGAGAGACCACGTGTCCTGGTAGCAATCCAAATGCAAGCCCTCTTTCCTCTCACATCATAAATATAAATTTGCTAAGTCGAAATTTAATAAGTAAAATTACCGTCTTAGACAGGTTGTTTCCGTCTTAGGAGGTATAAATGCATAATATCCTTTTTGGTTTTCCGTATGAATAAGAATTCTGTTTTAGACAGGTAAATTTAAAAAACAGTAACTTCTGACTTTTTAATTTTATTATTTGTTAGATATTTAAACTAAAAATTAATTAACTTAAAAAAGTACGATTACACTGTTTTGCTACTTTATTTTTAAACAAGGACCGAAGCCAGGTGCTCTAGTAGAGATGGTAACAGGTGATCAGGGGCGTGCGAAGAGGAAAATACGCCCAGGGAAAAGGCTGAATTTGACGCCCCCCCTCCGGAACTTTTTCTTGTAACAGGCAAAAAATGACGTTGTGAGCATAAATTTTTGCGCCCCGTATATTTCCGCGCCCGGGGCAACGGCCCCTTCTCCCCCCCCCCCTTTCGCACGGCGCTGCAGGTAATTTGTACCATCTGTCAGAGTTGATTTCAGGAAAACGTCCGAGGGGGGGGGCGATCCTCCCCCCCAGAACAATGAGATGTCTCCCCGGAAGATTTGTGATTTTGTGTTTTCAAAGGCAAAAAATGCACGCCCACCCCCGTAACTCTACAATGTCCCCCTCCTCCCGAGCAACAGAAATCCTTCTTGGTAAAAGTGTCTAAATTTAACATTGTCGTCTACCCCCCCCCCCCATTTTCTACGGACTGCTCCCCAACTCCTTCAGGTTTGGATTTTTTAGTGAATAATTGAAAAATGAATATAAGTGAGATGAAAAGATAAGTGTTATATATTTTGAGCTTCTCCCCCCTCTAGACTACATGTCCAGCTTGCTAAAGTTCTTGGCACAGAGCATATAACTGTGTGGCTCTTGACATCAGGAGATTTTTCAAGTTAGTTGGAACATTTTATTACAATGAAACGTGTCTTTCCCTCAAATGCAAATGTTCCCTTAACTTAAGAGCCCATGTATACTTATAATTGGAATAAATATTGATAGCCCTTTGCTGTTTTTTCATTACATATTTTGCAATTAAAAAAATCCTTAAAGTTTTTTTTGTGTGTGTGTGAGTGGGGGGGGGGAGAGAGATGGGAGGGGGATGCGGAATTTTCTTTTTCATTTTGTTTCAAATGACAGCAGAAGCATAGCCTCACCCCTTGAGCAGATGATGGATGCAACCGTCCTTCTCCTCTCCTTAGTTACTAATGATAAACTCAGTACTTACATTATTATTAATATTATTATTATTTTAAAATATTGAATCTAAATTGTATTACTGTATTGTCCTAATTCTTATTTGGCCTAAAATGCGGTCGGTATCTTGACACAGTACATTCTAAATTAAATAATTAAGAAATATGAATAATAATAAATTATAAAACTTCTAACTTGCAAAGAATGATAATTTTTTCCGAAGTACTGTAGTGGAAAGTTTTTATCAAGTTGGTGTGGCAACATCGACGCGACGCGCGGGAAATGGAAGCTGAGCTGTTTGTTTATGTTTACATTCCGACTCGGCGTCTCTGTGCAATTCGCAATTTTTATATATTTATATTAATATAAAGGTTACTCGACTTGTTTCTTTGAAAACATCAATACGAAGATTTTCTGTGGTACGTATTCTATTGCATCTATTGCATTTTGTTTGTCGAATTAATCAATATTCAGCCTAATTTATTTTACATAGGCACGTGATCTACATTTTATTGTGACATCTGAGTTTTGACAATAAAGGCAGGTATTCAGATATCCCATAAGGAACACACTGTTTTAAGATTCTTTAAATCCGAGTGAAATCTAAAATTCGATATTCAGATGGCATCCATATTGCTTTAAAAAAAAAAAAAAAGTTCGGTGTAAAAAACGTTATGTTTGCATATCTATATCTGTATTGTATGTTAATCTGTAATCTAACGTTTTTATATTAATCAAAATGATTTTAGTAACAGTATTACAGTAAACTCTCTCAAATATATAGGTACATCTTCAATCCAGCAGTTATGTATAGTGTAAATGTTTTGTTTGCATTTTTTTAAGAGTAGGGTCACCCGGGGTAAAATGGGTATAAAAATCAGCTTTTTTATTTTTAATGTTTCATTGTAGAAATGTTGTGAAATAAATTCATGTTTTTGTTCAATATTTTTGACATTGTGTATCTTAGGTCTAAATTAAACATAATTTGTGGTTCCCTTTTTTTAAAATTTTTGTGTAAAACACTATACCTATTTTACCCCGGTGTATACTCATTTTACCCCATGGTTCGGGGTAAAATGGGTATGCACCGGGGTAAAATGGGTATATGCTGGTTAAATTTGAATAATAAATTAAATATACTTAAATACACGATAATTAATGTGTAAACCATTTACAAGTTTTGTACTTTCATCTTCTGAATCATGTGTAAACTTGGAAGGTGAAGGGAAGGGGCTTCAAAAACTCCCCACTTCAATTTGCTTATATTTTTTTCTTGATGTATAAAAACACTTATGAAACTAATGTAAATAAGATGAGAGTACTGACAAATCCTATCCTCCACCACATCAGTTTACACACATGCTGTGAATCGTGTTTCTCTTTAAAGGTATTTTTTTTTATTATTATTTAATGCAATTCAAAAGCAGATAGATATCAGTATGAATATCTGTAGGGAAAAATGAGAAATTAAATTACACTGGAAAATCAATGTTTAATCAAAAGCAATTCATGCAGATAGGTATAACATAATAAAAATTTACATGCAAAGTGTATACTGGCAAGGACTATTGCAGCTTGGTTGAGATAGCTTTCTGACAATTTGGATGCGTTCACATCAGCAACATCGTCTTTCTCTGTTGAAAGAAATAAAATAATCCAGCAGAAAACTTTGTTGCAAACTTCACAGTATTTTCACCTTCATCAGGGATATCAATAATGAGACCTGTGAATTCTTGAACAGACTTCTTTACATTAAATTTTACAGGGACTCAATCGCCAATCATTGGATTCATTGCAGTGAAAACCTTTGGCTTAACTTCTATTTTATGGGTTGCTTCGATTCTTTTAACTGTTTGTACTTTTTTTTGTGTGTTCCTAGTGCAAAGACTTGTAGCCACCTGCTCTGTAGTTAAAACTTCTCCTATCTTTGCTTGTACTCTCTTGCGTTTTTCTCTGAGTTTTTTTATAGCCTCGCCAGTACTAGAAAATGTGTTTTAATTTAATTTCACGATATTTTTCTTACCTTGTGTTCCTGTACATTTAATCAATTTGCATGTATTTTAATGTCACCCGAAATAGCCTAATTTATAATATAAATGATAAATTAATGATATAAGTAATAGCCTAATTTCATATAACAAAGCATAATATCAATTTAAAACATAGGATCAATAACAATTTGCCTTCAAAGGTCTTTCAACTTTGATCAATCTTCATACATTCATATCTTGACCTATACCCATTTTACCCCATATGACAAAAAACGCTATAAAATTTTTGTGAGTAAATAAATTTACTTAATTTTACAGTTTTCAGTTAGAAGAATCCTTCTTCTGTAAATATCAAACAGTTTATTCCTAAAATTCTTCCAGTATATTTTTCTGGAAAGAAGTTTTTCAACCACTAAAAACACTTTGTTCTATCTTCTGTAAAACAAAATGGTTGCCAAGCCTATTATATGTGTCGCAAGTTTGTTTTTATAAGGTTTAAGTATTGCCAGATATGTAAGCACTTTGTTCATAATTTAAATTTTTTTTAAAAATTTGTCTGGTAAAATAATAAAATAAATAAAATATACCCATTTTACCCCGGGTGACCCTATAATTTGAATGTAATTAAATATTAAAAAATATAATGATTGCTTAAAATGAGTAAAATATTAATTTAAGACCTAATTGATAATTAAATTAAATAATAAAAAATTAGCTCTAAAATGAAGCCCTATCAAGCTGTTTCATACTTTGAAATTTTTGGGTTATTGTCAACTAGTGTGTTTTCTTTTCCTGTCATTTTTTTATTTGAAATATTTGGAATTATCCATATTAGGGGGATGTGCATATATAACTATTATCATTTTAGGGAGAAGGGGGGGGGGTCTGGCACTGGCAGACGGTATCTCTAGGGGGAGACAGAGTTTGTTTATTGTTATCAATATCATTTTTGATCCAACCAAAATTTTCTTTTTTATTTGTAACATACATGGTCTTTGGTTCAAAATAGTATGTTTTTTTGCCTATTTTTATGAAAAAGCAAAACCGTTATTGAAATTACGAAATTATTATAAAGTTGAATAATTCTAAACATGGAATTCCCCAATGTTTTACATTCCTATTCTTTATATGTGTATGCATTCATAATCGCTGTTCGACAATGCAAAATTAGTATATTTGAGATGAAACTTATGTTTACTAATAGGTAAAAGAGAAAGAATGTTGTTCGCTTGTTTTGTTGATAAAAATTTCTATCTACACCCCCTCCTGTCCCTCCCCATTCATAAACGGTAAGTGAAAGAAGACACTATTACTGTTAAATAGATTATGTTACAAAAAGCTATTATAAAATTCCTTTAAAAAGTAACTATTTATTTTAAGTGTTATTTCATACATAAGCTGATTTATATCTTATATATAAAGTTGTATTTTATTAACTTCCCTTCTTTTGAATCAATAAAACATTAAAAAAAAATATTTTATATGTCACTCTAAACCAGGGTTGGCGAGTTTTTGCCGAAGGTGGAAAAAACCGCGGAAAAAACCTGGTAAAAACCGTCCCGGCAAAAATAGGTTTTTGCCAAAAAGGTGGCAAAAATAGACTGTCCATTTAATTTTTTCCCCAGAAAGAGAAAAAATATTTCACGAAAGAAAAAATAAACTGCACTGCATACTTAATTGAAGAATCAATATTATTCTAAATTTATTTTAACTTTTAAGTTAAATAAGAATAATTATGCACTTTATGAAAGAATACAAATTTTTATAACAAGATTATAAATGAAATAAATTCCAATTTTATATAAATGAAAAGAAACTTCTTTATTCATGTTTATACAATTATTAATAACTTACATAATAGAACTGTTGAGACTGAGTAAAGCACTTATGTTTATAATTTATATATGTTAGAAATTCGAAGAAACAATTATAGTAACCTAAATTTAATTTAATATAAAATTATATTTAAAGCAGAAAACAAATTTCAAATTTTTCAGCTATATCTTCCTTGCAACCTAAATTTTTCTGTTTTAGTATGGCATAGGAGTAAACAAGTTTTGAAAGAGCATCTGTTGATAGCTTATTTTGAATTTTAGTTTGCACAAATGAAAAATTTGAAAACAATCTTTCAATAGCAGCACTACTTGCTGGCATATTTGAAGGTGTGCTACTAATGAACAGAAGTTTTTTGAAATTGCACAAGCTTATTCGATACTTCCCTAGTAATTACATGCACTGACACTATTAATCACTTCTGCGAAATATGAGCTAGGAGAGGGTTTTTCTTTGAGCTTAAAATTAATAATATAAGATATAAAATCAGGATTGATTTTAGATAACCACTAGATGGAACCCGTCAAAACTTGACGGCACCGAAGAAAGAAAAAGGTATTTTCCAGCTATTAAAGGATTTTTTAACGACTAATCGTCAGCAAAAATTTCAATAAATAAAAGAACAACCTGCATTTTACATCCAGGCAAATGACCCGCAATTGGCCGAATTACATTCAAACATGCTGTCATAGAATTAGAATCTCTCTCATTTGATAATTTTTCATTTACAAATACAACACCAATAAATTGTACATAACATGAATAAATCATAAATTACTGTCATCACTCATTTCATACAAAATATACATACTTCACTTACTTCGCAGCAAAATAAGACTGAATTTATAGTTTGCCATTTAGCAACAACTATAACAATGATCCGCTCCGTGGTTAATTTGTTGTTACATTACCCACCCCATTCAACAAATAAACATTTGCATTTTCAACTACTTTTCTATTACCTTTTCATAAATCAAAAATACATGTAAATTTCACATATTAAAAAAATTAATGATAATATTTATTCTGGCTAGGTGAAGCCCGTCAAAACTTGACAGCAACAATATGAAAGAATCAAAGAAAAAAAAGTATTTTGCCACTATAAAAAAATTTTCAAAGAAATTTTTTTTTTTAAAGATTAATATTTATTAAAAATTTCAATATGCTTTTCCATTTACCAACGTAACACCAACATGACATGATCCCGGGCGCAGAATTGGTGCAACGCTGCGACACACGTCACAGACTTGAAAATGTTTGCAGATTATTTTTCAACTGCTTAAGTTTTTTAAAAAAAATGCTAGAAATCATTTGCTATGTACCAAAGTTTGTCTAGGTACCATAAAAAACACAAATTCTGGCAAATAATCACAAAAATTAGAAAATTTCATCAAAATACTCCCCCCCCCCCAAAAAAAAACATTGCCCGGAAATTTTATAAATAGATGGGGGAAAATAAAACAGCAAATTTCGTCAACAGATTGCAAAAAACAACAAATTTCTTCAAAAGATCTCTAAAAAATTTGTCAAAAAACTGCAAAAAAAAAAAAAAAAATTGTCTAGATATCCCAAATAAAACAAATTTCGCAAAAGTATTGCACAAAAATAAAAATTTTGCCAAAACGTCTAAAAAAAATGGCAATTTTCATGAAATTTTTTTTTAAAAAAGGCAAATTTTGACAAAAAAACCCTAAAAAATGGCAAATTTATAAACATATTATGAAAAAAAATTCAAAATATTGTGAGAAAACAACAAATTTCGACAAATGATTGTGAGTAAACAACAATTTTCGTCAAAGGATTGAAAAAAAAAGCAAATTTAATCAAATAATCACAAAAAAGATAAACTTCGCAAAAAGATCTTCAATAAACGGCAAATTACATCGAAAAATCATGACAACACGACAACTGTCATCGAATGAAATCGAGAAAAACGATAAACTTTGCCGAAAGACCTCAAGATGACGAATTTCATCCAGTTATCATAAAAGTTGTGAATTTCGCCCAAAGATCTCAAAAAGCACATAAAATTTATACAGGTAATCGCAAAAAATGGTAAATTTAGCTAAAAATAGTGGAAAAAAACGAAAAATTTCTAAAAAAAAAATAACAAAGAACAATTTCACAAACAAAAATCACGAAAAAGCGAAAATATGATAAATTTCTGAAAATAACGAAAAAAACCAACAAATTTAACAAAAAAAGCATAAATTCGATAAAACGGCAAATTACATCGAAAGATAGCGAGAAAAAAACGACAAATTTCACCGAAAATCCCTGAGAAAACAAATAAATTTGTCCTGGTACCATAAAAGATATGAATTTCGTCAAAAGATCTTGAAAATACTTTAAATTTGTCTAGGTACTTCAAAAAACGCAAATATTGGTAAACAGATTGTGAGAAAACAACACATTTTGTCAAAAGATGAAAAAAAGAGGCACATTTCATCAAAAGATCGCAAAACAGGTAATTTTTGCAAAGAAAAAAAAGCGAAAATATGACAAATTTCTGAAAATAACGAAAAAAACGACAAATTAAAAAAAAAAATCATGAAAAAAGCATAAATTTGATAAAACGGCAAATTACATCGAAAAGCGAGAAAAAAATGACAAATTTCACCGAAAATCCCTAAGAAAACAAATAATTTTTTCGTGGTACCAGAAAAGATGTGAATTTCGTCAAAAGATCTTGAAAAAATACTTTAAATTTGTCTAGGTACTTCAAAAAACGCAAATATTGGTAAACAGATTGTGAGAAAACAACACATTTTGTCAAAAGATGAAAAAAAGAGGCACATTTCATCAAAAGATCGCAAAACAGGTAATTTTTGCAAAGAAAAAAAAGCGAAAATATGACAAATTTCTGAAAATAACGAAAAAAACGACAAATTAAAAAAAAAATCATGAAAAAAGCATAAATTTGATAAAACGGCAAATTACATCGAAAAGCGAGAAAAAAATGACAAATTTCACCGAAAATCCCTAAGAAAACAAATAATTTTTTCGTGGTACCAGAAAAGATGTGAATTTCGTCAAAAGATCTTGAAAAAATACTTTAAATTTGTCTAGGTACTTCAAAAAACGCAAATATTGGTAAACAGATTGTGAGAAAACAACACATTTTGTCAAAAGATGAAAAAAAGAGGCACATTTCATCAAAAGATCGCAAAACAGGTAATTTTTGCAAAGAAAAAAAAGCCAAAATATGACAAATTTCTGAAAAAAACGACAAATTAAAAAAAAATCATGAAAAAAGCATAAATTTGATAAAACGGCAAATTACATCGAAAGATAGCGAGAAAAAAATGACAAATTTCACCGAAAATTCCTAAGAAAACAAATAATTTTTTCCTGGTACCAGAAAAGATGTGAATTTCGTCAAAATATCTTGAAAAAATACTTTAAATTTGTCTAGGTACTTCAAAAAACGCAAATATTGGTAAACAGATTGTGAGAAAACAACACAGAGAGACTGCATTTTTGCTATCACTGTTTAATGCAATGCTATGATAATTATATTTTTTTTCTTTACTTATCTTATAATGATTGAAATACATTGGTTTTTTCACTTTACATAAGTTATTTTATTTCCAAGTGTTTATTTACGTTCTTGGCCGATAAAGCATTTTCTATATTGTAATTTTCAAATCATCTAGGTACCACAAAAAATGCAAATTTTGCCAAATAATCATTAAAAAAACCAGCAAGCAATGAATATGGTATATAAGGACTGCTTTATCATGATTGAAAGTTATGCAAAAAGAGGGATCTCTTCTGATAATTTTATTTTTCTTTGTTGATTATAATGATCTTCATATTTCTGAAAAAACATTGTTGAGAGATCAAGATCAAGCAATTAAAAAAAAAAAAAAAAAAAAAAAAAAAAGCAAATTTTATCAAGATATTCCCTCCTCCTTCTCCCCAAAAAAACTCAGCAAATTTTGTCACGGGAACACTTTTTAAAAAAAGTGTACTAAAAAAAAAAGTGAAATATTAATGATTTACAAAGCTGTTTATAACTGGGATTATTTTCATTTCATATGCAATTTTCTATTATTCGGCGAGACTATGAGATGTAATGTAAATACTTCCTAAACGTTATGAATTTGCTCAAAAATGAAATTATAAGTGGGAAAAAAATCACCGTTTTTTGACATGAGTATAATAAGAAACTGAAGCAAAAAATAAATAGTGATTTGCAAATCTGTTTACATCCATGAAGTCAAACTATCCGTCGAAAATCGCACCATCAAAACACGAAACAAAAAAATCCTTTTTTTTTTTACACATACTAATAAATAAATTTGAAAATTACAATATAGAAAATGATTTATCGGCCAAGAACGTAAATAAACACTTTAATCATTAACTTATTGAATGTTTCAATTTCATATGAAACATCTCTACAATTAAGCCTAAGATTGCCGGCAATAACATTGCAAAAAAAGAATACAGATGGAAATAAATTAATTAACTTACGTAAAGTGAAAAAAACAATGTATTCCAATCATTATAAGATTAGTAAAGTTAAAAAATTAATTATTATAGCATTGATTAAACAGTGTCAGCGTTCTTATCCCATATTTACAAACGCGCTTTGCAAATGCTCTTACAGACAGTAACTACTATCCTCCGATTAACCAATAGGAGGAGACTATCAGAGACCGGCGCAAGTATCGATGCGTAGAGAAGCAATTAAACCACGATTACTTTTTCTGCCTTTCGTTTTAATATATAGATGCTTTACAGCTTTCTTTTTGTTCATAATTTAGAAGTTTATCTCTGTACTTTCGATGCAACTTATACGCTACAAGATAACATGGCAAAATCGCTTGTTCAAATATCTTTTTTAATTTTGAAAAATGTGGTTTTAACTCTTCATTTTTCAAAAAATTTAGCCATACATGACAAGCATCTGCTATGGTGGGGGAAGGGGGAATATAATACAAAAAGATAAAGAGACAAAAGGCTACTTACTGAAAGTAAATCTAAATAATTTAATATTTTGTTCTTTTCTTGGAGAGTAAAACTGACAAAAAAAAAATCTAGTTTCCTAATAAGCCATAAAGTTTTTTCAATACATAATTTTCAATTTAATTTACTTATTTTATCTTTAACAAGCTAGTTTCATCAGATAAATAGCTATAAAATAGTACCAAAGACTTAAATATTTACATTCCTTAAGTCTCATGACATAAAACAAAAATAACAAAATTGTATAAAATCTTTTGATAATTAAAAAAAATATATACATATATTAATGACTGATAAAATACTTTACTTACAGGGGTCTGTCTAGACTTTTCTCACAGGGTGCTTTTGTTAAATTGGGAAGTTTTTCTTGTCTTTGTGAAAATTCTAGACATACTTTTGTGAATTTTAAATTATTGTTTTCAGGTTCTAACCTTCACATATAAAGAAATTAAGTAATATATTTTTTGGTGAGTTCAAGTATTTATTAACAGGGCAGATTTTATTTTTAAATGATTAAATTTGTGAAAAGTTCAATTTGAAGGTGAAACGTCTATTTCAGGGGCAAATAATTTTATGAAGGGTCCTGTTTGAGGTTAAAGAATTTTGTAAAGGATCCTATTTTAAAATAAATTATTTTATGAAGGGTCCTTTAAAGGATCTAAAATTTTCTTAAACATATCCCTGACTTAAGAAAAAAAATTAGGTATGTAATTTTTTATTTTCTTCTTAAATTCTTAAGTAAGAGTGAATCCCACCTATTTTTTAAAGATTTAAATTATTTAATATTAATTAATTAGCAAATTAAATTAAAATGTTAAATAGTATACTGTTAAATTTAATTGTTTATACCATTATTATTCTTATTAGCATGCAGATTTTAATACACATTAAAGACAAATAGGTTTTTTCCATTTTTGCCGGTTTTTTCCATTTTTCCCCTGGTTTTTTCCAGTTTTTTCCACTGTCCTGGCAAAAATACCTTTTTGCCGGCAAAAATGCCAACCCTGCTCTAAACAAATTTAGTAAATTTTAAAAGTGAAAAAAGAAAATTTAGACATTGATAACGATATTACTATGGGGAGTGGGGTCGAAAGATGATAACATTTGATATCGGGAGGGTGGAGGGAGTCCAGATTTTCCAAAAAGTTGATAATATGTATGAACAAACCCTAAGAAGAATTATGAAATCAGAAAAAAAAATTAAATTATTACATATCAAAACTGAAACTAATACAAACAAATAAGAAAAAGCATGCGTCAAGCATATATTATGAAACACTTCCTGAAATGTTGAACAAAGCATCGTTTTTTAGATAAATAAGGTGTTAATGTCCATAGCCAAATATGGGTTTTGATACTGTTTTGAACAGACCTGTATTTGATCTGCCGGTTGATATATATATATATATACCGGGTGATCCAAAAGTCAGGACGAATTTTAAAAATGAATAATTCGGAAACGAATCAAGATACAAAGATAAGGTTTGCAACTAGGCATATGGAAGAAAACCGGGTTTTGTGTGGCAACGAAAAAATATAGTTCAGTTAGCGACCAACGGCATCCTTAGCAGCACTGAAAGATGCCATCCGCCAAAATATGTCTGCCATAATGCAACAAATGCTACTAAATGCTGTGAACGATGTGGTGCCTAGTCTCACAGCTGCACTTATGAATGATGGACAGCACAATGAGCATTTACTGTAGTACTAATTAACTGTAATTAAGCTGACTTGTGAGTTGTCAACATTTTTTCATTTTTAAATCATCTTTTGGTGCAATAAAACACTATAGAGCCATTTGTTGGTCGCCAACAAAACTATTTTGTTGTTGTTGTTGTTGTTACAGAAAAGCCGGTTTCTTCTTCATCCGTTAGGTGCAAACCGTATCTTTGTATCTTGATTCGTTTTCGAATTATTCATTTTTAAAGTTCGTCCTGCCTTTTGGATCACCCGGTATATATATACTGTATACTGCGGAAGTTTAGTTTAGCAAGAAAACGCCTAACAAGTTGAAATTTCTCGGTATTTATGTATTAACGCCACCACAGTTACAGGTTTGGCGATTTTTAATCTACACTTAAATTTTTTTGACAAATCATAAAATAAAACACTTTATATAAAATTAAAGCACTTTCAAAATTCAAAACACTATATTTAAAAACAAAGTAACATATCAGATTTCGGTGGAAAATGGGCCGATATAGAGTCACTCCTGCTGCGGTAGCGTTAATAAGTAAGTACCAATTTCTCTTCCAGCTATTTATACTAATGTATGGAAAAATATTTCAATACTTTTGTTAAGCCATGTATAGTGTTCATTCTAGGCTATTTTTGAAAGGGTGCAGCACCCTGCCCTTTTTCAAATTTGCAAAATGCACCGCTGGTTTTACCCAGAGATTTTTAATAAATATTTTATTCTGTATTATTTTTAAATTTGTGTGCCCAAAAATGTTGCAATTTTTTTCATTTCTTTAGGAAAAAGAACATCAAACTATTCAATTATGGTTTAATTTAATTGTATTTTTAATTTTTATGTCATAAAATCAATCAAAATTAATATTACTTGACTTATCTTCAGTGTTCTCACTGTCGCTCGCCATTGTGCCAAATTGCTACTAAATTCTTCATTTGGCAAGCAAACAAGCGATTTGATTCGTCAAATTGCAAGTGCTCAACTTTTGCCTTTTCTTTTCTTTTCTTTTCTTTCTTTTTTTTTTTTTTTTTTTTTTTTTTTTTTTTTTGTGTGTGTGTGTGTTTTTGCCCTGTGTTTTGAAGAGTATAATTTTGAAACTGCATTTGAAGTATGGACTTCTTAGAAAAGCCGAATTCTAGAAAAATAAAAGTTCATTTGAATATGACATTTTGATTTTTCAGATTCATTGTGTATGATATCATAAAATTCTGAATTAACTTAGGAATTTTTATTTCATAACATTTTAATGAGTTAAATCAGTTTTAGATTTTATTTTTCTTGATTACGCAAGATATTTAGAACAGAAATGTATAATATAGACGCACACGGTGCGCAGAAAACTTTATGAAGTTTGCAGAAAATTTTAAGAAAGAAACAATTTTTATTTATTTACTTACTTATTTTTTTAGTACCAAAAAATAAAATTATTCCCTCAATTTTATCAACAAATTATTTACTGTTAACGCGAATGTCTTCAAAAAAAGCATGAAATTTAATAAAGAATCGCGTAAAAACATGCATTTCACCAAAGAATTGCGTAAAAAAAAACCTCCATTTCAACAAAGAATCGTGTAAAAAAAATCCAACATTTCGACAAAATACCGCATGAAAAACGTGAATTTTGTCCAAAGGCTGAGTAAAAAATGTGAATTTTGTCCAATGACCGCGTTAAAAACATAAATTCCATGCATGAATCGCATAAAAAAATACAAATTTTGTGCATGAATCGCATTAAAAAATACAAATTTTGTGCATGAATCGCTTAAATGATCGCATGAATCGTGTTAAAAAGGCAATAATTACGTTCAGAAATTGTATGAAAAGTGCAAATTACATCTATGAATCATGTCTAAAACGCGAATTATTTTCAGAAATCATTCAAAAAACGCGAATTTTGTTGGCAGAAAGCTGAAATGCAAATTACGTCTATAAATCGCATAAAAATAGCAAATTGTGTTCATAAATCGCATAATAAATGTGAATTGCATTCATGAATCGCATAAAAAACACGAATTACGTTCATGAATTGCTCAAAAAACACAAATTACGTCCATGAATCGCGTAAAAACATGAATTATGTCCATGAATCATCATTTCATCAAAAAATCAAGAAAAAATCCAAAAATTTCATCAAAAAATTGAAAAAAAGCAAAAAAAAGTAAATTTTGTTAAAAGATCGTGAAAAAAAAAGGCAAATATTGTTGAAAGATTGCAAAAAAGCAGACAATTTTAGAAAATCACGAAAAACAGCTGATTTTGTTAAAAAGTCACAAAAACCAGATTTTGCCAAAAAAAAATCTGAAAAAAACGTTAAATTTCATGAAAAGATCACAAAAAATGGGAAATTTCGTTAAAATATCACAAAAAAGGCAAATTTCGGCAATTTTGTCGCGTTTAAACACAAAAAAAACGCAAATTTTGAAAAAAAAAAAAAAAAAAAGAGCACATAGTTTGTAACTAGTTTGGGGGCCCCAAAGCACTGAAACTTAAGGGGCGTCAAATTTATACTACAAACATCATTTTTAGGCTGTCGCAAGAAAAAGTTACGAGAGGGGAAGGGGCCTCAAATTCTAATTATTCCCCAAGTGCAATTTTCTTTTCGCACGCCCCTGATTGTGAAGCAAGAAAATCCGTTTTAAGAGCAATAAAGGCACAATTTTGAAGCAGGAAAATCAGCTTTTATAACAGAAAAATTCCCTTCTCACATTAATTTTTTTTTGTGCCCCTTTGACGAAATTTACATTTCTTTCCGGTCTTTTGCGAAATCTGTCTTTTTTTTGGGGGGGGGGGATATTTTGATAAATTTTGCATTTTTTCGTGAATGTTTGGCAAAAGTTGTCGTTTTTTGCAAATCTTTTGACAATTTTCCATTTTATTGCGATTTTTGGACGAAATTTACCGGTTTTTTGCAAATCTTCAGATGAAATCTGTCATTTTTATCATGATGTCTGATGAGAGTTGCCATTTTTCATGATTTTTGGCAAAATTTGCCGTTTTTTGCAAATCGTTTGACAAATTTTCATTTTATTGCGATTTTTGGACGAAATTTATCGTTTATTCACTATTTTTTGAGGAAATCTGCCTTTTTTTGGAGATTTTGTGATGAAATTAAGCATTTTTTCACGAATCTTGTTGGAAATTAGATATTATTTTGTGATTTTTTAATGAAATTTGTCGGTTTTTCACGATTTTTTTACGAAATTACTCGTTTTGTAGGACACTTAAGAGCTATTTTTTTGCCTAATTTATGCACAATACTGCATATTTTGTCAAAAGATCAGGAGAAATATGCCAATTTTGTTAAAAGATCTGGAAAATATGCAAATTTTGTCAAAAGATTGCAAAAGAAAAAATAGAATTTTGCCAAAAAGCGAGCAAAGAAGACATATTTTGTAAACAGATTGCAGAAAATATGCAGATTTTGTCGAATGATTGGAGAAAAGTCACAATTTTGCTTAAATACTGGGAAAAAATATGGGAATTTTGTTGAAACATCATGAACAAAATGCGAATTTTGTCCAAAGATTACGAATATTGTGCAAATTTTGTCCAAAGATTACAAATATTGTGCAAATTTTGTCCAAAGATCACGGATAGTAAGCGAATTTTGTCAAAAAATCACGGAAAGTATGTGAATTTTGTTGAAAGATCACAGAAAAATGCAGATTTTCTCAAAAAGGGATGTGAAAAAAACACGAATTTTGTGAAAGGATCATGGATAAATGCAAATTTCATTGAAAAGATTGTCGAAAAAAGTGCAATTATCGCCAGATGGTCACAAAAAATGCAAATTTTGTTAAAACGCTGCAAAAAAAAATGCAAATTTTGTTAGTGGTCCATGAGGCCATGAAAGTTCAACTTTTTCTTTGCTGAGCCTGTAGCATGTCTGCAGCAAAGAAAAAAAAGGTGAATTTCACCAAAAGATCTCAGAAAAATGCAAATTTTATGAAAGAATTGCAGGAAAATGCAATTTTCATCAAAGAAATGCTAATAAAATGCAAATTTTATCACAGAGTTGTGAAAAGACGCAAATTTTATCAAAGGATCATGAAAAATTGTGAATTTCATCAATGGATTTTGAATTTAAAAAAATGCATATTTTTTCAAATAATTATGGAAAAAATGTCAATTTTTGACTAAAGATTGAGGAAATGCTAATTTCGTCAAATGTTTGTGAATAGCAAGAATTTTTGCCTTTGCAGAAAACATGCAAAATCAAAGACGATTGCAAAAATTCATGATCTTTTGGCGCCTGATCAGCAAATTTCATGATTTTTACACACTTAAGGACAAAATTTGCGATTTTTTTTCTGTGCTCAATCAACACAATTCACTTTTTTTTTTTCCCCGGGCAATAAGCCAAGAAAACATTTGATTTTTCTGCAGCTGGTGAATTTGAAATTTTTTTCATGCATCATCAACAAAACTGACAATTTTTTCTTGCCCAGTCAATGAAATGTGTAGCTTTTCTCGCTTCAATCCAATCAACAAAATTTGCAACTTTTTAGAAGTCGATCAGTAAAAATTCATGATTTTACAGTGGCCAATCGACAAAATTTGCCCTCTCTCTGTTTTTAATTGACGAAATACATGTTTTTCTGTGCCCAATCAACAAAATTTGTGATTTTTAACGAACTCTGACAAAATATATATTTTTTTACACAACAAAATGAAATTTGTGACTTTTTTTCCTTGATAAACTGACAGAACTCATGATTGTTTTGCTGCCGATCAATGATATTTTAAAATTTTTTCGAGCATCATGAATAAATTTGCAATTTTTCCATGTGTTATCAACAAAATTTGAGATTTTTTTTTTTTTTTTTTTTTTTTTTGTTGTTGTTCTTGATTACAAAATTTGTTATTTTTTTCATGTAAGATCAATGAAATTTGCTTTTTTTTGTGATAAACCAAGAAAACATGTGATTCCACAAGCAATAAATTTTATTTGCATTTTTTTCATTTATCATCAACAAAACTGATGATTTTTTCTTGCCCAATCAGTAGAATATGCAATTTTTTGCGTATAACCGACAAATTCATGTCTAATCGACAAATGAACAATTTCACTATTTTCCACACTTAATCAATGAAGTTCACAATTTTTCTGTGCTCAATCAGTGACATTTGCAATTCTTAAGTGATTGACAAAATTTCATATTTCCCCACGATACATTGACAAAATTTATGATTTTTTTCTACAATCTATGTATAAAAATTGCAATTTTTTCCAATTGTAAATTGACGAAATTCACAGGCCACAGGTTTTGGTTTTGCATCCCTAATATTAGATATATTTTACATCTAATGCGGGGCAATAATGAAGTTTAGTTAAATTGTGGCTTAATTATTGACTTTTGAATTTTTAGTACCATATATTTTTCACTGAGTAAATGTTTTTCAACCTATTTTCCTACTCAAATTTGCTAATTTCTGTCACTCTTAAGCCTTGTCATACCTTTTTTTTAAACTCTCTGTATCTGTCAGATTTTTGTAAAAGAAAAATTGTATGTATCCTTTCTGATTTTTTTTTAATGATTTTAGGATTTTCTCTTACCTATGGTAGATATATGTGGTGCCTACCCCAGACCGAAGAAAAACTGGTGAAAAAACACAGCATCATTTACGATTAAGGTATAGCTAATTTATTGTTTATTAATTTAAATTTATGCATTCATAAACTTGTGCTTAAATGTATTTTAAGAAAATGCTGCACATTTACTGTCTCTGTTATGAAAATCCTGCTCATAGGCATGTATTTAAAAGTGTATGTGGCTCCAATTACTTTTTTTTTACGGGGAATAAATGGCAGCAATTCCCCGATGGTAAAATTTCCTGAGGAAAATTTCAAGCTATGTTACCAACTAATAAATTGCAATACAGTCAAGTTTCTCTATATCGAAACTCCATACATCGAATTTCTCAATATAATGAATTTTTAGTAGGAACAGTCCCCTTTTTGCATGATTACATTAAAAACAGTCTCTATATAGCGAAATATCTATTTCCATATAACAAATTTTTTTATAAATTGGTCTTAATTTATTCAGTTTTAAAAAAGCTTCAAAATTATATGGAATCCATTTTCCATCACTTATTTTTGATTTATCATTCAGTGCTTTTTTTTTTTTTTTTTTTTTTTTTTTTTTTAAATATTACTTCTCTTCTTGTTCTTTAAATCCAACGAGTTAATCCCACCTCCCACACACCTTTCAACATCCTTCTCAAAACAGAATCAATTGGATTGTTACACACAGGGTTCTCGCTGTCGCTCGCCATTGCGCCAAATTGCGACTAAATTCTTCATTTGGTGAGTAAACAAGCGATTAGATTCGCCAAATTGCTAGTGCTCAATTTTTGCTTTTTCTTACTTTTCTTTTTTGTTTTCATACATATGCATATATACATATTTTTAATAGATTTGTAGCAGATAGTTGAAACTAGATTAATAACAGTCGGTGTCGCAGTTATAAAAATTTAGGTTATTTTAGAACATACGGACATAAGGGGGGGGTGTTCATTAAAAGGTTAAAGATAATTTTTTAGTGCTACACAGCGAATCTATTTTGCTAATACTTTTTTTCATTTGGCGAATGTTTTTTTATTTTTAATTAGCCAAATTACTAACGTTGGTCAAATGTCAGCGAGAACACTGGTTACACATATAAAAGAGGAATCAATGAGAGGCCTTCAAATGGAGGAAAATGTGAGCTACAATTTTTCATTCCTTGCTAAAATTTGAGCATTTTTTTTTAAAGAGTGTTACAATTTTAAAATCAAAACAACAAAAAATTACAGATTTCTTCCTCTGAAATTAATGTAAGTCTTTCTCATTTGATTTTCATTAAGCTTTCAAATAAATGTCTATTCTTTTTTTTTTCTTTCTTTCTTTCTTTTTTTTTTTTTTTTTTTTTTTTTTGAAACTGCTTAAATAATTAAGAAATGTTAGGTTTACTTTTAAACATTTCAAATTCTTAATTAAATAGATCAAAAATAATTTTTGTTCAAAATTTACACATTAAATATGTTTTTTAACATCATTCTCTATACTAGGGATGCACCAAATATTCGGTATCTATTCGGTATTCGGCCATGTTACCGAATATTCGGTTAGGCCGAATATCAAACTATTCGGTTAAGCCGAATATTCGGCTTGGCCGAATATGAAACTATTCAGCCTGCCGAATATTCGGTTCGGCCGAATATCAAAGTATTCGGCCATATCCAATACTTAATAAAGCCTTTTAAAGAACATTTTTTAAAACTTTTCACAATTTCTACTTTTAACTGTCAATTTATAAATATATTTGAAATAATATGAAAGAAAATTATATTTAAATAAAATAGAATGTTTTTACATTATTTATTTGCTGTTTGTAAAATGTAACTTAAGAAAATTAACCATAAGAAGGATTAAAATGGTGATTTATTAGGATTCTCCTTAAGAATAAATGATGCAAGTGCAGATGCAAGTTCCTAGATTTTATTTAGTAAAAAGTCTGTTTCTTGCTTTTCCCAAATAAAAGTCTTTAAACAAGAAAGAAAAACTTTTGAGATTAGTAATAGCTATCAAGGCAGACAATTTGTGTTCATGAAACCATAATCATAATCAACTTATTGAGTCATAAGTACATTGTATTTCATCTCACTCTAGGTCAAACTTGTGTTTTCGTTTGTTGCATTAACAATAAATAAGATACCATAACTGTATTTTCAACTCGCATGCTTTGATTTCTGTAAAATATGATATGATATGTTAAGAAGGATGGAAAATGCCGCCATTTATAAGATAAGAACTATGATCTAGACATTCCTTTTTTCAGAATTAAATTGAAAGTACTTATACTTTATACTGAAAAAAATCTGTCTAGAGTTATTTAAAAAGAACAATTATGAGACGCTACAGTTTTTCTTCAACCATTTTTTCATTATTTCTCTTTGATTTTAAAATGTTTGTTTCAATTTGTTGAAGAAATCATGAAATTTAAAATTTTATTAATTAAAAAAGTCTCATAATTGTGCTTCTTAAATAAATAAAGGCAGAATTTTTTCAATACTAAATGCTCTTATAAAAAGCTCTTGTTTATCAAAATATAAGTTTCTCTTATTAAATATTATGTAAAATTGTTTTAAAAAGTAACATTTTAATACCTTTAAACTTTGAAATATAAAAAGTATTTGGAAAGCCGAATATTCGGTATTCGGCTGAATAGTTACTATTCGGATGGCCGAATATTCGGTATTCAGCTTAACAATTACTATTCGCCTTGCCGAATATTCGGTATTCGGTTCAGCTGTCGGCCGAATATTCGGCATTCGGCCATAATCACTATTCGGTGCATCCTTACTCTATGCATCAAATTTCTCTATTTGACCAATTTTTTACAGGAACGGTGGTTTTCATTATATAGAGACTCGACTGTTATTATATTTATGTATATCTCCACTCTGAAAAAACAGTTCAAAATAAACATTTATTGCAATAATCTGTTCAATCACAATCAAAAAAGGCTTTTTATATGTTAGTATCTTTATAGTACCTTTTATTATTATTATGTTTTCAAAGATTTTTACACATATAACTTGGTCTTAGATTGATTTATGCTCTTAAATTGAGAGCAAGAATACAAAACAGAGAGTTTGAGATTAAAAAATCTAGAAAGTGTGAATTTTACATTTTTCTGTTGAATTTAATGGCCCATAATTGTTTTGAACTTGGAACAAAAGCAAAAATGCAATTAAAAAAGGAAAAACTTAAACCATCTGTGCTGCATGAAATGACCACTCTTTTAGCCTAAGATGTCTCAAAATGTAATTGCTGCTCTTTTTCAAAACAAATGACCAGTTTTCATTTAACTAATGCATACAAAAGGTGTCTCACAATTTTAAATGCAATATTCACCCTTTAACTGAATCACTTTCTAGAGCAGAATTTTATTCAACAAAATTATGGATTCTAAGTAAGCCAAAAATTTTTTATATTAACTTTGATTTTGATTTATAAAAATGGCTAATTGGCTTAACCAGTGATTTATATAAGAGTCAATATTATATTAATGAATGTTGCATTATTTAGGGATGGGACGAATATTCGGCCACTATTCGGTATTCGGCCTATTCGGCCCTTTTGCCGAATATTCGGTTGGCCGAATATTGAAAGCTTGTTGACCGAATACTTCGGCCGAATACCTGTAGCCGAATATTTAGAGATATCTGGCCGAATATTGCTAAAATCTCGCCGAATAGTGAAAGATATCTTGCCAAATAAATTTAGGATTTAAAGAATTTCATTTCTTGCAATTTTTTTTTCTCTAATCCAAATTGGCTACTTCATTTATGAAGTCATTCTCACTCTTACTTACAAAATATACAGTTATTTGATTGTTAAATACACAGCCTTTCTGTATTTCCTATAAATGTTAGTAATATTTTAGGAAATGCTGCCCAATTTGAAGATTTAATTCTACGGGAAATGTCTCCATTAGAAAATAATATATTACAATTCAAGATATAAAAACACTTATAGAAAAAAAAACACTGCCTTATTCTAAAACACTTGAATATTTATTAATGTCTGCAAATTCCATGCACATATAAAAAAGGCTCTTATGAAATTCGTAACTTATTTTTTGTAAAGTAAGAAATGAAAAAATTCATTCACTAGGTGTTTTAACGATGATTCATTTTCAAAATTACATATCAAATATCACTATTCCAAATACAACGGTACATCTGAAAACAGAACTGGTGGCAAACAAGATACGCATTAGATGACACAACTTGCTTTATGAAGATGGTTTTATAAGTATTTAAACATAAATTCTATATACTGAACAACATAATTTTTTTTATTATCTATAGTTTTCACTTTTAAATAATTACTTGCATAATTACTGACTAAGATATGTAACATGATTATGTACATATTTTTAATTTACATATTCCTTCATTCATACTATCAATTTCTGTTTATCCCAGGGTTGCCGGCTTTTAGCCGGGCCAAAAAAAGCCGGCCGGCTTTTTTTGGTTTTATCCACTTAAAAAAAGCCGGCTAAAATTGAAAAAAGCCGGCTTTTATTTTTAAAGTGTTAATTTGTATTGAATCCATATTAAATTTTGATTGATTTATTTTAAATACATTTTTAATAATTTACTACTAAAAAAGCTATAAATTTCTATTTAATTTTTCAAATAAATAAGTCTTTATAACTGCTATGAGTCAACTGTGAAGGCATTATGTCTGAAAAATATAAATCTTGGAAAAAAGAAAATATACTCAAAAAATGGATTTTAAACTTCTACATTTCATAGTTCTACTTATATTACACATTCTTAAGAATTATATTTAATGGAATTATGACAAACTTAGTGTTCCCTATAGCTATAAAAAGGGCAAGGTGCTATTCATCAAAAAAGTCACTACTGTATCATAAAAGGGCACTTTTTCAAGAAAAAAAATTGTTATTGCCTTTAGAAAGGGAAAAAAGAAAGCAGCAAAATACATAATTTTTAAATATGATAAATCAAGTAACATTAATTTCGAATGATTTTATGATATAAAAATTAAAAATACAATTAAATTAAAACATGAATGAATGGTTTCATGTTCTTCTTCTTAAAGAAATGAAAAAATTCTATCATTTTTAGAAATTTCACACAAATTTAGAAATACTACGAAAAAAAAAAATATATATATTTATCAAAAATTTCTGGGTAAAATCAGAGGTGCATTTTACTACTCTTAAAAAGGGCAGGGTGCTGCACCCTTCAAAAATGACCTAAAATGAACACTAACAAAATGAAACACATCAAAGCATTCATGGAAACATTGTTACAGGTCAATTTGTAAAGATTAAGTCATAAAATGAACAATGTTGAAAGAGAAATTAGGAAGGATTCAATATTTGAGGAAAGTTTAATACATAATTACATAAAATTAAACAACAAAAAATGTTCTAATAAAATTTGCTGGATTAAAATTTTGAATAGCTCTTTGTTATTTAAAAGTGCATATATGCCTACTTGCATGAATGAATATATTCATGCATATGCTAATTGAGAATACTGAAATAAATAGTGAAATATAATATATTATGAAATCTGCATAATTAGAAATACTATTTTCAATAGTGAGAAATGGTGTTTTTTTATATGTATGATTTTAAATGTTTATAGCGAATAAAACATGACATTTTAATAACTTTTAAAATTAGCTAAGTAATAAAACATGTAACTAAGTAACCTTTAATTTTATAAAGCAGTAAAAATGGAAAAACAAAGGTAGGATTAAAGGTCAATGTAAATCAGAAAAAGCACTTGGTATGGCCATTTTATAATTTAGCTGACATATATGCAATTCTGACTATAAACCACTAGCAACTCCATCAATGTGTTATTCTAGTATTAATGTCTTCATTATTGAAAATTTGGGTTATAACCCAATTTCTCAGTGAATCATAATTAAAATCTCAATTTTTCATATTAAGAAACAAATTTATTAAACTCAAAGTAAATTAAACATCATTAAAATTAGTTAAAAGACACTTAAAAATGTGTTGCTTATAATAAAAAGACTTCACCGTATAAAAGCCAATTATGGCCAAAAAAGGCCGATTTTGGCCAAAAAAAGCCGGCTAAAATCAATAAAAGCCAGCCGGACTGGCTTTTTTAAATTTTAGCCGGCTTTTTTGCAAGCCTGGTTTATCCTGTTAATGCTTGTTGAATAAATGGAATATTGAAGTTGAATATTGTAGCGCCAATTCAAATGTCAAAGATTTTGTTATCATATGCATTCTACTTTAAGAATAACCTTTTGCTTTAACGTAATTTGTAATTTAAAGCTTGGCAACTGATTTCAGACCAGTCTCATTCTTACGAATTTGCTTATCATTAGGGACACAAACTCTAAATGATCAAATTTATTTCGTTAAAGGTTATTTCAGAAAATATCTCCTTGCGAGTTCTGAGAGAGAGAGGGAGAGATTAAGAATATTATTAGTTTTGGATGCAAGAAAGGGTAAAAATATCATTTGATAGTAAAAGTGAAGTACATTCTTCATATTTTAATGGAAATATTTTACCATCCTGACTTACTAAAAATCAATTTGATGTACATTAAGATAAAAGAATATAATGCAATTTCATAGTTTTTTTTATGTTAAAATAAGTGTTTCAAATTTAAAAATTCATTTAAAAGCACATTTAAGAGTAATAATTATTAATGAGCTTCTATTTTTTAAATTATGTATAATCAAAATTTATTTTCTTTATTGGAAAAAAAAAGTTGGTATTCGGCCTAAAATTTGGCCGAATATTCGGTATTCGGCTATTCGGCCAAATCACTATTCGTCCCATCCCTAATTATAATATATACTACCAGAGTGAGTCATAATTATCGAAACAATATGCTATCTTGTTAAATATTGTCCCTTTGTACAATGCTTCCAATTGCAAAGTTTCATTTAAAAAAATGTGAAAATTTTCATAAGATAAGTTGCATTACCATGGAGGGTCTTTTTAACAAAATACAAAGATTAAATTTTTATATGCACCCCCCCTCCCCCAGGATAAAAATTCCAATTAGGAAAACTTCCCTTATTCAGGCCCGAATTATATACAAAAAATTGCATCTGCATATCTGCAAAACTCATAAGTGTTATACCCATTTAAATAATTCATCAGGTTTTAAGGGACACAAATTGAAATAGTACTCACAATTCAAGAAACAATGTTACTTTAACAGTTCTAGGAATTTTTCAGAGGCAACACTATTCCATATGAAGGGTACATTTATTTTCAAACATGGAACACACTTCTAAAAAAAGGGCACACTTGTACCTTGTTCCACCAAAATATTTTGAACTGCTTTGTTTAGAATCCCCTAAAATTTGTGATATTTTCCCAGAATCAATTAAATTGCCACAAAGTACATGGGAAAAGTTAAAAAGGGTCATTGGACGCACCGGAAATGTTTAAAAGAACCATCAGACCCATAAAAGAAATTAAAAGGGCCACCAGGTGCTGCGCCTTGATAAAACTACTTCAAATAATAATGTGATCTGCTGTGAGATTATCAGAGCTCAATACTGTTGGACACAGGATGTTGTTAGACATGGTTATGTTTTGGAATAAAATTACTGTTTATATTTTTCAAACACTTACATTTTTTAGCGATCCACATTAAATATTGTATTTGGACTTATCTTTTTTTGGTTATATCACTGCAGATGATGATTAATATATCTTACACCTCTTTCTAAAATGCTTTAGTGTTGACTCTATGAAAAAAGGGCTGCCGGGCAGGAATTTTACAAAAAGGGGACATTATTCTGTAAAAAGGATACACTTGTACCTTACCCAAAATATTTTGAACTGGTTTGTTTAGAATACTCTAGAATTTGCAATATTTCCCCATGATCAATTCAATTGCCACAGAGCATATTGGAAGTTTTAAAAAAGACCACCAGGTGCATCAAAAGGATTTAAAAGAGCCACTAGGCACATAAAAGAAATACAAAAGTCTGTCAGGTGTTACACCCTGCTAAAGTAGTTTAAAGTCGACACTATGCTTATTATATTTAAATAAAATTCAAAATTGTCATTAGCTATTTTTTTTTTTTTTTTTTCAATATACATTATGTATCTGATTTTTTTTTTTTTTCTTTAGAAGGATGACAAATTTCAGACAAAAACTGAAGGATGTGCCAGCCTCTCGATCGCCAAGTGCAATAGTATGCATTAAAGACATGCTAATCTTCTATGCCCCTGTCCTGTATTTGTTAGCAATTGTTAAGTGAAACTTCAGCAAGTGTAATGGAGTTATGAATTGTACTGTTATTGATGAATTACAATTTGAAACTAAATTATCCTGTGCAATATATGTGCAAGCAATTGGAGCATTAGGAGTCTTTGTATTGGACCAGCACAGTTATAAACTTTGAAAAAAGTCATAATTGTTTAAGCCCTTTTAAAATGTAATTGAGAGATTTTAAAGATAATAAAAGTTTTGAACAAATTCGAATAATGGGCTAAAGTTTAAATTTCCATTGTTGTTATTTTTATACATAAGTAATAATCATGTGTGCAAGATCTTCGGTCTCAGCTGACTGATTTCAGTCTTGAAGAGATTTTTGACTAATAATAAATTTTGCTTTATCTGCAAAAATAACAATAATTTTACTCTAAATACCTTTTAACCTGTTTCTTTTATTATAAGAAATAATTTTAAACCTAGAAATCATCTTGGCCATTTACATCAAGCGATTTCTAATACTCAGAAAGGTTTTTACTCTTGGCTTGGATGGGCTTTTTGCATCCATGGTAATAAAAAAAATATTCAATATTTTTATTAAATTTCTGTGAAAACTTTTTTCTGTGATGTTATTTTATTTTTTATGCTACATATCTTTATTTTTTTACTTAATTTTTTACATTTTAATCATGAAGTATGATCACTAGGGAGATTTATGATTCCATCTGGGGTTTTGGAAAATCATAGTTAAAAAAAATATATAATGGATCTAACAAAAAGATTTGTATAACTGTAACATAAATGAATTCCTTCAGATTTCAATTGTGGTGCTTGTTGGTAAATAGCAGATCTTGTATGATTAAGTAAATGCTTATAATTCGACTTATGAATGAATATTCATATGTATTAGGCAAAAAAAAATCTAATGGACCAAAAATTAAACAAAGCATCATGGTGAATTAAATGAAAGCATATCAGAAGAATAAGAATAATTTTTGTTGCTTGTTACTATCAGCATTAAGAATAAATTTATTTTGTTTTGATTTTGGGTTTACATTTGTTTACCACAAATTAAACAGCTATTCAAATTTTACAATTTTTTAAATACAGTAAACTCAAAGGCAACTTGAATTCAGTTAACTAAATGATCTGCTTATATTCAATTCTCCAAGTCCTGAAGCTTTTTTAAGCTAATGACTGTGAACATTTTTACTGTTTTTGTGGTGGTGGTGGGGGGGGGCATAATTTTTTCCCTCTTTGATCTATGAGTTTACTGTGTATCATGCATTTTTCAATAATTTTTTTATTATTCTAATATTTGTAATCTAAGTTTTCTCTTTTAAAAGAATAAATCTTGATCTTGATATACAAGCTTGCATTATTCAGCTATGTGTTAGTGACATATATCCACCATGTTTTAAAGTTGTCACCAGCTAAGCTAGAAGTTGCAACAAGATATGCAAATCTTTTGGGTGTACATTTGTTCCTTAAAAAATATGTTATATAGTTGGCCTTGTTAAATCCGCATTATTTGCAATTATCTATCATCTGCACTTTATTTTCAGATTTAAACAAATGAAAATTGCTCTATGAAGTTTGTAAGAAAAAAATAACAAATTATCGAATCCATATTTAGTGAATTTTCAAAGAAATGTTTAGTTATTTAAGAATTCTAATGCAGTTCATCTATTTAAAAGAACAGATTTTATATTGAAGCTCATGATCGCAAACCAATAAATAGATTGTACTAAATGGCATAGCAGATTAAACAATCAATAAAAACATTTTTTTACTATATTTTTTACATTATTAATTTTCTATAAATTATTAATTTCGACAATATTGTTAATTTTAATGTTTCATTTGTATGCTATATTTTCCTGCGGTATTTTTAACTTATATTAATTATTATATTGTGTATAAATTTGCTGTAAATTGTTAAATTGTTTTCACATTGCAGTTTAAATTTTTATAATAATAATCAGATTCAAACAAAAAAATTGTAAACAAAACTATGATCTAAAATCCACCAATTTTTCAGCCTCAATGTTGGCCGATTTGACAGAGACAATACAATATATACTTATACTTTTTAACTGCATACTGACATCAGGCTTTTCCTGTTTAATCTCAAATTAGTTGTCTGAGCATTTAAAATATTTTATTATATTGGAGAATAACAGGAATGCATACAACATTTTGTCCTTTTAAAAGAGGTGCCCACATCAATAAACAAATTGTCTGAAATGGTTAATGTGTAAATATTTTTGGTCATAAAAAACTTCATTGAAAATATATGTGCACCTGCAGAAACTGTGTAAAAGAAAATTTTTTTAAATATATTCTGAGAAATGTGCTTGAATGTGTACTAGAAAAAGATCAGTTTTCCACAAGCATTCTAAAAAGTGTTCCATAAGCATTATAAAAACTGTTCCATATGTGTTCTAAAAAGTGTTCCAGAAAATGCGCTGAAAAGTGTTCCAAAAAAGGTGACAAAATGTATTCCAAAAAGTGTTCTCAAATGTGTTCTAGAAAGTGCGCTGGAAAGAAATAAGCGTTCCATATGTGTTCTAAAAATGTGTTCCAAAAAGTGCGCTGAAAAGTGTTCTAAAAAAGGAGACAAATATGTGTTCCGAAAAGCATTCTCAAATGTGTTCCTTAAGTGTTCTGAGAAGTATTCTAAAAACTGTTCCAAAAAGTGCGCTTAAAAGTGTTCTAAAAAAGGAGACAAAATAAGTGTTCTAAAAAGTGTTCTGAAAAGTGTTTTAAGATTTGCAGTGTACTGTAGAAAAACTGTAACGCACCCCAATTGTACAGAAATCGTGTTGTAGTGCATCTCAGAATCACACAGCAAAGAAAAATCATGTGTTAAACCTAGGTAATAAAAAAAATCCATTATTTCCATAATACATAACTTTGCCGGCCCATTCTTTTCTGCAGCTGTGTCTATGATCTATGTGCTTGCAAATATTCTAAATACAATGTTAAAATTTTGCTTAGTTAGAAAAAGTATAATGAAGATTAAAATTCACCTTTAGCAATTTATAGACAGTAACTTACTTGGATTCTTTTTTACAGTCCTGTATATTACGTGCAAATATTTATACGACCGCATATTTAGCCCAAATTATTCTAGCAAAAAACCCAATTTAAATTATTGAATTCATATTTCCGGGAATCGCTATTGCACAGGTGACTATATATCCAGTTTATTGTATAGTCCGATACATGATTTATTTAAATTCTACAAACATCTCTTATTATACCAAATGTAGCTGAACTTCAGGATGCATTAGTTTTCCCTAAAGTATATACGATAATTGAAAAAAGCTCTTCAGCAATCTTTTCTAAGAGACCATACTTTGGATACAATATCTGAGATCTGGACACAGGTCCAAAATCTTTTATGCGTCTCTGTAAATGAACAACAAATGTGATGCAAATCATACTTAACTGCAAGCATTATTGTAGTAAATTTCAGTATTTATCATTGTATTGATTATCTCAGTATATTAATTTCATCATATTTGAAATAGTGCAACGCAATTAAAATACGCTGGGAATATTTTCCCCATAGACTATTATATTACCGAACATTTTTCTGTGATCTTGTACATGAATGTTAAATCTTTTCACCCCATTTTCTACAGAAATCCTGTTTGAGTGCACTTCAGAAACTGATATCAATTTCAAAATTATTAAAGTAACCTTAATAAAATAACATTATTAAAATATGCTGCAAATGGTTTTTCTTTACAGACTATGATATATTGAAATACTTTTGAGCTCCCTGTACGCACACTATAAGTACTACACTTAACATATTCGATAGTAACCATGTTCTTGTGAACCTTAAAAATGCATGTCAATTTCATTACATTTAAAATTATGTAACATTATCAAAATAAAAAAAAAATGATTTTTTCGGCTTAGACCATAATGTAAAGTCTCCTTTTGAGTGCTCCTGTGATTCAGCTATAATTGCTACCTGGTTCATTTTCAATGCCGCATATGCTATGGCAAATCTCAATAACGTATGTTATTTTCGTATGAATCCCACTACATTTACTCAAGTTGAAACACGGACAAACAGACGGCATACCACAGGCATTCGGCATCCGGTATACAGACAGGTTGAAGTCGTAAAGACTTTTAGACCATGTTAGAAAGTGTCAAAAAAGGGGTAGTTTCCGTAAAACGGAAAAAAAAACAGTGTTAGGAAAAATCTACTACAAAACTGTGGCATTTTTATATAATTTGTATATATATGCTTTGCATATTATAAAAATTTATTATAAAAAATGTTCTTAAAAGTGACAACATATTTTTACTTTTTAAGAGCTAAAAAAATGTGGAATTAATATCCATTTACATACCTGTTTCCAGTACGCTTCGAGCACTTCAAGCGAAATTGAGATATTGACTGAGGGAATGTATTTTTTCACAATTGCATTCAATCTTTAGATTTTAAGCCCGAAAGTTCATTTTTAAAATGATTTTTATTTATATTTTCATTAAGACTTAACACTTGTCAAAAATATTTTCTTTTTTTGATTTATTGAGCTTTTTTTTACTTTTTAAGAGTGATAAAAAATATATTTCATTGATCATGACGTCATTTACTGTATGGATAAATTTGCGGTATAAATTACTAAAATTTTTCTAGTCAATTGATATTTAACCTTTAAAAAACTTATTTCATTTTAAAATTAGTAAATATTTATATTAACCACACTCAGACGATAAGCTTAATTTTCTTTAAATAATAACTTTTGATATCATAATTCAATCTCATTTGATTGCAACATCAGAGCATATTTATTTTATTTTTAATATCTGACGTCAGAGTCGTCTCTTTTTAGCACTTACTCAAAATTACATTGTGCTATTAAAAATGAAAACTTATACTTTGTTTCAGATATGACGTTACATTGATAATTTTAAATTTCTTAATGGAAAGTATTCCTGTGACGTCACAATTGGTAAAAAGTTGAATTTTATAGCCTCGAATCGAAAGAAAGAAAAAGGTTCATTTTGATTAAGGATTAATATCTGGAAAAACTACGAAAATATTTATATTCTTGTAAAGTGTGAAGTTATATTCTTCTAAAGTCTTCTAAGTGTAAAGAAATTTTATATAATCGTCTGCTGCCAATAAACAAATGGACCCTATTCTGTTTTTCGGTTCGAGGTTAAAAACAGCAATTTTACCAATTGTGACGCCAGAGGAATACTGTCTTAAGAAGAAAAACAGTATTCCTCTGACGCCACAATTGGTAAAATTGCGGTTTTTAACCTCGAACTGAAAAACAGAATAGAGTCTATTTATTTATTTCATTTTGTTTTATCACGTGAAAATCTTTCAGTTGAAAATTAATTACAGAACAGAAATAATTATTCCTTTTTTTGGCAACGAAAAAAGAAAGATTATTAAATATTATAGAAAATTTTTCAATTTATTCTGTATGAAAAATAGTGAAATGTTGAATTATTAAGAAAAATATTTGAATAAAAAAATATAGCCTATGTTCATTTCAGGCCAATAATCTATCTATATACAAAAATTCAAAGACATTAATCCATCCGCTTTGAAGCCAATTTCTTTCCAATTTTTCGGACACATTTTCATATTTATAATATATATAAGGATATATACATATATATGAATAATTTAAAATATTACTCCATAAGTTTATAATAATAATAAAAATTATATTATACATTAATTATTATATTTTTTAATTATTAATTTATTTTTCTTTACCAGTAGTTAATAAAATAATATCATTTTTTAAAAATAAGTATTTCTAATGAGTATAATTTTCAATTTTATTTATTCATACATATATTTTTAATGATTTACTATGAGTTAATAAAATATTATCACTTTTTAAACAAATAAATATTTGTTACTAAGTATAATTTTCAATATTTAATTTTAACTAGTCGTACATTTATTTTTATTAATTTACTATGAGTTAATAAACTATTATTTTTTAAATCAATTGTTGCAACGCGTAGTAACACCTGTCACGCGATGTTAAAAATAAAAAATAAAATTAAAATCCCAGGAATATTCCAAAAAAGTAAAAAGCTTACGAAATACCTCCTGCCTTTTTGAGAAGCAAGAAATAATTTATTAATAACTAAAGTAAGAAAAAGAATTTTAGCTGTTACAAGTTACGAAACTAAGATTGAAATATGTTCCACAAATTAAGAATTGAAGCTAAGAGAGAATTAAAAAAAAATGGCGCAAATTTTTTTTTATTTTATTACATATATATATAAAGAAAATATTTATATAATATATATAATGTATTATATTGTATAATACAATAATAATATTTATATTATTTATATTCATTTATTTATATTTATATATATTTTTTAATTTACATTTTAATATTTCATATAATTTTAATTATGCATAATGTGTATCATTATTATTATTATAAACTTATGGAGTAATATTTTATATTTTATTTATGTAATATATATACATATATATATATATATATATATATATAAAGAGAGAGAGAGAGAGAGAGAGAAAACATTGGAAAAATCTGGGGGAGACCTACATCCAGCAGTGGATCGAAAACGGTTGATGATGATGATGATCTATAAGTGAAATATTAATATAACAAAATAATTCTTTTTTCCGCTCTTGTTCAAATATTCACAGTGGACACAAATAAACACAGTAAAACAAAACATCCTTCGTTGATGGTCGCCATTGCCGCTCGTATGGATCGTAGCTAAATTTTATTTCATTAAAAAAAATTAAACACAAAATCAAAAGTTTGATAATTTCTTAATAAAAATCATACCTTCAACTATGCAGAGAAAAGATTTTAATGGCATAAAAATGATACCTAATACTTGAGAAGAATTCTTTTTTTAAACTCCTACGTTAAACGAATGGGCGCACTTCAGACTGTTTGTGCCCAGAGCCATGTCAAAACGCCACACTTCAGCGGTATAAAAAGATCTATTTATGTAATAATCGTTCATATAAATAAGTTCATTTTATTTCTATATCCAAGCATATTAATTTTATTTTCAGTATATGTATATTTCGATATTTTCCATATTTGTTTGTATCTTTGTACAATTAATTACCAGGGGTTTTTTACTCATATATGCATACTTATAATAGTATTGTGATCAATTATTGTTGCTAGTCAAAAAATAATAATGAAATATTTATATTTTACATAAAAAAATTCTAAAACAAACGTTTATTTTACTGGAACACATGTATAAAAAATTACCAACATTTACAGAAATAATTTTAAAAATCTGACAAATATATAGATAAAATTTCAAAATAATGAGAATAATTTAAGACCCGTATTAGGAAATTTCAGTATCCATAATTTATTATTTAATTCCATTAATCAAAAGAACCATTTTCTTTTAACAAATGGAAAAGTGAAAGTAGTTTGAAGTGCCATAGAAAAGCATTATGGAGAAAAATAAAATGTTCAATATTTTCTAAACTAACAAACTAAATATAACAAAATATTATACAGCTAAATCTGGGTACCATGTGAATGTGCTTTATTAATTTAAAGGAAATCAGTTGCTTTTTATGGCAGTTATTGTGGAACAGACAGACGGAAACTAAAAAAAATCATTCTGCAAAGTAAGCCTTCGTGGACATTTCAGCAATTACTGCACATACTACTATATTTGGTTACAATTCCTCATCTTTATGGGAGCAATTGATTTTGATCTTATTCTACATACAATAATTTTTAGAATTTCCAATCTATGTTTTTGAGACTTTCACAAAGATTGATCTATGCATTTAACTAACACATTACGCATATTATTTTTTAAATGCATTCACACATGCACAGTGAGACATTATTTAGTTAACCGTTTAATTTTTAATTCTGAATATAGAGTATGTGTACAATGTTTGCCATATTTTCTGAAAAGAAAATTTTTTTATATTAAGAACTCTGCTAATTATAAGCAAAAAAACTTGGCAAAATTTGGAATTGTTTTTATGAAAACCATAATTTTTCTATGAGTATACTATACATGCTATTCTCATAAAAATGAATACAGTTTATAACAATAAGTCTCTTAATCAGTACCTGCAGTTTGAATACTTTAGCTACATTAGTTTTGGCAGAGTTATCCAAAAAAAAAAAAAAAAAAAAAAAAAAAAAAACTAGAAATATGTAACATCTGTTTAAACACCAGATGATTCAGGATAATTCTTCAATTATTTTTTAAAACCTTTGGATATTATATCGTAAATACATTTATATGTATGCACATATATACAGTCAAGGATCGATAATCCGCGCACCCATAATCCGCAATTTTCTATAATTTGCATTACTTTAGGAATGTAAACAATGAAATAAACAACTAGGAAAATTTACAAATTAATGATCCAAAAACGATTTTTTAAACAAACAATAATAAAAAAAAAATTGAAAAAAATCATAATAAAACATCTATTTTTTAAAATATAACTCTTTTATTTTATTAACAATAAAAAAGAAACTGTATTATAGAACATACATATTTATTTTTACATAAATACATGTATCAATGTTTTAATAAAATAACTTAAAAGACATCTTTTGAGATAGCATATTAAATTAATTATTAGATTTCATATTGTACTGATTATAGAATTAAAATGCTCTCTAGAATAATTAAATGACGTATAATCCATAATGCTCTATAATCCAGAATATTCCATAATCTGCACAACCTTTGACCCAGCTTGTGCGGATTATAGAAATTTGACTGTATATATAGATATATATATATGTATACATTTATGTGTATATACACATATATGTGTATATAACTATTACATATATATATAAAACTGGTGCCTAAGTGACCAAAAAGTGCCAAAAAAACCCCGCTAAGACTTATTTATGTATACGATTGCAGAGTTATTAAATTAAACTATGAACAAACATATACCTTAGGATGTTGCATTTGTGAATAAAATTTAAATGCAATAAATAAAAGTTGAGTAAATTTTAAATAATTTTTAGCAATTAAATTAATATATGTTTTTCATTTTTATATCATATTTTAGACTGTCAGCCATTGGTGACTCATGAGGCCTAAACGAAAAGTCCAGTGTCAGTCACCAGTGACTGATGTGGCACTCGTTGTGTTAAAAAAATTTTCGTAGCTGTAAGAAAAAAAAGGGTATATCCAAGAATCATGAACATTCAATGATACAGTATACCTCCAGAGCTTTATTTGAGAAACACAGGGTGTATGGAACTTCTAAAAAAAAATTCCAGAGGATATACAACATGCACCTCACTATACCCCTGGTGGTTAAATAAACTGGTACTACTCTGCTATCCCATCGACTGATTTCGCCAAATTATACAAATCGCCAAACTAATAGCCAAATTATACATATTGAGGTAATTTTTATTTTAAATAACAAAAAACCAAATAATTAGTAGAATATTAATAAAAATACAAAGTCGATATAAAAATCAATGATGTTTTAAACACGCGTATCGTATTTAATGTCATTGAATTGACATTCACGATCATCCATTATTGGCATTTAATCTTATTATTTGGCGATAGTATTTTGGTCAACGGGATAACAGAGTAGTACCTATAAACTATTAAAAAGTACTAAAAATATTTTAAGTGTGACCATGGTTTGGTGATATGTATTAAAGAATACATAGTGAACTGCATACTTAGGAACCGAACATTTTGTAGATAACAGATCTTTCCTTTGTTTACATTTTAATTTTAAATCTGACTATAAATTAGGGACAACTGCAACATTGGTTTATTATATTCAATAAATTAGTTAATTTAAAGAAAAAATAAATTTTATATATTTTACTAATTATTCATTATTTTAAACACTGACAATACAATGTAATTTCAGTTTTTGTTTGTTGTAAATTTTTTCCCCTGTAATCTATGAGCACTAATTACTTCTTGCTCCAAGATAAAATTTTATTGTTCAAGGAAATTTAAATATTTGTATGCAATTTATATATTTATTCAATAAAAAATGTATAACTAAAGAAAAAAAATTACATATAAACAGTTTAACTGTAAATGACGGCCAATTATCTATAAGAGAGATATGGGCCTAAAAAGGAGAGGGATGCCCTCTGTGGGAATCTTTATGTGATTCTAATACATGTTTATGCAAGGAAATATAAAGTTTGAAGAAAACCTCTGAGTAATTGGACCAACAGGCAGCTAAGTACTAAGAATTGAAGTTAAAAAATCAATTTCAAAAGATGATTTTAGAATTTGTCAGAATATTATTTCCTATAAAAATGAAATAATTTCAAGATTCTAATAAGCATAAAATTGTTGAAACTGGCAAGATAGAAAATTAATTTCAACTTGGAAGACCAGGCTTGAAATGTCATGATTCTCCAATGAAATCAAAATTTAAAACAACTTGCAAAGAGGGAGAATATATAAATAAGACACCACAAGCTAACATAAATGAAAACAAAATCAGAAAATGATTTCAAGAAAGATAACTCTTTGGTTAAGATTCAAGTATTTTAATTTTAAACAGTCCACAATCCATGGATAATTATAAAACTGAATAAATATGCAAAATGTAAAAATATGTTTTTATGTTCTATAGGCACTCTTGTCTCTTTTATGAATCCAATATATTCTTTGTTTTTTAATTTAAATTTTCAGTTAAAATCAACTTAAGTACAGGGTGTTTTCTTTTAAATGGACACTATTTTGAACTCTCTGTAGCTAATTTTAATAATTGGAACAGATTTAAAATTTATAAGGGGACTAATGATAGCAAGGAAAAAAAGATTCCAAGAAAAAAAAAATAGTTCCAATCACCAGTAAGGGTTATTCTATGTGACATGTTATCCTCAGCCGTCGAAAAAATAATATACCAAGAATGCAAAGTACAGTCGAAGTTCTATAATCTGCACACACTGCGGCCAAAGGTTGTGCAGATTATGGAATATTGTGGATTATAGAGTATGATGTATATTATACATCATTTTATTATTCCTAGACAGCATTTTAATCCTTTAATCAGTACTACATGAAAAGATAAATATGAAATCTAATAATTAATTTGATATGCTATCTGAAAAAATGCCTTTTTAAAGTTATTTTATTAAAAAAATTATATATAAGTTCATTTAAATTAAAATAATTTTTACATATGTTTCGTAATGCAATAATCCGTTTTTTACTGTTAATAAAATAAAAGAGTTACATTAACAAAAAATAAATGTTGTATTATGATTTGTTTTTAAATTTTTTTATTATTTGTTTTAAAAATCACTTTTGGATCACAAATTTGTAAATTTTCTTAACTGTTGATTTCATTGCTTACATTCGTAAAGTAAAGAGAATTATGGAAGTGCGGATTATAGATCTTTGACTCTATGATGCAAAAGAACGGTAATTAACATTGAATGTGGTCCTCATCGAGAAAGTGAACATGATGAATTAAACTTGGCATTTTATCCAAATTCTTAATATTGTCTGTTTCTGATGTTTTCTTTCCATGTTCAGCACCGAATTTTCCACTATCAGCAGTAACTGTAAGTATTTTTATAAGAATCTTTTTTCCCATGGTTTTATTAGTTCACTTATAGAATTTTGTGCCATTCCAGTTATTAGAACGAGCTACTGGCGGCTCTGAATAGCATCAGTTTTTTAAAAAAAAGTATATTTCATTTAATGTTTTTATTAATTCACAAAAAAACAAATATATAATGCAAAATTATCTTAATACAGCAAACAAATATATGTGTGACAAAATAGATATTGCATAAAATACTTTACTTTTACTTATTACAAATTAAAATGTTTGTCAAACTACATGCCACTGCAATAGCCAAAACTGGTGCAAATTAAAAGAAATTACTTAACGAGTTATTAATCTAAAATATTCCACAGAAAGACAAATTTACAAAAGAGCACTGTTATTTTTATTAAATATGTTTCAATCAGTCAAAAACTATAAAATTTTTATTTCAATTTTTGTCTAAATGTGGTCGAACATCCACCTTACGTCATCTTCATCCTTGTAACATCTATCCTACCTTGTAACAACTCTCTCTCATCCTCGACATTCTTTAATTGACAGAAAATGCCCCCCCCCCCCCAAAAAAAAAGGCTGCAGTGTAGTGTATGCAAAATACACAAAAAGAAATTTCAACTACATCCATTTTCAGTGACAAAATCACTTGATACTACTGTATGTCAACCATAACTTTACAAAATACACCAAATTTATGTCACAAATAAATTTTAAAATGATTTAAGAAACAAATTTGTAATAACAAAAATTCATTTATCACTTGTTTTGGGATTCAACTATTGTTTCTTATGTATATGTGTTCTTTTACGTAAATTTCGATAAACTTTATAGAGACATTTCATAATGCAATCAATTATTTCAAAAATATTTACTTTCGACAGAACAAAATAGAATCAATTTCAATTTAAGCGCAACACAAAGTTTTAAAATTGTGCGTAAAAAAATTTTCAAACAAATTAACTGTAAATCTAAATTAAAATTCAAATAATATTCAATAAACTACTTTAAAATAAATAATAATAATTAAAAAAATTATCAACAGTAAATCAAACATTTTATAATTCTTCAAGTAACGCAATGCTACATCATCAAAAATGAAAGTTGCAACATATAAAACGTCATACAGTCATTATCAAATAGTAAATTCTAGAAGTTTTAGTAGAAGAATAATGAAAGAAACTACCCAACTTTAGTATTAAGTTATTTTGGTAAAGAAGTTGGGTACAATAAATGTATGTTTTAAAAGTTACCTGAACAAGCTACGGAGGAAATAGGACGCCATTATACGAATGAATCTTGAATTGCATTACGATTCATTGCAAATGATTTTTGCATTTTTTCTAAAAAAGACTCCCGTGTACTAATTATTAATATATATATATATTTTCAATAAAAGTACTGCAGTGGCAATATGACTAGTACTTTTTTTTTTTAAATTAGTTACAATACTGGTTACCAGACAGCCATTAAACAACCTTTTCCAAAGGATCAGGGCAAAATTTTTCTAAATTATCCAAAATCAAATTGATTCCAAATTTTAATCCAAAATGCATTTTTAAGCTCTAGATTTGCAAATTTAGAAAATGCTTCCAATTTCCTTTAAAAATAATACTTTATTTTGTTAATTAAAAATGAACATTTATTTCTATTTGAGTTGTTTTCCATTTATTGATTGAATCATTAGTCATGAATGAATTTTGTCTCATGATTGATTCGTTGTGTTAGCGTCTGTAATAAAATGATATTACTCTGATTGTAACAGTAGATACTTTTTCAAAATCAATTTACTCAAGCTAACTTTGTTACTAAAACAAATTAATGGTAAGATATGTTTTTTTAGTCTTTCTTCTTCTGAAACTTCTATAACTTGCGATGTGATCGCATGAGGACACACAATTTTATGTGTCGTTTCGCCACTTTTATTTTTGCTGACATTTATAGACATTAAAAATATTCATTTCACAAATAAACCAATTGTTAGTCAACAGTTTATTATTTTAAAATTTAATAGCATTAAAAGTTAACATTTATATAATATTTAAAACAGATAAGCCCATTTACATCAACAAGATTTTCTTATGAAGTAAAATACCTTATAGGTAACTACAGTAACATACAGTATAAGTAAAATACTCTATGAAAACAATGCTTTGAGTTCTTATCCAAGAAATTTTTTCCAATTAACAAAATTTTATTGTTGGGAGCAGCAATTTTCTTATAATCTAAAACATATATTTTACAATTAAAAATAATTTTTGAAGGATTTTAAAGAAAATTTTTACTGTCAACTGTTTGTTTATAATAGAAAATAAAAAAGCACTGCATTAAAAAATATTGTAGTGTATCAAAAGCAACTCCCTCCTAAATATAAGCAGCTTCCCTCTCTCCTAATATATGTGCAGTTTGCCTTTTTTGAGGAACACTATTTATAAGCCTTTTACTTCAAGATACACTCTCTAATTGCTTAGCTTTTTCATAAAAGTCTCAGTTATAAGTCTCTTTTAAAACCATTAGAGTATTTTATGTGCTAAAGGGGGGAGGAGTAACTTTTGATCCATTATGGTATATAAATAATACGATTTATTTTGATGTTATCTCATATTTTCTGTGCCAGATCAATTTCAATTATGCCAAACAGGATACCAATTATGCTGATTAAATTAACCATTAGTATTTCTTTTACAGTTGTATAGCATGGCAAAACTATCAAGAACTATAATGTAATAATAATAATATGTAATGTAGTTTTTTTATATTTGTTTTTAAAAGCTCATATTTATTTTTCATTGTCTTTGTTCTAAATTCTATGATGTGATTCAAGTAGACGATAGTTCTTTTTTTTTATTACATTGTAAAGTTTTAAATATCGCAGTTTCTTCTGTTAATTAAAAGAAAGAAATAAAATTTTATTTTTGTTAAACAAATATTTTATAATCAAACAGATATTTTGAAGAAATTGAAAGAAAAATTTGATAGCCATTGTATAATTAATAAATGAATCATCATATTGCTAGCTGAGCATAAAACCAACAGAGTGAAACATGTCCAAGCCGAAGATCAAACCCAAAACCCTTGGAATAGTGCTCCAAGTACTACTATGTTATTTAAGGTACGAGGATGGTGCCCAGCTTTGCTTCTCTCACACGTTAGTAAGACTACGGCTGCAGCACAAGATGGAAATGTCTAACATGAGCACACAAACTAGTGGTGTAACACGAGACACAAATACAGTCAAAGATCGATAATTCGCGCACCCATAATCCACAATTTTCTATAATTTGCATTACTCTATGAATGTAAACAGTGAAATAAACATTTAAGAAAATTTACAAAGTCATGATCCAAAAATGATTTTTTTAAACAAACAATAAAAAAATTGGAAGAAAATCATAATACAGTCAAAGATCTATAATCCGCACAAGTTGAGGCCAAAGGTTGAGCGGATTATAGAATTTTGCGGATTATAGAGTATAATGAATTATGCGTCATTTTATCATTCTTAGACAGCATTTTAATTCTATAATCAGACTAATATGGAAAGATAAATATAAAATCTAGTAATTAATTTAATAAATAATCTAAAAAAATGCATTTTTAAAGTTATTTTATTTTTTTAAATGATATATATATATGTATTTAAAGAACAATAATTACATAATAGTGATATTTATTTTTAAGGAATATTTTATGGAAGAAAGTATAAAAAAATGAGAACAAATTATGCACAAAAAATAACCAACACAAAGTAAAATAAATAGTAATTACTTCAGTATACTATAATGAAATAGTACTATGAATATTATTTAAGAAATCTTTTGTTTAACAAAAATAAGAGTCGAGTGTTGTTTGTTTCAAAACCTGAAATGAATGAATCATGAATCTTTGATGAAATGTGCGTTTTTTCGAGATTTTTTAATTGATTTCTTGCTTGTTTTGGCCTTTTTTTACAAATTTCTCCTTTTTTCTGTGATTTTTCAACAGGTTTTACGTTAAAAAAATATTTTCAAGTATCAAAATTCATGATTCATTCAACGATTCATTCATTTCATCAGGATTCATTCATGTAAATTTTGGTGAACGATCGCGGAAAAATTCCGTGTAAGCGCCCCCCTCTAACTATTGTACGATTTTTCGTCATGTTTGGGGGGACGGATTAACGGTATTTTACGGTATAATATTTAGTTCTCAGCTGGTGCTGTGTTTACTATTACTCTCCTGAACTTGCACAAACTGAAATAGCTACGAATGAACAGTTGTCAATTCGAACGTTCAGTAAGATTAGGCACGTTCCGTAATACAGTTTATTTTTTTACTGTCAATAAAATAAAAGAGTAATGAAAAAAATTGCATGTTTTTTTATGATTTTTATTACATTTTTTTATTATCTGTTAAAAAAAAATCATTTTTGGATCACGGATTTGTAATTTTTTTTAACTGTTTATTTCATTGTTTACATTCCTAAAGTAACGCGGATTATGGGAAATTGCGGATTACGGGTCCGCGGATTATAGATCCTCGACTGTAAAACAATCATTTTTTTTTTAAATTTAACTCTTTTATTTTAATAACAGTAAAAAAAACTGTATTACAGATTATATATAATTATTTTTATTTAAATGCACATATATATTATTTTTTTAATAAAATAACTTTAAAAAAACATTTTTTGAGATACAAAATCTAATAATCAATTTATTATTCTATTTATCTTTTCATATTTCACTGATTATAGGACTAAAATGCTGTCTAGGAATAATAAAATGACGTATAATTCATAATACTCAATAATCCACAATATTCCATAATCCACACAACCTTTGGCCGCAGCATGTGCGGATTATAGAATTTCGACTGTAAAACACTTGGCACACTATTATAAGTATTCCAGGGTACTGGGTACTATTTGGTTACCCCATCGACCAAAAAACTATCACCAAATTATAAGATCAATTAAGCCAATAAGATCAATTAATTTTGCAGTTTCTTCTGTTAATAAAACAAATAAATAAAATTTTATCTGTGTAAAATAAATATTTTATAATCAAACAGATATTTTGACAAAACAGAAAAAAAAAATTTGATAGCCATTGAATATTTAATAAGTGAATCATCACATTGCTAGATAAGCACAAAACCAACAGAGTAAAAAATGTCCAAGCCGAGGATCGAACCTGGAACCCTTGGAATAGCACTTCAAGTGTTGTACCATTTAAGCTATGAGGATGATGCCCAGCTTTGCTTCTGTCACTCACATATGTTGTTAAGGCTACAACTGCAGCACAAGATGGAAATGTCTTACATGAGAATATAAACTAGTGGTGTAATAACACAAATAAAACACTTGGAGCACTATTCCAAGAGTTCCAGGTCCAATCCCTGTCATTGGCATTTTTCACTCTGTTAGTTCTGTGCTTAGTAGAGCACTTGGAGTGTTATTCTGAGAGTTCCAGGTTCAATACCTGGCTTTGGCGTTTTTCACTCTGTTAGTTCTGTGCTTAGTAGAGCACTTGGAGTGCTATTCTGAGAGTTCCAGGTTCAATACTTGGCCTAGACAATTTTATTCTGTTGGTTCTGTGCTAAGCTAGAAATGTGATAGTTCACTTATTAAATATTCGATAATTTAAAGCATAGTTTCACTGCAGAAAATTAAATGATTTTTTTTTTAATTGTATATTTGAAAGTCATGTATGGCAGAAGATGCCACATGTAAACAATTTTTACATTTTTGATTATTTCTAAAAATTGGGTACTACTCTGTTATCTCTTCGACCAATTTCACCAAATTATACATATTGACATAATTTTTATTTTAAATAACGAAATAACAAATATTCTAACAAAGTAGAATATTAATAAAAATATTAATAAAAAGCTGAAATAAAAATAACTTAATTACATTTTAAACACATGAATTGTATTTAATGTCATTGAATGTGACATTCAGGGTCGCCCATTATTGGCATTTAATCTTATAGTTTGGCGATAGTTTTTTGGTCGATGGGATAGTCAAATAATACCAAAAATTGTTACGATCTATTGAAATAAAAATTGTTTTGGTACTTACGTGTTAACGCCACCACAGTTATTTTTTGGATACCTTGTTGCCTTGTTTTTTGCTCATTTTTGATGCCATTTTTTAGTGTTGTAGTGCTTTTAAGTACTTTTTTAGCACTTTTTAGTGATTTTTTTGCTCATTTTTTGATGCTATTTTTTGTGCATGTTCAAACAATAAGATTGCTCTTTATTGGCACATTAGTGCAAGTTCTGCTGCGGTGCGTTAATATGTAAGTACCATTGTTTTATATGATTTATGATTATTTACACTTTATTTGTTCTTTTTGTGAAACTTTTGGGTGCATTTATCAAGAATTCCTAACTTATATCGTCATTCTAAAAATTGTCTAAATTTGTTCACATGTGACCCACTGTAGGTGTAGTTGTGAACATACTTAGATCGTCCATAAATCTTTGTTAATAAAAACTGATTAGATTCCTTGTTTCTAGTTGTTTTTCAGCTAAGCATAGTAAAACTGTTTTACTTTTTAAGTAAGTTATTGAATAATTCTGCTATTGTGGTTTTTTTTTTTCTAAATGTGATGCAGTATGTATCACAAAATTGAACATTATGGTTTTAAAAATTTATGAAATCGTGATATAAAAAAATTGGTGATTATCACAATACTATCTGGCACTTTATTGACCAACTAAATTTTATTTTCATAAAATGAAATATCTTTATGTTAGTATGGGCACAGTGCTGTAGTTGGAAAAATATATTTGTGGGAACTTATTTTTTCATAGAGTAGATGTTGATGGTACCGAATTTTCACTTAGCCAAAATCCAATTTAAAACATTTAGACAAAAACCGACTTTTTTCAAGACAGAAACATAACTATAATGGTTAAACTTAACAATCATAATTATTATATTCTAGTTATTATAGTTCTATAGTTTTATTTTAACTCTTTAGGCTCATCTCTAGTTTCCAGTAACAATAAATTTGATAATTATCATCATAATAAAAAGCAATAATTATCATTTTGCTCGGGGGAAAGAAGAAAGAAAGAAAAGTTAGTGCTCGTGTGCGATACTTTAAATTTTTTTACAGTAATAAACCAATTATTTCTGGGAACGGCGTTCCCACCCAATTAGAGCACTGTATGGGCAAGAAAAAGTAAATATGTTTAAAATTCGAAATCAATAAAGAATAACAAACATATTGGTTTTAACAGAAAGCCATCACTTTTAATTGTTATCTAATTTCTAGTAAATTGAAACTGTGAAGAAATCCCAAAAAAGAATGAATTTATACTCAATGTTCTACAAGGATAATTAAATTCTAAATTAAAAAAAACCAAAAATGCACAAACTTTAAAAATACACTTGTAAACTGTTCACATCTGCCCCCATATGTTCTATTCACAAGTGCCCCATCTACCCAATTTACGAACCATTTATCAACATAAAAAAAGATATTTTGAATTGAAAAAGGAAAACAAACTTTTTTGTAGACTTACCTAAGTAATTCCACTATAGAATGTAATGCTGATATTCATACTTGAAAAATGTCTAGAATTTTTCTTTCAATAACTTTAGAAGATCTCATCACCTTCTAAAACAAACAAATTGCAACAGAAAGAAATCAAAATGGCTGATTGTTCTGAAAATTAGGCGAAAGATTTGTAACATTTCTGTCATTTATTGGTAATTTTATCCAATTCTTTGTGTAGGCCTGTATATCAATTTACCTATAATCTGCAAACATTTCTTAGCAAACCAAATGCCATATATATGGCATTTATGCTGTACAGCATAAAAGTGCATAGCACATTTTAAAAGCACTGTTACACAATTTATGCTCATACTCAATAACCTTTATGAATTCTTTTGTATAGCCCTGTATATCAACTATAGCATTTATACATACTATATAGTATGCATAAATATAGTGAAACTTAAAAGTGTATATTATAATTAAAAATGCATATCCTGCCATCATCGCATACAGTACTTCAGATAGAATATACTATCAGAAATCTTTTACATGGTCTTGTGAATATTAGTATTATACATGAAATACTTTATAGTCACCAATGTACAGCTATTTCATTATATAAGGAACAGCTTAACAGAATTAAACTAAGCCACAAACTTTTTTCCCCTATACCATTATGAACATAATTCTTTTGCGTAGCACTGTAAATTAATAATAACTAATCTTTGTATCACATACTCTACAGAATACATATTTTAATACACTTCGAAAATGCATATCAATTTTTCTTTTTTAAAAGACAATAACATCTTTAAAATTCATCTTAAAGTGAGTTCTGATTATAACAATAGCAAATCTTTTAAACCTATTTTCTGACCCAACCTCTTTACTAAAATAAATGAAAGGTAAGATATGTTTATTTTACTTGCAACAAAAATTTTGTATAAAACTTTATTTGCCCTTATATGTGTTTTTGACGTAGTTTCTGATTTTTTGGAAAAATCTGATTTTTTTTTACTGATTTGTGGATAAAATTTGCGTTTCTTCACGATTCTTTGAAGAAATTTGCTATTTTACTGCTATCCTTGGATGATACTAACATTTTTTATTTGGAGGATTGATGAAATTCAATTTTTTTTCTTTGGTGACCATTTGTCGAAATTCAAGATAGATTTTATGTTAAAATTTTTGGATTTATAACTGATTTTTTTTAATTTTCCAAAATTAGCGGCTTAATTTTTTGAAAATTTAGTAACGGAATCACCCCTAAACAAAACATATATAACGCCTATCTTAATTATTAAAAAATAAAATGATATTTTAAAAGAAAATCACATGAAAGGGCCCCACTCCCCCTTCTTCATTCCCTCCAACATAAAATAAAATAAAAAATCATGTGAAGTACTGTATTCCTGTTTTGGCCGAAAAACAGCAAAGGAATAATCACAATAATCCGAACTTGTTATCCGAACCTCTGCTTTTCATTCTTTTTTCCCAGCACAGCTGATTCGCGATAAAGCAGATTTTTCTCCCATTCTCCTGACTATCAAATTGTGGGTGTACCTTTAGATGACATAAGATTTTGCAGTTTGCCATTATGAAAAACAGATTTTTGATAGTCAAAAACGTGTTCAAATTTTAAGTGACATTTTGAATATTTTTTTATTTTAAGTCAAAAGTGAAAAAAAAATATATATATATATATAGATAGATAGATAATGTATTGAATTTTCACGTTTGATAGAGAAAAAAAATTTTTAGAATATGTAGTTAGTTTTTCCATATTTCTGGCAGAACTCATGTCTGATGATTTTATACATTTAATGCTAATCTTTCACGGAAGCATCATATGTGGGCATTGCTCACAGGATCACAGGGAGAATTTGTTTTTCACATCTTTTTAAATTCTGATTTTCAGTTATTTCTGATAATTAAAAAGAAAATATAAGTATCAGGGCAGACTTTGATTAATTGGTACTACTCATTTATTCCATTGACCAATCTCGCCAAATTATACAAATCATCAAACTAATAGCCAAATTATACTTATTGACATAATTTTTATTTTAAATAATGAAAAAACAAATAATTGGTGGGATATTAATAAAAAAATAATAATTCGAAATAAAAAACACTTAAGGACGTTTTAAACACATGTATCCTATTTAATGTGATTGAATTTGATATTCACGATCGTACATTATTAGCATTTAATCTTATAGTTAGGCGATAGTTTTCTGGTCGACAGGAAAACCATATAGTATTGATTATTCTTATACACATTTTTGGATTTCTACAAACACTATAACCATCACAGACAGATAAATGGCAAACAACTTTTTCTTATTAGTAGTAGTTGTAGTAAAGATTTTTAATTGCTTCCCCCATTAAACTCTGTACTTGATGGGGTGGGGGAGATTAATGAAATTTTACAGTACCTTGAGATGTATAAAAAGTTTAAAATATTCAAATATCGAATCATAGTATAAAATATTCCCTTCAATAAAATATGGAGGAAAAAAACTGGAAGTTTTTAGAAAATGAAAGCTTTTATTAAGTTTTGGTTTCGGATCGTTTAGCATTCCGGTTTTTAGAGCGTTCTGGATATTTGGACATCAGATAATAGATCCTACACTGTACTGTATGTCAACCATCACTTTACAAAATGCATAAAACTCATGTCACAAATAAATTTTGAAAGAATCTAAGAAATCAACTTGTAATAATAAAAACTCATTTTTATCACTTGTTTTGGGATTCGATATTAGTTTCTTATGTTTATGTGTTCTTTAATGTAAATTTAAATAACTTTATATACACTTAACCAAGCAATCAATTATTAAAAAAAAATTATGTCAACTGAACAGAATGGAATCAAATTTAAGTGGATGAGCAACACAATGTTTTAAATTTGAGCGTTTTTTTTTTTTTTTCAAACCAATTAGCTATATCTAAATTAAAATTTGAATAATATTCAGTAAACTACTTAGAAACAAATAATAATAATAAAAGAAACTATCAGCTATAATATTCAATAATGCTTTAAATAACGCAATGATAAATCAGCAAAATTGAAAGTTGCTACATACAAAACATCCAGTCATTAACATATAGTAAATTATACGGTTTTTAGTTGAAGAATAATTAAAGAAACTAATCTATTTTAGTATCAACTTATTTTGCTAAAAATGTTGGGTAGAATAAACTTATGTTTTAAAAGTTACCTGAACAAACTATAGTGGGTCTGAAAATCACAAGCTATTAAAAGAATGGGTCAAGGAGTGAACAATGATTCATTAAAAATGATTCTTTCATTCTTTTGAAAACGAGCGTACCTGTGCATTAATTATTAATATTTTTTATCAATTAAATTCCTGCAGTTGCAATATGGCTATTTTTTTTTTTATGCCCAGGGAAAATATTGGTTACCAGACAACCGTTAAAGAAGCTTTTCCAAAGAATCCAGGCAAAATTTTTCTGAGTTATCTAAAATGAAATTGCGTCTAATTTTTAATCAAAAATGCATATTTGATTTCTAGATTAGAAAATCTTGAAAATACTCTCCATTTCTCTTTAAAAATAAATATTTTACTTACTTAATTAAAAAATGTTTGAACATTTCTATTATAGTTGTCTTCCATTTATTTATTGAATCATTTTCCATGAATGAATCTTTTCTTATGGTTCATTCGTTGTGTTGGCGTCTGTAATAAAAAGATATTACTTTGACTGTAACAGTAGCTATTTTTTTTAAAAAACAATTTATTGAAAGTATCTTCTTTACTAAAACAAATTAATGGTAAGATAGATTTCGTTAGTTATTCTTCTATTGATTATTCTATAACTTGTGATTTCATAGCATGGAGACACAAAATATTATGTGTCGCGTCGCACGTTTTATTTTTGCTTACATTTATAGTCCTTTAAATTATTCCTTCACGGGTAAACTTAATATTTGGCTAGCTGAATACTTCATTATTTTAGAACGTAATGGTATTAAAAAGGTTAAATTTACATAATATTTAAAACAGATACTTCCATATACATAAACAAGATTTTCTTTCAGAAATAAAATGCTCTAAGAAAACAATGCTTCAAAATCTTACCTAAGAAATCTTTTCTAATTAATAAAACATTATTACAGTAGACTCCCACAAAGTCTGGAAGCAGGGGTCGTGCGGATTTTTTAAAAATTTTGCAGATTTCTGGTCATTGATTTGTTTACATTTTTGAAACATTAATTTTATTGGTAATTAAGCATTATAATGAATGCATATAATAAATTGAAATATTTAAATAATTAAGTTACATATTTAAATAGTTTATTAGTTAAAAAGCAAGTAATTAATACAAAAAAAATTAAGTAAAATAAAAATTTAGAAAAATATTGAAATAAAGTAAATCATTAAGACACAATACTAAATATACATAATGATGAGGAAAAATCAGTATTTTTTTATAAAGAAAAATATTTGCCTTTGTTAATAAAAAAAAAACTTGATAAATTGAAAAATACTTAGAAAAATGATCACAATGACTGCTAAAAATATTAGTGCCATCATAAGTTTTTTTAAAATAAATACATATTTTCTTTATGAAAAAGCTTACAGTTAAATCAAATTAACCAAAGTTACACATTAAAATACATATATAATATATATATATATATATATTATTATTAAACTGATATAGATTCCACTTTTACTCTGCCTTCCAAGATGAAACTAAAACTTTCATTTTGCCTTGTACCGTTGTTTTGCGCATTCGCTACTTCTGAAGTAAATTTTTCTCCTTTGAACAAACGAGGTGGCAATGCTTTATAGCGATTATATTTCTAGGAGCTCTTGAACTTTTTCGGAAGTAAATATACATTTTCTTCATGAAAAATCTTGTCTTAGTCATAATAATCAGGATTACATATTAAATACATACGGTATATTGAAAAAGGAAAAATAAATATTGAAACACAATGAAACGAATGCAAGAAAAATTAACATTTCAACTAGTTTACACTTCAGAATATTCTCCAGAAACTACAATAAGAGGAATCTTTCAAGGGTCGAAATGTATTGGAACAATCTGGGGTGATATTCTAGTTCCTGAAATTAGGATAAATAAAGTTTCGATTTGTAAAATTATGGTAAATATTGTTCTCACTCATGCAATTATAAAACACATTATTACAGTTATATATGTAAATATATATATGTAGTTACTAGGGTTCTTTCTACATTTTTTTGTTGCTATTTAGAGTCTTGAATACCTTTTTTATATTTCTTTATATCTTTACAAATAAATCTGTCTATAAATAAAAGAGAAAAGCCAACAACAATCTTAAAATATCATTCTGGTTTGCGAATTTTTCCATTTTGAGTTCTAGAATTTTGATGTAGATATGCTCAAAATCACGGTAGCTAGAATACACGGTAGGTATCACAAGGAGATGCGCAGTAGCCTTTTTCTCCTCTGACGTCATCTGGACACCAAAGCGCAATAATCTCTCCCACGCTCGCCCTTTTACTTAGTACTGGTCAGTGGTCAGTTAATCTTCGAGATCAATGTATGCATATGGTGCCATTTTTCCCTTTGTGATTGAATTTTTTACTTGCTGATCATGGTTTGCTGTGCAATAGCTGGTTGTAGTAATCACGGTCGACAGCAAAAGGAATTAAATATTAAGTTCCATAGATTTCCAAAGGACAGAGAAATTAGACTGAAATGGATTAATAATTTTCGACGAGCTGATTCGTTATAAGTGCATATAGCCCGAGTGTGTTCGGCCCATTTTGATAAAAATGATTATTTGCGAGATTTGAAGAGCGAACTGTTAAATCTTCTCAAGGAATTTATTCTCAAACCAGATGCAGTTCCTCATTTAAATTTGCCTGTAGCTTTAAATCATGACATGCTTAATAATGATCAGAGAATGCGAGTAGAAAAACGCAATGTTCGCAAAGAAATTAAAGAACTTTTATCAATAACTAATGATAGAAGTAATGCTGAAAATCTTCTAAATAATGAAGAAATAAATGTAGAAAAAACAAAAAACTGTAAATGTGATAAAGAAAAATTACGTACTGCTTTAGAATCTTTGGAAAAAGAAAACCAGCACAGCAACCGAATGTCTTTCAGGTGTTAAAAAATATAATAAAAAATAAATATCCGGCATTTTGATGACTATGTAGTCATGACGTTTGTAAGAATTCGGACTTTCATTAGAATGAAAGCCTTGAATAAACATAATATGAAAATAAAATTTAAGCATAATATAAACGAAGAGAGAAAAAATGTGAAGAAAATGAAAAAAAAATTGTACAGTAATTTTTAGCAAAAAGATTTATGAAAATTCTGTTTTTAAGAAATGTATATAAAATAAATTTAATGCTATATTAACTAATCAAGTCAATTTGTAAAATATGTATATAATCTGTAAAATGTTGAGTGCGTAGAATATGTTTAAAACGAAAAATGAAAAAATAAATAAGCGCGTAATCCGAAAGAAGAAAGAACAAATTTAAAGAACATTGTACAACAGTGTTTAGAAACAACATCCATGAAAATTTAAGAAATAAGTGTATATAAAGGAATTCAATGATGTATTAACCAAGTCAATTTGTATAATGTGTTTATAACGTACAAAATACTGAGTTGCGTCTAATGCGTGTAAGGCATACAATAGTTTCATTTGTTCAAGATTAACCAGTTTTAGTTTGCCAAGGGTTTTTTTTCGTATCACATTCATATATATGGCCTAAGCCTGTGAGAGCCTCTTTCCTTAAACAAACAAGAAGAAAAAAAAAAAAAAGAAAGAAAAAGAATGATCTGCGAAACGGTGGAAGAGGTTGAAGTTCCTTCGAAGGCTTTTTACTAACATTCCATTAAAGAAAATCAAAGTTTGATAATACAGATGAAAAAATCTATTTTTCTCTTCCTTTTGTTTGCCTACTCGGTTTAAAAGTTAGCATATTTGATCAAAAGATTTAAACTAACTCAGGCACAGTAATATTGAGACTCTCCCCACCTTAAAAAGTTCTATTCAAAATCGTTCTGCCAACAACATGATATTTATCTAATAAATCATCCATTTTTCCTTTCCCACCTAAATATTCTATGTGCCATTCAAAATGCTATTAACATTTTCGCAAAATAATAATAATAATAATTTTTTTTTTAATGTATTGAAGTTGTCATTAATTTTTTCCTTATCGAAATATTTTAATATTTAAAACTAAATTTATACTACATTAGTTGATAAGTAATAAATGTATGTTTTATTCCATGATATTTTACAAATTAAAAGAATTAAGTCAGTTTATAATAATGCATATATGTTGTATATATAAATTAAATATATATATATATATATGAATATAATAATAAAAATTCAATTTCTTATAAATATACATAATGGGAAAAATATATCTATCATCAAAGATGAAATATTGGAGCACTTTATTGAAAAAAATTGCTCCCGATAATAAAAAGTCAGCATAAATAACACTATTCAGAGGTCTCGGAGACGAACGTGGTGTCCAGCTGACGTCATCAGTAAGAAGGAAGATGCGCGTGATATCTACCGTTTAATTCTAGTTACCGTGCTCAAAATCAAAAGAAATATAAATTTATTTAGCAATAAATCAGCTGTGATAGCCAAAAGAGATTAAAAACTTTAGGAGAAAAAATGCTCTAGCCACTCTTCAGCACCATCTTTAATTTCATTGTTTACATCTAAAAAATTGTGTGGATTTCTAGCATTTGCGGATTTAAGGGAGTCTATTGTATTTCAAAGCGATAACATTATTATTCAATATCCGATGATGGTAAATGTGCCGATTCACTTCACATGAAACACATGTGTTTGCTACATTATCAAAAAATTTTTAATTAGGCATTTTATTTGTATTTTTTAAATGTTATTTGTGCTTTTGCCATTTAAAATTACTCTTTTTTTTTTTTTTTTTTTTTTTTTTGCTTCAAGCCGCCTGAACTTAATGTTTACACACAGTTTATAATTGCACTTGTCTCCATTTTTCGACACCCCATAAAGAGTATTAAGTTTCTTACATACATTATCATTGATATTTATCATGATTCTTAATAAGTTTGATTGTTTACATTCAAATTATTTTTATGCAACATCCTAAAGGTGTATGTTTGTTCATGATTTAATTTTATAACTCTGCAATCATGCACATAAACTGGGCTTAGTGTTATTTTTTGTACTTTTCAATTAGTCAGGCATCAGTGCTATATGTATGTATACAGTAGAGGACCTATTATCCGGAATCGTCGGGACCGAAGGCATTCCGGATTTTGGAATTTTCCGGATTTCGGGTCCGTTCGAAACTCGACACTCACCTCTCCCCCCCCCCCCCCACGAAAAAAAACACGGAAAATTTAAAAATAATAACAAAATTATAGCACTGCCATCTAGATTCTAGAATATGAATGAAAAGTGTGTTGTATGAGAAGTCTGGAAAAACACTATGCTACAACTTTGACTCTTGTACTACAGTACAAAAGTCTCAAATCCGGACATCCAAAATTCAGAACTCTTCAAAATCCGGACGTTTTGCTAACTGGCTTTATACATATACATACATATATATATATATATATATATATATAGTACCGTAAAGTACCGTTAATCCTCCCCCCAAACGTGACGAAAAATCATAAAATAATTAGAGGGGGCGCTCACACGGGATTTTTCCGCGATCGTTTCACAAAATTTGCATTTTTTGTGAGATATCTGCAGGATTTTTCGCGATATTTGACGTGATTTGCAGGGTTTTATCACGATATTTGACGAATTCGCAGAGTTTTTTCGCGATACTTGAAAAAATTTGCGTTTTTTATTAGGATGAATCATGATGAAATGTATGAATCATAACTTCTTGAATAAATTATGAATTTTGATACTTGAAGCAATTCTTTTAAAAACTTGCGGTTTTTTTTAGAAAAAAAAAACGTAAATTCTGTCAAAAAACGCTGAAAAAAGGTGAATTTTGTAAAAAAAAAAAGCCAAAAAAGCATGAAACCTATTAAAAAATCTCGAAAAAACGCACATTTCATCAAAGATTCATGATTCGTTCATTTCATAATGATTTATCTCGTTCTCAACCGCCTTCATTTCCGGATTTCGGAATTCCAGATAATAGGTCCTCTACTGTATCTGTAATATATTATTATATAAATATACAATCAAAGTTCTATAATTCGCACAAGCTGGAGCCAAACGTTGTGCGGATTATGGAATATAGAGTACTATGGATTTATGCATCATTTATTATTCTTAGACAGCATGTAATTCTATAATCAGTATAAAATGAAAATATAAATAAGAAATATAATAATTAATTTAATATGCTATCTCATAAAATGCCTTTTTAAAGTCATTTTATTATAAAAATTGATATATAGATTTTATTACATTTAAATAAGATTTGATTGCATTTATATAAAAATAATCACATACATAATCCATAATACAGTTTGTTTTTTAATGTTAATGTAGTAAAAAAGTTATATTTAAAAAAGTAGATGATTTATTATGATTTTTTTTTCAATTTATTTTATTATTTGTTTTAAAAATCATTTTTGGATTACAAATTTTTACACATTCTTAACTGTTTATTTCATTGTTTGCATTTGTAAAGTGATGTGAATTATAGAAAATTGTGGATTATCGATCTTTGACTGTATATATATACACATATATATGTATACACATAACTGTATTCATATATACATATGCATGTATATGTATCTATATACACTATATGACCAAAGGTTAAAAAAAATAATTGAGGAATTATTCTGAAACTTTTGGTGCATAAAAGAGGTGTTACTTATATCTGCAAAGATTTTTTTTTTCAGAAACCTCATAGCAAACTGTCAGCAAGTTCAAAAAGAAAGAAAGAATATCTTTTGGAATACCCTATCAAAACTAATGTAGCAAAAGCATTCAAACTGCAGACCATGATTAAGTGACTTATTTTTTATAAACTGTGTTCATTTTTATGAGGATATCATGTATACTTGTAGAAAAATTAAGGTTTTCATAAAAACAATTCCAAATTTTGCCAAGTTTTTTGCTTATCATTTACAGATTTCTTAATATAAAATAATTTCCTTTTCAGAAAATATGACAAACAACATTGTACACAATACACTGTAATCAGAATTTAAAAATAAGCAGGTTAACTAAGTAATGTCTTACTGTGCATGCGTAAATGTAATAAAAAATAACATGCATAATGTGTTAGCTAAATGTATAGATCAAATTCTGTGAAAATCTCAAAAACATAGTTTGAAAATTTAAAAAAGCATTGTAGATAGAATAAGCTCAAAATCCATTGTTCCCAAAAAGATGATAGACTGTATCCAAATATAATAGTATTTGCCAAAACGTACATGAAGACTTACTTTGCAGACCAAAATTTTTTAATTTCTGTCTGTTCCATGATAACAGCCATAAAAAGCATCCGATTTCCTTGAAATTGAGTAAGCATGTTCATGAGGTATCCGGATTTAGCTGTGTAGTTTTTCTTTTGTTCTTTTGGAAAATACTGAGCATTTTATTTTGCACCATAATGCTTTCCTATTGCAATTCAAACAATTTTCAATTTATCATTTGTTGAAAAAAAATGGCTCTTTTGATTAATGGATTTAAATGATAGATTATGGATAGTAAAATTTCCCAATATGGGTCTTAAATTATTCCTATTTTGAAATTTTGTCTATATATTTGTCAGATTTTTAAATTTATTTCTGTAAATGTTGGCAATTTTTTATACATGTGTTCCAATAATGTAAAAGATTTGTTTTAGACGTTTTTTAATGTAAAATATACACATTTCATTCTTTCTTTTTTTCATTTTTTTTTAGTTGATGCCTAGCTACATAAATTGATTTTAATAACATTATAAATATGCATAATATTTGAGTGCAATTTTCGAGTAAAAAAACAAAAACAAAATGGCGAAACGAATGAAGGAATTGTACAAAGATACACACAAATACAGCCGAAGTTCTAGAATCCGCACATGTTTCATCCAAAGGTTGTGTGGGTTATAGAATATTATGAAGTATACATCATTTGATTATTCCTAGATAGCAAATTCTTTAATCAGTATAATATGAAAATATTAATATGAAATCTAATAATTAATTTAATATACTATCTCAAAAAATTCCTTTTAAAAGTTACTTTATTAAAAAATTGATAGATATGTGTATTTAAATAAAAATAATTACATGTGTTCCGTATTCAAGTTGTCTTTTCCTGTTAATAAAATAAAAGAGTTATATTAACAAAAAATGTATGTTTTATTATGATTATTTCAATTTTTTTATTTGTTTAAAAAAACATTTTTGAATCACAAATTATTACATTTTTTGAACTGTTTCTTTCATTGTTTACATTCATAAAGTAACGCGAATTATAGAAAATTACGGATTATGAGTGTGTGGATTATCGATCTTTGACTATATGATATCATATATCGAAAATAATATGCTTTGATATTGAAATAAAATGAACTTATTTATATGAATGATTTTTACTTATTATCACACAAATAGATCGTTATTAGGCTTGAATGTATATTGCCAAAAAGGTGTAACTTTTATGCTTTTTATAATTTTTAATTTTTGGTTGCTGACATCTAAGAAGTCGTGAGCCGATATTATACAAATTGATTGGAAAATGCATTGCTAATATTCTCTTTTAAATTGCACATACTTCAATGAACAGTGTTGATTTCAGGGGCACCTTCATCCCCCCCACCAAACAATTAAATTCCTTCCCCACTGGAAAATTTGAGATTTTGTGTTTTCAATGGTCAAAAGATGCAATTTCTTCCCCCCGTAACTTTATAATGCCCTCCCTGGAGCCACAGAAGTTCCTCCTGACAATCAGAGTCTGAATTCAACACTGTCAGTGAAGCTAAGCTTTTTAAATCCTCATGATGGGAATAAGTCAACATTTATGTTTGATAATGTGGATAGTGAATTTGGAAGTTTTCACATGTAGAGATAGAAGAAGGAATTTTGAGAGTGGCACACTTGATTACTTTATCTTCGAGTTTTGAAGGAAATTGAAAATGATATTGCCATCAGAGAAATCGATAAAAAAATTAATAATATCGATTAAATCAGGGTTGTTAAATACCCGGGTTTTTTCAGAAAAAACCCAACCCACTGGGTTTTTTCAGGGTTTTTGGGGTTTGATCAGGGTTTTTCGGGTTTTTTCAGGATTTTTTGGGTTTTTTCAGGTTTTTGTGGGTTATTGGAGGTGGTTCAGAATGCTTGAAAAAAAAAAAAAAAAAACTTGTTACTAAATTTAAAGTAGCTAATTGATTATTACAAATATATATAAATCAATGACAGTAATCAAAATTATGATAGATAAATTGATTATTAGTAATTTTTAAAGTATTTTTTATTATTACTAAATAATAGAATAAGCCAAGTAATTCTACATGTCTACATAATTAAATTAGGATTCTAAGCATATATGGTATTTTGTTATGAGTTTCTATTGTATAACATAGAACAGATTACATATCAAAGTATTTTTTAAATGGGAAAAAATTTGTTTGTTACTTACACCGGCTACAGAGATTAACTAACCATTATTTCTTTTAAAAATTGTGATGGTATAATTAAGACATTTCTTTTCTTTGGGGTGGGGGTGATGGTTATAAACTTTATGAGTGGTGTTCTGATATTAAGAAATGTATTACAATATATTATATATGTAATATAAATACATTATATTTGTAATTTAAAGTTGAAATTTTGAAAAAACCCACTTGGGTTTTTTCCTGGGTTTTTTCAAGTGGGTTTTTTCAGAAAAATCCCACCCGGGTTTTTTGGGCTGGGCAAAATCATAACAACCCTGGATTAAATCGAACTGGCCATAGTATCTATTAGATAGATTTAAAAAATCAAAATCAACCATCACTACTGTAATGCATTTTTCGAAGATCCTCTAACTAAGCGAGTTACAGTTAAAAAAAATTTTACTTGTTATGCTTATGATAAAAATGAACACAGCAAGACAAACCCAACTCCATATTGAAGAATTAAAACCTGTTTTCCTTCTGGACCTGGTTTAACCCTTTACCAGGAAATGATAATATGCTTACCAATTAATTTTTATTCAAAATGGATTGATATGCACCGTAATTTTTAGTGTAATAATTTGTTTTTATGTAAACCTGATGTAAATAGCACTTTTTTAAAAGATAATTTTTTTTATAGTGCCATTAAACCTTTTCAACATTTTTAACCAAAAAATTTACTTGACCCATAACGGGTTATATGAATTACAACCCTACATTGGAGAGAATTGAATCACTGTGTTCATTTTCAAGACAACTTTTGTAAAAAGGAATTCAAGAAAAATGATTTTATTAAATTTAGAGTAAACTTTAAAAAAAAATGCATAAATCGAAAGCTGGACAACATAAATGAGCATAAAAAGTAGTCATGAAATTGAGTTGGGACTGGGATATATGGACATGAAAGAGGTAAAAATCTTGTTTGGATATCTCTTGAGAATATGTCAAATAAGTAGGTGAAATTTTAAAAGGTGAGAAAGTAAAATGACAAGCAATCAATGAAATAAATTTTTAGTTTTTATCCGTCAGGATGTGAGACTGTCTCATTATCAGCGATGGCAGAGTTTACTGTATTGCATACACACCTATGCATATGTAGCTGTATCTATGAAAAATTTCTCGAGTTAAATCACACCAAAGAATATACAGTTGGCAAAAAAAGTATTTGTACACTTCATTTTTTTAAATTATAATGAAATTAAACAAAAGATTTAAGCTAAAAATACTGTAATACATTAATTTAATGCATTATAATATTATAGAAGCAAAAACAAAATTAAACGAATCGATTTTTTACATTATAATAAACAAATATACAAAAATATAATGCAAAAAAAGTATTTGTACACTATATTAATGTAATATAATTAATGAAAATTTAGTAAAATGATACAAATTAATATTTTGTGCGAATTCATTTAGCGTTTATGACTACTTCTAGATGGTGTGACATAGATTCCACCAACTTTTTTGTAGCGGTCTGGTTAATGTTATTCCATGACACAATAAGAGCTTCTTTAAAACTTTTTTTTAGTAATATATATTTTTTTTTCGGATTTTTGCATCCAATAGCATCTGCAAATTTTCTATTGGATTAGAGTCTAGAGATTTTAGAGGAGTTACCAGTCGTCTTCGAGTATTGTCGTAAGCATGTGCTGGTGATCACAGCAGAATGCTTTGGTCGTTATCTTGCAGAAAAAGAAAAGCTTCCTCTATGCATAATTTCTTGGCACAGTTTAATAAATTATGGCCCGACACATCAATGTATGTTAAACCTGTCCTTCCATTGTCAATAAATTTTAAATGTCCTGCTCCATTAGAAGCTATACACCCCAAAAGTGTAATATACCCCCCAACATGCTTGATAGTTTGAAGTATACGTTTTGGATCTAGAACAGATTTATTTTTACGCCAATTTTTTAGAATGCTTGATGGTAAGAAAATTCCGAATTTTCCCTCATCAGAAAAAATTACTGTTTTCCAAAAATCCGATGATTTATTTCTGTATGCGAAAGCGAATACTATGCGTTTTCGCCTATTTGTTTCGCTGATGAATGGATTTTTCCTTGAGGTTCTTCCTTTTAAATCTGCATTGAGAAGAATATTTTTTATTGTTTGAGGTATTACTCTGATGCGAGAAGATGTTGCAAGGTCTCCAGCAAATTTTTGAACCGAACGCATAGGATTTTTTAAAGTTTTTTTTAACAACACTCCCTTTTTCCCTCATTGTTAGTTTGCAGAGAAGTCCTGGTTTTCGTTGAATTTCGATGCATCTAATTTTTTCATAGTTTCTCACTATGCATTCAATAGTGTAGATGGTAATTTAATAGCTTTTACAAATTCTTGTTGCGAGTTTCAATTTTTATTATGCTCAATAATAGGATTTCATATATCTAGAGGTGCCTCTCTAGTTTTATGTTCTATTCTCAATTACTTCAAGAGCAAATTAAATTAAATGTCAGAAAAATATAATATGAAGTTAAAAATTATTAACAGCTTCTGTATAAGTAGTCCTTTGAACCATAAACACTATAAAACACAGTACATATCAGGATGGAGAAATGTACAAATACTTTTTTTGCAAGAAATTTTTAAACTTTTCCTATTAGAAAATTATTTTACATCTTTATCGAAATTTTCTGTTGTGCAATTTAAAACGCACGGTAAACAGACTGTATTAAAACTGTTTTTGACAAAATATCTGTTTTTATTTAGTTAAAAATTAAAAATTTTAGAGTGTACAAATACTTTTTTTGCCAACTGTATGTATTTTGATAATTTAATGCATCAATTTTATACTGTTTAAAGAAATGAAAATTGAACATCGGCTTCTTAATTCAGAGTTAAAATATACTGCAGTTTATTTTAAAATGTCTTCTTTATTATTTTTTTTCTGTTTTCAGATTCATTTGTAAATAAAACTTTTTTCTGAAATTCAGCGAGTCATTTCTTTGAATAAAAATGGCTACAATCTGTTCTTGCTGCTGCTTTGAAGAAGTTCCTTTTATTGTCTGAAATCAAGCTTAAATTTATTTGAGAAAATGGCATCGATAACAGATGAAAATTCCTCTTCCAGTCAACAGTACTTTGTTCCTCGAAATGTGGATAAGGGAAAACATTTCTCCACTGTTACAGGAAAAAAAGTTTATATCTGTAATGTATGTTCAAAAACATTTTCTAAGAACTGTGATCTAAGAAGGCATCTCTTGACTCATACAGGAGAAAAACCTTTTGTTTGTGAAATATGCTCCGAAAGATTTTCTGATAATAGTAATCTAAAAAGACATGTCTTAACACATATTGCAAAGAAACCCTATGTTTGTGAAATATGTTCCAAAGGATTTAAACGCAATGACAATCTAAGAATCCATCACTTGACGCATACAGGAGAAAAACCTTTTATTTGTGAAATATGTTCCAAAGGATTTTCTCAGAATGGTGCACTAAAAGCCCATGTCTTGATGCATACAGGAAAAAAACCTTTTGTTTGTGAAATATGTTCCAAAGGATTTTGTCAGAATAGTGATCTAAGAAAACATCTCCTGTCACATACAGGAGAAAAACCTATTACTTGTGAAATATGTTCCAAAGGATTTTCTCGGAATGATCATCTAAGAAGACATTACTTGACTCATACAGGAGAAAAACCTTTTGTTTGTGAAATATGTTCCAAGAAATTTTCTCGAAGTACTTATCTAAGAAGGCATCGCTTGACACATACAGGATAAATTCCTTGTGCTTCTGAAATGTGTTCCAAAGAATTTTCTTGACATTTGCAACTAGAAAGACATCTTATGATTGATACAGTAGATGATGTTTTGTTTGTGCAAGATGTTTTCCAAAGGATTATGTGATTACCATTATTTAAAAAATATATTTGTGTCATATTTAACAGATACCTCTTGAAAATCTCTTATATTTTTTAATGTTAAAATTAAGTATTAACCCTGGATGTGTCATTGCAATTACTGTTATCCTTTCTCTTCTATTTTAGCATTTAGTAATAAAATAAAAAAATGTAAAAATTTTCCATAATTGTCACAGTTGTCATTTTGATAAAAAGCAAATAACTTCTGGCCTGTTCATTAGCTTTCAGTAAAACTTTTTGATAGTTTTTTATTAATATTTTACTGTAAAGTAACTTTACTCTCAAATTAAAACTTAATCTGACCTGAGACGGACAAATTGTACCACTGTGTATTACGCAATAGCAATGTTTTTATTCAAGTAACACTTTTAAAAATAGAAAAGAGGTGTATTAAAAGTATCTCGTGCAATAAAATAAATTTTATTTGTTAATTTTTTTTCTTTCCAAAAACTTTCAAAGAATTTAGATGAAACATGTCTCATTATCTTGCGTTATTTAAACCCAATATGAGCTGAGTATTTTTCTAAAATTATATACAAATAATTAATTGAATATTTTTTTGTCATGTTTACACAATTCATAAATGATAGTTTCATGAGCTAATCAGACATTCACCTTTTTTTCTAAGGTATTGTTTCTTTTTCTTCTTGTTTCTGTTCTACATCATCAAATGCAAAAAAAAAATATATATATATATATACATGACATGTCAATATTGCCTCCTATCATCTCTATAATAATAGTCTCTGAGTCATGTTATTGTCAACAATAATTCTGGGCTGACCTCTTTGTTTTTTTTCTATATCAGTTGGAATATTTTGAATTATTGCCAAGCACAGTGTATACCAAATGTACCAGTGTGTACCAAATACCATTCCATTGCTATAAATTCATTACATTATAATAGTCCAAACTATGTGACTGTCATATACATCATCGATTTTCATATGCAACGCTTCCTTTTGATTAAAAAATCGAAATTATTATTATTATTTTTTTTTAATAAACGTACAAAAAATTCCTAAGATCGTAAAGAAATCTTGGTTCTTTTATGTTAGACATGCATATGTCTTGCTAATAGCATTTTTAACCTTACTAGATAATATTTTTTTATTTTTTGCAGAGCAAATTAAAACAATGTTTTGATGTAAAATTAAGTGTCATGGTTTACAGTATTATTTATTTTGTTTCTCGTTTCTTTCAAAACATAAGCAAAAGCCAGGGTTTTTAAATAAAACAGTTTTAAATGTAAGTCTTATATTTTTAAAAATCAGTGAAAGGATTACATTAAAAAAATTAATGTAATGCAAAAAACTAGGACAGGAATTAAGTCTAGTGATTTATCCCCTGTGCCTGTCTACCATAAAAATACCAAGTTATCCCATCGACCAATTTCGCCAAATTATATAAATCGCCAAACTGCTCCCCAGATTACACAAATTAGCGTATTTTTTATCAGAACTACTGTAAAAAATTATATTAACAAAATATTAATAAAAATACAAATAGAAAGTTGACTTAAAATATCACTTGATGATGCGACAACTATGAATTTTGTGTGACATTTATGATAAGTCATTATTAACCAAAATCTTATAGTTTGGCGATAGTTTTTGTCCGACGAGTTAATCAGGTAGTACCAAATACTCAGTTCTTGATTTTTCTGTCAGAATCATCTGATATAACAAAGGATGAAGCAAATAAAATACAAATTAAATTATAAATAAAAGTAGCATGATGCAATGCTTAGCATGCATTTAAAGAAGACCAAATGGATCGCCAAGGGAGGATAGTCATACATCATAATGTGGCCAAACCTTGTATGTTTGAAATTTTATCTGAAAAACGTCTGTGATAATCTCTGACTCAATTTTGTCTCCTACCATTTTGAGGTATTAGAAGATCATTGGTCTAGGTCACATAGTTGGGAGAAATTGATGAGTGGGCCATTGTATTTTAATGGAAATGGAGATTGAAGCAGTTATTAAAAAGATAAAGAGTTGATAGAAATCAAAATTAGAAAGCAGGCAACATTTTGGCAGAAAAATTGATTTTCAAGATTCCCAATGTCAAAATTCTTGTCATCAGATGAAACAACATCCTCAAATTTGGCATCCATACATAATTGTTAATTTGCCAAAAATTTATTGTTTTGTTGAGTTAAAGCTAACTCAGACTGAGCTAAGTTTAGTCTTTCTTGAAGTTACATTATTATACGAGGAAATGTCTGTGTGTATATACAATTTTTCCCAAAGAAATAAATCTAATGATTTTGGTTAATTTTTTTAATTACATTAAAAAGAAGTTCCTTATAATTGTATTAATTTTAAAATTAAATTTAATGGTGCTGCCATCTATGATTTTATTAAAATATGAAGAATCTATTAATTATAAATTAACATTTTTTATTTATTAATTAACCCTTTATAGTTTGATGGTACTTTTACATACCACTAAAGAAAACTCAATATATATTTCTATACTAATAAAAGCAGATGACACTTTCCATACAAAATAATTTGATGAATCCTATTTTTGAAAGCGCAGTCGAAACCTCAATACTTTTCTCGATCCTTTTATTGGATTTCGCTTTTCACCTTTTAAAAAATATTATTCAAAAAATATGCAGCAACAAAAGACTTCCCACATTACAGGTGGCATTAATGCATTCATTGACACTTTACTTATAAGAATAATGAGATTTTAACAACAGTATTTTTTTTAATGAATATTATTATTATTATATGTATTTTGCAAAATATAGCTCTCACTTGCGATTTATTAAATCGGTTTTAATTAAAAAAATATCTAAAAATTAAATTATTGTCAGGTATATTGTTCTGAATATCTTGAATATTATCGTAAATAATAGTTCAGGTGAATTATTTTTTCTTATTCAAAATTCCGGGTGTAAAAGGTTAACTAAGGAGAAAAGTGTTTTGAAAAGAATATTAAACGAAATCCTGTGTGCGATTATCAGTCACTCTTACCCAGTTGTTTAACTTTGTTGTAACATTAAACAAATAACCTAGAAATCTCCTGCCCTCTAAAATTTCCACTACCATGATTATGTACGGTACTGAGTTTAAAGTGTTTGCAATTAATTGTGATATTTTTCAGTTAGTCAGGCGCTAGTGTGATTCAGGGTGAATCTAAACTCTTGGGAAAAGCTGTAAGGGATGAATGTACACACCAAGACAAACACTACTAAATAGAAAACTAAGGGTTCCAAATCTCTCCTGAAGGCGATAGGTGCCAGTAAAGTTTAAGATTCCAAATTTTCAAATAATTATTTAAAAAAGAAAAAAAAACGGAAAATTTCGGTCAATTTGTTTGTGGTTTTCTCTCTTGTTTTTTATACCGGTATTTTCTTGAAAATAAATTTTAAAGATAAAGTCCAAAAAGTGCCTATAGAGGGCCTTTTAGAATTTAGAGCAATGTACAACTATTTTTAGCGTTGTTTTTTGTACCTCATTAAATGCTTTCAAAAACTTAGATTTAAACTTAAGTTTTGAGCTCAAAATCTAAATCGTTGTGAGTAGTTAAGTGGTGCAGACTGAACTGTGTTCAGGAGTTGAAATTTGAAACATCCTCCCTCCCTTTCCGAATACAGTTGAATTTGCGCTACATAACCACTTCCAACGATTCAGATTTCGAGCTCAAAATTTAAATCATAGCTTTAGAAAGCATTTAATGAGTTTCAAAAAAGAAACGGTAAAAAATAGTTGTATGTTACTCCAAAGTCTAAAGCGCCCTGTAATTCTCACTTTTTTTACTTTGAAAATGGTCAATGAATTTTGGAATTTTAAAATTTATTTGCAAGAAAATACTAACATAAAGGATAGCTTTAGATAAAGCTGCAAACGAATAACAAATTTTTCCGTTTTTTATAATCATTTGAAATTTTGGACCCTAAACTTTAATGGTGCTTATCTCTTTCGAAAGACGTTTGGGACCCTTAATTTCCTATTTAATTTTGCTTGTCTTGATACATACTATCACACCTTAAAGTTTGCCCAAGAGTTTGGATTCATCCTGTATATATGTTACCATTAAATATGGAAATTTAGAGAATGTCGACTTTCACCGATGAATGTCAACATTTACACAGTTGCTTGGTGTATGTTTGAAATAGTTGCTAAATGTTTTATTGCTGACTTACACCGGCAAATTTTGACAGTCACCCTGCGCTCATGGTGAATGTTGAATGTGTTGGGAATTTACATTGGCTTCTCTATATTTCATTCGCAATCGTTCATTTTTATTATTTTCTAACAAAGTCGAAAAATGCATTCGCTTTATCTGCCCGTCTGTCCACATTCTAAGTACTGTAAATAAATTGAGATTTTCATGTAATGTGTAAACCTTATTTAGAGTCACCAAGGCATGTCAGGTATCGTATAGAAAATAGGTGGGATTAACAATTCCTATACAGGGGCAACCCAAAATAATTCTATTACATTATGGTCTAGGGGGGTAAATTCCTTGAAGAGTTTTCTAATGACATAATGCTACTTCAAATGCATTGATACTGAAGTAAATCATTGAATATCATTACAAGATGATTACGATAGCATAAGGCATTCATAGCATGAACCGAAATGTCACGTACCCGTCCGAACCGGCATTGCCCAGGACCATAATAATAGCCTTAAATATATCTAAAATAACATCGTTCATAAATTTGAAATATTTTATATTTTTAAACGAAAATCTAGTAAAAAGTCATAGCGACGAGCGTGCTTCTATTTTCTATTTATTGACTACCAGCAAAAATAATTGAAGTAAAAAGACATTTAAATACAGTTATATTAAAATTTTGAAACCCTTAATTTTCATAATAAAATGTTGATATTTACAGTAGAAAAAGGGTTGCAAATCGACAGTAAAAGCTATATGCGTATTAAGGCTCCTGTTCCTGCAAGTAAAGATACTCGCGAACTAATGCTAAACCATTTTTGAAGTTATTTTCTAATATTTCGTTTGTATTTCGACATTTTAAATTTAATTCATTTATTTGAGTTGGATAGGTAAAGTCTATCTCTACATCGCTTCTTTTTTACTTTTTTGAATTTGGTTGCAGATATATATTTTTTTTAATTACATAACTTTCGAAACCGGATCCGAAAACGAAAGTGTCATACTAAAAAAACATCTGCAACCCAAAATTAAAAAAAGTAAAAAATAAAATAAATAAATAAAAATAAAAAATATATTTAAAAAAAATTAAAAAAAAATAAAAAAAGATATAGAGATGGATCTCAGCTATCCAACGCAATTAAATAAAAGAAATAAATATGACGAAATACAAACAAGATATTAGAAAATAACTTCCCCATAGATTTAGCATTAGCTTGTATCTTCTCCTGCAGAAACAAGAGCCTGAAATAAATAATTAAAAAAAGAAAGAAATTCCTTGAATGACTTCCTGAAATGAATTTGTTTAACAGGTTATGCATATTGTTTAAAACCGAAGTTTTTTAAAAGCTGAATGTACGTGTGTTAAGCAATGTGATTTGTTTTTTCATATTTATATTATAAATTTCAAATAAAAAAATGACCTACTTTAAAACGACACATTCTTTTTGAAATATATATAAATATTGCAGAGGACTCCGATACGAGGTTCGTTTGGAAAATTTTTCATTTCAAAGTATAAATTCTTATAATATAGGGTTACATAAATCTAGAAATTTGCGATGTTGTAATCTACAAATTTGTTATGTATTACAGCAATGTAGCGCGGATCTCTTTAACGTCGCAGAGTGGAGTATTTTTCCAATTTAGCCGGCCAAAAGTCAATTTTTCAAAACGCTGTTAAGGCGATAAATATGTAGCTAATTTTAAAGAGAAATAGATGAAGATTCATCGTATATTTATAAATTTTCCGTTGTGCGAGAAATTGAGTATCAGAGAAGATAAAACTTGATTGTAGCACCAAGTTTTTTCAATGTACAGTTGGCAAAAAAAGTATTTGTACACTCTAAAATTTTTAATTTTTAACTAAATAAAAACAGATATTTTGTCAAATATAGTTTTAATACAGTCTGCTTACCGTCCATTTTAAATTACACAACAAAAATTTTCGATAAAGATGTAAAATATTTTTCTAATAGGAAAAGTTTAAAAATTTCTTGCAAAAAAAGTATTTGTACATTTCTCCATCCTGATATCTACTGTGTTTTATTGTGTTTATGGTTCCAAAGGACTACTTTTACAGAAGCTGTTAATAATTTTTAAGTTCATATTATATTTGTCTGATATTTAATCTAATTTGTTCTTGAAGTAATTGAGTATAGAACCTAAAACTAGAGAGGCACCTCTAGATATATGAAATCCTATGATTGAGCATAATAAAAATTGAAACTCGCAACAAGAATTTGTAAAATCTATTAAATTACCATTTACAACTATTGGATGTATAGTGAGAAACTATGAATAAATTAAAAGCATCAAAATTCAATGAAAACCAGGACTTCTTAGCAAACTAACAAATGAGGGAAAAAGGGAGTGTTGTTAAAAAAGCTTTAAAAAATCCTATGCGTTCGGTTCAAAAATTTGCTGGAGACCTTGCAACATCTTCTCGCATTAGAGTAATACCTCAAACAATAAAAAATATTCTTCTCAATGCAGATTTAAGAGGAAGAACCTCAAGGAAAAATCCATTCATCAGCGAAACAAATAGGCGAAAACGCATAGTATTCGCTTTCGCATACAGAAGTAAATCATTGGACTTTTGGAAAACAGTAATTTTTTCAGATGAGGGAAAATTCGGAATTTTCTTACCATCATGCATTCGAAAAAATTGGCGTAAAAATAAAACTGTTCTAGATCCAAAACTTATACTTCAAACTATCAAGCATGTTGGGGGGAATATTATAGTTTTGGGGTGTATAGTTTCTAATGGAGCAGGACATTTAAAATTTATTGACAATGGAAGGACAGGTTTAACATATATTGATGTGTCGCACCATAATTCATTAAACTGTGCCAAGAAATTATGCATAGAGGAAGCTTTTCACTTTCTGCAGGATAACGACCAAAGCATACTGCTTTGATCACCAGCACATGCTTACGGCAATACTCGAAGACGACTGGTAACTCCTCTAAAATCTCTAGACTTGAATCCAATAGAAAATTTGCAGATGCTATTGGATGCAAAAATCCGAAAAAAAATATGTATCAGTAAAAAACAGTTTTAAAGAAGCTGTTATTGTGTAATGGAATAACATTAACCAGACCGCTACAAAAAAGTTGGTGGAATCTATGTCACACCATCTAGAAGTAGTCATAAACGCTAAATGAATTCGCAAAAAATAATAATTTGTATCATTTTACTAAATTTTCATTAATTATATTACACTAATATAGTGTACAAATACTTTTTTTGCATTATATTTTTGTATATTGGTTTATTATAATGTAAAAAATCAATTCGTTTAATTTTGTTTTTGCTTCTATAATAGTATAATGCACTTTAAATACATTAAATTAATGTATTACAGTATTTTTTGCTTAAATATTTTGTTTAATTTCATTATAATTAAAAAAAAATGAAGTGCACAAATACTTTTTTTGCCAAATGTACGTGAAAGTACCATTTAGTGCCTGTTTATTTCATTGCGACTTTTACTTCGGAAACTTTTTCTTATACCATATAGTTCTACATTGTGAAAGCCCATGTATATGCGTTTATAATACACATGCATGCATTCATATCTGTTTATTTAACAGGCATGAAATATGCCGTATATTTTTATAAGTTTCGTTATTAATTTCAATATTTTTTAAAACATTTGTTATGTATCCCGGAGAATCCCGATGCTCTTTTTTTACTTTAAAAGAAAGTTCAACATATGTACTTAATAATTTTGAAAGGTGTAGCTGCTAATAAGTGCTAATTTAGAAGAACTGGTCTCAAGAACATATCTGTATGTTTCTGTAAATGACATTTTTTCCATTTCCCTTTCAATTTGAAATGTATTCTACGATAGATAAGTTGTAATTATCGTCAGAATTTATCGTCTGCGGTCATGGGCGTAACTAGATAATTTTTCTAGGGGGGGCCGCGGTACCATTTGATAATTTCGAAACAATAACATTTCAATTCTGTACAGTTCAGTTGTTTAACCCCTTGGGGACACGTATACATGCCACAAAAAGGCTTAAAATTTCTCGTGTATCCCCACCAGTAAAAATGTATTGTAAAATTTGCCATATTTAATCGGAGCATTTTCTCGATTCAATAAAGCACAAATTTTTGTTTTTTTTAAAAATTGACCAAACATTTAAAATTTCGTAAAAGGCTCCCATCGCGAAGGGATTAAGAGCGTAGTTCAATTACATGCTTGTTAAATTTATGTTTATATAATTTTATGATGAAGATCTATTATGGCGTATAAGCAGGAAATGAAATGAACTGTTTTTATTACACCTTTCAGAGGCATGTAATTGTATTTCTATAATGTTCAATTCCCATCGAAATATTCGAAAAACTTTGCTTCAAAATAAGGAAAAACAATTTTTAAGCTTTTTCCCACCAAAGCTATACAGGTATGAAAGTGGGAAATGAGAAAAAAGGTGAAAATTCTTTCCATCTATACAGTGGCGCCAAACTCTTATAATCGAACTGTCATTTTAACCGATACCTTTACAATAAAATTAAATCTAAATCTGCATATATAATAGCTTAAAAAAAAAAACTTTGGATATATTAACAATATATTTCCAAATGTAACTGATAAATTTATGCTAAGTACAGTCATTGATTTTCTAAAACAAATATTATCTTGAATGGTTTAGCTGTTAAATTCCACCCCTCTTTACTTTTTCAATAAAAGCAGTTCCCCCCACCTTTTATTTTCCAATAAAAACAATCTCCCTGCTAAATTTATCTTTGCTTCGGAAATGCATCTTAAAAAGGTATCACAGAAATTATCCAAAAGTGTAGTATAAATGGCACAAAATATTCTATTTCAAAAAAAAACTTCCTATTTTTAAAGTCAAAAAAAAAAAATTCATTCTTGAAAGACACTTTGAATAACCTCACTTATACAACTTTCAAATGCTTATAATATTATATGAGCTCACGTTTCATTTTATATCTATTTTGCACAATAATTCAAGTTAATATATCCCACTTGGGGCCGAGAGGTTCTGCTTCCGAAACTGACAGACGGCAGATGCTGGACTCGAACCCAATCGCGGCCGTCAGCCTAACCGTTCGGAGTTTTCCTAGGTTTTCTTAGAACCTTGGATTTCCTTGCGTAAATACGAGTTAGGTTTCCTTAGAAAGACCCCTACGGAGGGCACTGCCCACTTTAGAACCTATATTCGAAGTGTAGATAATTGGCCGTCATAAACACAAACAAACCAACAATAAAAATAATATTGCCCAGTTAAACTGATGGCATTGAGCTCACAGGCTACGCATACTAATTGTCCATTACAGCCTTAAAATTTTCAAGGGTTAATTCCGTTCGCAAATCAAATTAAGGAGGTGAAACAACTCCTCCCTTTCCCCTTTTTATACTTAATCATTGAACTCCTAAACTGATCAGGGAAATGCTTTATCATATAAAAAATCTATATGCAAAATTCACAGTAAATCGGAAATTTTTTTGTAAAAATCCATTTATGTAATTTAAGAGTAGTTATTCCCCCTCTTTTATAATTAACCATTAAACGTCCAAAACCATTCAGAGATTCACCTTATCAGAAAGAACCTACATCCAAACTTAAAAGCAAATTGGACAATTCTGCATAAAAACCCATTTATAAAAATTTAAGAGGGGTGTGGGGTAATCGCAAGTACCCCTTAAACAAGAACTTAACGAAAGAACCCCACAGCTAATTAGTGAAACATCTTATCACTATGAATCTGTATCCAAAAATTGAAGCAAATCGGTTAATTCTGCAAGAAAAAACATTTAAATAAATTAAGAGAGTAATCCCACCAATCCCCATTTGTCTTATTCAACGAGTTCCGAAAACCAATCAAGGAAGCGCCTCATCAGAATGAACCTATATCACAAATTTGAAGCAAATCGGTAAATTCTGCGGGAAAGCCTCATTAGCCTTAATTAAGGGGGGGGGGGTACTTCCCATTTCGCCCCTTTTAGACTTATCCAATAAACTCGCAAAACAAACCATGGCGGTGCCCTCATCAGAATGATCCTATGCTAAAATTTGAATGAAATCTGATAAATTCTGCATGAAAAACTCATTCATATCAATTAAGGGGGGGGGGGCATGATCCCCTCGTTCCCCCTATTATACATATCGAATGAACATTCCAAAAACTAATCAGGGAAGCGTCTTATCAGAATATACCTACATACAAAATTTCAAGTGGATTGGATATTTTTATCAAGAGTTATCGCGTTACGCACGTATGCACACACGAACGTACGTACATACATAAAGAACGGGAGGGCACATAAGCTCTCAGGCTTTGATAGCCTGTGACTAAAAAAGAGGTTAATTTAAAAGTAAATGGTATTTATTTTTCCTAATTCTCTGCAGACGATAGAGATAGATTTAAAAATAAAAATCATGTTTGAAAATTATTGTTAAAACCATAAAAAAAGAATAGTCAATTGCAATGAAGTTTTTGAATAAATTACAATTATTTTACCTTTAGTAGATGTAACTAAATTCTAAATTAATTTAAAGTTGCTGTAAAATTTATATGAATTAGTTTATTTAAGCGTTTGAAAGACATTCATTACTTCTATATAGAATGCATATACTTTTATACACATACACTTATTTTATGCACATACTTGTATATAGACACACTAGTGTGACACAGAGTGGGATTTCGTGTTTACTCCCCTACCTTTCCGCAGACACACAAACAGATCAATAGCATTTAAAAGCTGAGAATATGCATAAAAATATCATGTAAAATATTAATGCATGTATAAAAGCAGAGTAAAGTAAAATATAAACAACATAAGATGTTTCCCATTTAACTGTTTCAAGGCTACACACAAGGAGTCTATTTGATAATCCAAGGAGGGGGGGGGGGAGTAGAGTCACGAAGATCATGATGTACCCCCAGTCCTCTCTTCCCCTCCAGAACGAAGAAAAATTTTAAAGGATAGTTTAAAAATTAAATATATATTAAATTTTTTCGAAGTTTCTTCTTTCTCAACAACGAGATACTTTCCGATTCTCTAAATATTTACTTAAATCTAAAATACTTAATTTCTGACATATCCATAAAATCATTTTTTTTTTTCTGAGTTGTAAAAGAAAATTTTCAAGTGCAATTAGTCAAAATAAATGTGATAGATTAGCGTTTTCCATTTTTCGATAAAGACAATGTGTTTTTCAGGAAATCTCATTAAAATGTGGAATTTAAAGGAGCTCCCTTATGACGACATTTTTCTAACTGTAAAGTCCTAAAAACTGGTTTAAAATGCTCATTTTTTTTAAAATAATTTTATGTCTTTATAAGAAAATTAAATTATTAAATTTCTTCGTAATGCCATCGTTTTGTATTTATGAATGAAATAATTTTTCAAAAATATCAGAAAATTAATTGTTTTGGATATGGAAGCTGCCTTTAATGTGAGCTTAAGGGTGTTCTCAACTGCTCCGCTCAACAAGCGCAAAACGTTTTGACACATTTACAAATTCATTTTTTAACGTAAAGATATAAAATTGGAAGGCCTGACTATGGAAGCGATTTCGAATCGAACTTATTTTTCCATTTTATGATAGTTAAATTACCTATTTAGTTCTAAGCTATTTCGATCACATGATCATCCGTTTTTCTCCTGCTTTTCGACCGGTTTTTCTGCTTTCGTCGGGAAATGTGCGCAAAAGTGTCAAATTTGAAGACTTGTTATGAAAAATCTATTGTGTTTTTTAAAAAACCAGAAACTTGAGGGCAACTAGACAGTTTCTGAATAATAACGCCTGCTATTTTTATGCATTTCCGAACAAAAATAAATTAAAGCATGTGTCACAAAGTTGCCCTTTTTGGTTTAAGAACACCCTGAAGAGATATGAGCTTTTCCTCTCAAAAAGGATCTATGAACCCCACACTCCTCCTATGAATAAAATACTGAATCCGCCCGCACTGTAAAACATTTGTGTAACTTTACTCCATAAAATTGGTGGCAGCCTTGCTGCCTCCGATTTTGTGGGGTACTTTAACCGATATAACCGGTGTAACATTGCAAAGTTACACCAGTAATATATGTTTAAATTACACCATTATATAAGTAAAAAATTACTCCTTGAAATGGAAGTCGTAGCTGCCACCAATTTTATGGAGTAACGTTACACAAATGTTTTACAGTGCGTATTTGAATGCAAAATTAACGAAAGAAAAAGTTAGGAATAATAGTAGATAAAACCAGGGGTGCCCAGAGAGGGGTTTGGTGACGCAAGATGCGTCATACAATTTAGTTTTTGGGGGGAATTTGAGAAAAAGTACTTTTTTTTGGGGGGGGAGATTTTTAATTTTTTAATATTTCAATATTTAAGTCCAGAAATGTTCCTATGTTTTCTTTCTTTATATAATAGATAAGGGCAATAATAGCTCATTCTGCTATTCTCATTTCGCTATCTCTTGAAGGTGCAGTAGATTACAAGTAGAATGTAATTTACAATTTGTATTATGTTTGGGGGGGGGGGAGGATGTTAAAGTATGAAGGGTTTTTTTTTGGGGGGGGGATGGTCACTACTGGATAAAACAATACATCTGTCATTTCTACTGTTCCTTCTCTTTTTTTTTTTCTCCTTGAATATTATCTGTTCTTTCATAGATTATATGGGATGGGTGATAATAGTTCCCAGTTCTACCTACAAGCAATTTACAGAGAAAGCGCAAAACCATTGCAAAATGGTGTAGTTAAATGTTAGATTAATATCTTTGAGAGAAGAGGGAATCCGATCGATTTCTATACGTAACTTCCCAGAATTTAAGTGGACGGGGTTCAGAGTTCTACAGATCGTACAGTGAGACTTCTTTTCTTTCCTGAGGTCCAAGGACAACTCATACAAAAGAAAAACTGTTGCCTTATCGTAGGACGAACAATAAAAGATCCCTTTTCTCGCTTAAGGCATGTAAATATCAAGACCTCCCAAGTTCCAGACCAGAATCAATCTCATGTCTGACATGTTTGTCGATATTTATCGCTTATGAAACTTTAAGTTTGCACCCTCCGCCCCTTTAAATAGTGGTATAGAAAATTTGCAAACAAGCTGCGTTTTATTCGGTTTTGTTAATATTGTTTATCATCTAAAGAATTACTGCTTTTGAAATCTTTTAAATAATCTTTCAAAAAAATAGTCTTCATTTCACTGTAAAATTTTAATAAGGGGTCCAGTCAGAATTCTAGGGGGGTCCAGGACCCCCCTGGACCCCCCCTTCTTACGCCCATGCTATTGAATGATACAATCGGCAAAAAAATCCATCGGGTAGTTTTTGAAAACACTCGTTTGGAAGTTTCAGAACTTCTGCTTTATAATATATATGATTATTAGTATCAGTATTTTATATAAACTTCTATAAACTACTATAAACTAAAAAGTATTTTATATAAACTGCCACAAATAATTTTTTAGCTGTTTATGTACATTTTTTTAGGACCTTTACATTCGCATTAATTAAATACTAAAAAAAACTGTGCTTATTTTTTTTCTTTCAATTAGTTTAATAATAAATGTCTTTAATAATTCAATTAGACAGTTATAAGTTACGTATTTCCTCAAATCAACCATCTACACCCTCTCCTTTGATAATTCAGAAATGAGATATATTTATTGAAGAACATTTTTTTAATTATTATTTTCATAATACAAAGTTGCATATTATAAATTAGTTTTCATAACTTCTTTCCATTATTAACATTGCAAAAGCAATAGTGATTTCATAACTGGGCATGCTATGAACAAAATTTGCCTCGACCACTTTTTCTCTCTCTCTTTTTTTAATAATAATAGTATTTATGGATTGTATTTTTTAACAGCCTTCTCACGCCATGGAGACAATTTTTGTAAGTTAATTTTATTGAAACTGGGCCTATTTCATTCTAATAAGATGGTTCTTTTTTATTTTTATTAATATAAAATTAATATAATAAAATTTTAAAACATAATAATGTAAATATTATATATGAAATATAATATACAATTTAATAAAATATATTAAAATGATATATAATAATATTTTAAATAATTTTATTTGCAATTTTTAAGTGACAAAACTAAGCTTTTATTTATTAATTTATTTATTTCTATTACCTTTTCGCTCCTAATTTCCCAGAAAAAAGTAATAATTCTTATTTTAATTTTAATTTTTAACTATACTAATTGTTTTAAATTTTTGTAATTTTAAATATACAATAAATATGTAAGTAAAAAATAAATTTCAGTTTAGAACTACTAGGAAATATAATGATGTATTGAATATAAATGGATTATGTATTGATTTTATTTTTAAGTAAAATTCATTATGTAAATTAATAATGTTGTTAATTAATAAATATATTTAATAAAAAATTAATTTGATTTTTATATTAAAATTACTAACTGTTTTGAGAATTAGAATTACCATTTATGATTAGGATTACCATACAAAATTTGTGTGAAGTATAATATTTTGGATAAGAGTTATACGTGTGTACGATTTTCGGGCACGTATAATCTCATTATATTAAAAATTTATGGCCTTCAGTTTAAATCTTTTTAATGTTCTCTATAAAGATCAGTCTTATTTCACAAAATTTCAGTTTGCAGGAGAAGGGACCGAAATGTCTTGGGACCGAAAAAGCTAGAAACGGAAATATCTTGGGACCTAATCGGCTAGGGACCGAAATGGCTAGAAACCGAAGAGTTTCGGTACCGAAACGTCCTGCTTCCGTTGTAGAATAATGATAATTTAAAGATTATGCTTTTTTGTCCGTGAAGTCTAGAAAGAATGATACCAGTCTCGGATCGATACAGAAAAAATAAGTAAGATCCGATCCGGTCCTTCAGAATACTCGAAGGCTCGACCCAGAAAGTGTAGCTAGGTCCGGCCCGAGATTCCAGGAAAAAGTATGACCAAGCCCAAGGGCACCCATATTGGTGGAGGGGTCAGAATTTTTTTCAATATGAATCGTTTATAAGTTTTGAAATTTTTAATTTTATCATGTAAAAAACAAAGCATTGTAAAACCTGCCTAGACTAGATCAGGCGGCGCCGGAAGAAATTTCCATTTTTAACAAGTTTACAACTTAGCAGGTGTTAGTTGTTGGGAATACATTTTGCCATAATTATGATTTTTTTTTCTTTTCAAGCTTAATTCTGTTTCATACACTTTCTGTTTCAACGAGGTTTTAATTAGTCCTTTTGAGAAGTTTTGTTTTCACAAAGAGGTAAACACGGGATCGGTAACAAGTTGAGTTTTAGGTAGATTGTTATGTTAGCAAGTATATACGTAATTATAACATTTTATTGTATTTGGAAACATTTCGTTATAAACAGGATTCGTATTCACGAGTGTAATAGTAAAAATAATTTTGCATGAACAAAATGCTCAACCATTAGAGATAGATTTAACAATAAGATGTAAATCATACAGTTACAATTCTTACTAGGGAACGTTCCCAGGTGTAAATTGTGGATTTTAACGAGTGTGGCATCAAAAGGAAGATCACGTCATGTACGTTAAAAAGTGCAAAGGAACTACCTGTCCGAATCCAACAGTTTTTAAGGTATCAGCATTTGAAATGTGAATGAAAAAATAAATAAATTGACAGGCTGGTATATAAATTGTTCGCAAGTAAAGCCAGTCTAAGAAAAAAAAATTCTATTTTACACGCTATATACACATACAGTTTATCCATTACGTCACACCACACATTTGCCGAAAATTTTGCATAAAACAAGGTGCTGGAAATTGGGAACTAGATTAAGATGGAAATTGGGAACTAGAAGAATATTGTTTTTAAATGATTTTACAAACCATTTTTTACTTTGTTTTAGAATTAATAAATTTGTTAGAGTTCTACAATTTGTGATTTTAAATTTTGGCCTTATACACCCAGCACACATGAGAATGATGCACTTAGACATAATTGAATCCTAGAGCAGGCCCAATTGGGAACTAAAACGGCCTATAGAGGCACTGCTCGCAGACTTCGATACAGGATAACTGTCCCTTTAATTTCCCTTTAATTAATGTTAAAGTCCTATTAAAACAATTCTTTATTATAAATGTATTGAAAGGTTTTAGATATTCAAATTCGTATAATATTTCCTTCGTCGTATAAGACAGAAAACAAATATCACAGGAAATCTCAAACTGTGCAAAAGAATAATTATTCTGAACAGATTTAAAATGAATGTAATGCAATGAGCTTTCACGGCGTTATCCTGAATGGAGAAGTTACATCTTTTCTCCACCAGATGGCGTATTCTAGCGCTTGAATCGCCAATGACAAATCAGATGGAAAAACTCTTCGAATACAGCCATACGCAAAAACATCGTAGTATGCAAAGTGCCTGTCTAAAAGAGGATAAATAAGTGGCAATGTGTGGGTATAAAGGATTTTGCTTGTAGCTCGGGAAAAGGTATTGGCATGAGGATTAAAAACAATGGAAAGGAATTTTTAACTTGCGAACTATTTATATATCTTCCTGTCAATTTATTTATTTATTCATTCACATTTCAAGAGCTGATATCTCGAAAACGGTTGGACTCGGACGGGTAGTTCTATTGCATTTTTTAACGCAGATGACGAGATCTTTCTTTTAATATCATGTTTGTCCAAAATTCTCAATTTGCCCCTGGGAAGGTTCCCTAGTCAGTTTAAAACTTCATTTTCCCGAATCTAATAAAGATTAGAATCCTGAATACGTTGGATTGTCCGCAGCCCAAACTCAAAAAACAGTACTTGAAGTCAACCTAAAACTTCACCAGGGATTGACTCCCTTCCCCAAATTTTTATCTAGATGTATCAAAAATGGCATTAAATGCACGCTAAAATATAAGTTTCAATACAAGTATCTTCATTTTATTATTTTGTTTCATCTCTTCGTCCTATTTTTGCATGTGTACTTTTAATCGATCCAGTAGAATAAATCGTTCCATTAAAAGAAGAAAATGACATTAGAATTGCAGAAGTGCCAATTTTTTGGGGACGAAAACATTCTAAAAATCTCTCATTTCTTTGCACTTCCCTTGTGTACATCCTTGTAAATGAATAATAAATACTTTGTGCATAGCATACTGCAACGGAATGCATATTTGAAAAAATGCATATCAGTTTAATTCTATTAGAAAGGCTCTAACACTATTAAAATGAACTTGGAACATTTTTTTCCATTGGCAGTAATGTAATGGAAAAATTTTGACCATCCCTGTCATTAAACTATACAACCGATTTTCATAAAATTTGAAACGACTCGACAAAATTTTGCAATTGTTATATATTTAAAATTTCAGAACATCCAGTTGGATTCTTTTTGCTCTGTTATCTGCGGACAGACAGACGGACTGAATGACAACTATGGGCGCTACGTATTTATGTAGTTACGAACGCACCTAAAAAGAGAGAATAATAAGACGGTTTTCAATCCCAGTGTCATTAATGTGACCTGAGGGTATGGTCAAGCTTTGAGCCAAAGGAGGGTGAAGATATTCAGTAGCGTATCTAGATTCATCATTTCGGAGGAGGCTGATATACAGTAAAAATTTTTGAGACGAAATCACAAAAACATTAAAATTTTCACTTTAAACAGGTTTTTATATTAGTAGGTAACGCATATATTATACAATCGTACCTGTTAATATGGAATTGCATGGGGCTGGATTTTCGTTTTACACAGATTTTCGTCTCAACTTTTATAATTTTCACGGCCTGTAAATTGAGCCTGTGCATGTCGAAAACTTGGCTAAAATGTTATTTTGTGGTTTCTGAGAGAGCGCCGTGCGCCAGGGGGGGTCACCATATGCGCAGAAACTTAGGGGGCGCCAAATATATATTACAAACATCATTTTTTGGCCTACCACAAGAAAAAGTTATGGGTGGGGGTATCCAAATGCTACCTTTGCCCTCGACGTCTTTTTCTCTTCGCACGCCCCTGCTCTGGGAAATAATACTTTTTAAAATGAAAACCTGCCTAAAACGGAATGTTTTTCTAATTCCTTTTAAATTCCACATTAGCATATTTCATACATTTTGATAAACTTTCGTAAACAAATTTTCTTTCGCAGAATTTTGGAGGGGGCTGCAGCCCCATCAGTTCACCCCCTGAATACTTCACTGATTACATTGCATTCTCAGAATTGAGGAGGGTCCTCTACAAGGTCAACTGAAATCTCATAGAAACGGACTGCGTAGTTCTTTTACCCATTTATTAACTATTTGGAAAATAGTTGTTGTCCTCGGTAAAGAACTGGGAAATTTGAAGTATATCTGAATCTTTTTATAGATTAAATTCCGCAACTTTTTTAAAATTTTATTCGTTTTCTTATTGATCCGTGTTTAATGTCCAAAAATGAAATACTTCTGTTGTTTATTTTATTCATTTTCTGATTGGTTCATGTTAAATGTCCAGAAACGAAGTACTTCTGTTGCCACAATGTCAAAAAAGGATTTAAAAAAACTACAAAAAAAATTAATAACTCAAAAGCGAATAAAGATACAGCTTTCAAACAAATTACATATAAAAATGCATTTTTTCTCTATACACGATGGTGTAAAAATTAAAAATGTGTGATGTTTAGGAGTTTAAAAATTTTCAGGGCCAAAAATTGCAAAACTAAAATTTCATTTAAAATTTGTCTATGATTGGTACAAGAATATTATTTTTTTTATTTATAGCATACTTAATATAGGACTATCTTATTATGTAACCCACATTTTGATCATCATAAAAATGATGTTTATTATTATTTTTTATGTATACAGAATTTATATATAAGTCTAAAATTTTAGTCTTTGAAATTATAATTTTCCAAATAGTAAGTCCATATAATTGTTGTAATTTGTTAAATTACAATTTTTTAACTGTTTGAAAAATACTTGTTGTATTCGGTAAAGAACCGTACATCTGAATCTTTCTTCTTCTTTTTCTACGGCAGGCAAATTCACCCTAGAATTCTGATGAGGCAAATTACTAACACCTGGGTTCGAAACTGTCTTAGTTTCTCGCTTTTCAGGTGTGTTCATAATTACAAAACCTCCTCAGTCCTGATGTCGCCAGGGGTGACACTAAAAAACAATCATTAAGTTAATTTAATTGCTTCTAGAATTGTTCAAACTACATGTGGACTTTTAAAATTAATGTCTACATATTAGAAGCAGTGATATGTAGACGGATGCATCTTTAGAGATGTTTTATAAAATTTTAAACTGTTTTTTGTAGCGCCACATAAAATTCTCTAAGGACTGAGGAGGATAAGTACGTAGCACCTATAGTCGTCGTTCAGTCCGTCTGTCTGTCTCTACAGGCATACAATAGAGCAAAAACTATCCAAACGAATGCTTTGAAATTTTAAATATATAATTATTGCAAAATTTTGTCGAGTAGTTTTAAATTTTATGAAAATTGAATGTATAGTTCAATGACAGGGATGGTCAAAAGTTTCCCATTACATTATGACCAATGGTAAAAAATATTCCAAGTTCATTTTAATAGTGTTAGAGCCTTTCAAATAGAATGAAACTGATATGCATTTACTCAAATATACATTCTGTTACAATATGTTGTGCAAAAATTGTTTATTATTCATTTACAGGGCCACACAAAAGAATTTCCTTACATAATGTTATAGGATAAAACTTTGCTTTCGAGGTAGTTTAATCATGTTATGAGTTGCATCGTGTATCACAGAAAATGCATAGTACATTAGACTCCCTAAAATCCATACATAATTTACAGATGTAAATAATGAAACTCGTATTTCAGATTTAGTGACAAAATTTGAATATTTTAGTTTATATCAATTCTATTTTTATTTATTTTGTAATTTTTTGTTAATATTTCTGGATTTATGTTTTTACTTACCCATCATACGTAGTATAGGGTAAGTCTTGCAATCGTTTTGAAAATCGAAAAAAAAAAATTTGACGAATTTACACGTTTCAGATATTGGAGATTCCGAAAAACATATTTTTAGAAAATTTTTTTTTGCCGTGTGTCTGTCTGTCTGTAACCGCTCTATCTCCCGAAAAAATTGAGATAGAGACTTGAAATTTTGTATGTACTTAGTATGTAAGAATGGGACGAAGCCTATTTAATATGAGTAACCTCGATTATCCGGAACAATTTTTTTCGGACTCTCGAAAAATTCGTTCTGATGAAAGGAACACAAAAATGTTCGAATTTTTTTATTTTAAGAGGTGGACGTAAAAGGCAATAAAATAACACAAATTTTGCATAAAGAACGAAGTCGATCGGATTATTAGTTGCCGAGATATGAGTAATCCTGTTTCTCACATTCTTCGATTTTTCATGATCTTGTATTTCATTCAAATTTCAATTCAAAGATATATTTTAATTGGAAATGAGATGTTTAATTCGACGCAGTAAATTGTTAGTTAATATGATTATTGTTTTTGGAGTTATAAGGATGTTTCTTTTACGCAATCCAGTACTACTTGAGTATTTTGGCGTTTTGTAGAAATTGGCTCATCAGCAATTTATTAATACAGCATTACTATATATATTAAAACTATTTAAATATGCGTTTAAATATTATTTTGGAATTGCGATGCATTCTATAAATAGTTTACATGCCTTTTATTTTCATATTTTATAGTATGCATATCCATGATGGGTAAGTATTACGGTGGCCTCCAACGACTAGTTTCATTAAGGAAGAGTTTTTTTTTTTTTAAATCCAGATATTGCTGACATCACTGGCCATCACAATCTTCTTACCAAATATATTTATGTATTAATCAAGCTTTTTTGGTTATTAAGCCTGTCTAAACCTGAAATAAAACTTCTTATTTTATGATTTTGATGTGAATACTTTATGTACCTTTATGAGGCAAGTTTCATTGAATAATTTAGAAAAAAAAATACATTTCATTTTTATTATAAATATTTAAACATACATTATTAATTATTAACACAACCCTTGCTTTTAATAATTTAAACATTTTAAAAGTTATCTGAATTTTTATTACTTTAGTTTATTACTTATTTAAATATTTTTTTATATTGTAAGCATTTCTTGCAGTTTGAATGCATTATTTATTACATTCAAATTACTGTTTAATAAATGTAAACAAAGCAATGACCAGAAACCCACAATATTCTAAAATCCACACAATCCCTGGTCCTAAGCTGTGCGGATTTGAGAGAGTTTACTGTATGAACATTTAGGGTGCTCCTTCTGTTGTGGTGACACACACCAATATTATATTCGTGAAAAAAATCACGATATGTACATGATAGGCAGAAGATATATGCTAAAGTCAGGAGCATTCATGGATACAGTATATGTCAATGATTTAGCTTAGAAACAGAGATTGTAAGGAGCTTCTCAAAAAAAATATCTAGAGATTATATGGTGAATAATACCCTACACCCCTTACAAAAAGAAAAAAAAAGAGAAACTCTTAAAAAAAAATACAAAAGAAATAACAGATGTTCTGCATTTATTGAAAAAACCATAACAATAATAAATGTGAAAATATCTAAACATATGTTCATAAAATTAGAATCCATGCTAGATTTGTACGAAGGGGTGTAGTACACAGGTTTATGCCATATGCCGTCTGGATTTTTTTAAAGAAACTCTGTGTATCTTTTGTTTCTCTAAATAAATCTATAGCATATAAGGTGTGACAGTTATGAGTTTAGTGAATGCACTTTAGTTTTGTTATGACTGCAACACTGTTTGTACATGCCATTGTACCTAAGGCCATTGCTAAGACTTTTTTATAATTAGGGTGGGGTTGGGGGGGGGGAGGAGAGGACCTAAAATGCGAACAGATGTAAATTTTCCATTTTTCATTTTTGGGTGAAAAAAGTCAGGGCCAGGATTCGAACCAGTGATGTATTTGCTGAAGCCGCCAATGCTGTTGGAACTGAGCCATCCCGGACACGAACACTGGAGGACTATTTTACTCAAATAACCTCAACGATCACTTAATTCTGGTCTGATACTCTGGATCAGTTCAACAGAATAAATCGAAGGTCAAACTATGGAACTGCAGAAAATCGTTGCATACACATTTTTCGCCCAAAAATGAAATATTTACATCTGTTATAATTAATTTACCGATTGAAAAATCGTGTTTAAAATTAATCTAATCTAAAATGCCAAGTCAAATTTTAGTATTTTTCAACTAATTTTATTAATTTTTATTACCAAGTTACCACAATTTGAAAATGTAATATAGTATATATTTATCAATTTAATTTAAATGCTTTAAGTGATAAATTAAAATAACATAAAAAGATTATAGCTCGACATGTTTCATTGCTCTTAAGGCAACATTTTCAAAAGCAAATAAATGATAAAAAGAAATTTCTCGAAATAAACAGAAAAACACAAATCACGTGAACATGAGCATATAAAAATAAAACTGGAAATAAAAATGAATAAAAATATTTCTGAGCGTGAAATATTACAAATTATTGTCTTAAAAACCTTTGAAGCATTTCCTTCCATATTTTAGGTAGCTCCATGGAGGCAAATTCATTGCAAACATTGTCTTTACGTATGAATAATATGATAATATTATATGTAGTTTATATTTGTCAAATTGTTTAGTTAAATTCCTAATTAGATTTGTAATTTTTTTTCTCTAAATAAATATATATATAAGGTGTGGCAGTCATGAGTTTAGTGTGTGCACTCTGGTTTTGTTACGACTGTCACACTGTTTGTACCAGCCATTGCTAAGATTTTATTTATTTATTTATTTTGATAGGGGTGGGGAGGTGCTTAAAATGACAAGTCAAATTTCAGCATTTACCACCCAGGTAAAAAAATCAGCCAAAAACCTTTAAATATTTTGAGATTTTGCAGGCATATTAAAGGTTTTTGCGGGTATTTATAAGGAAAATGAAAGCTAAAGGTTTCCATAAGAGAAATATACAGCTTTTTAAAAGTTTTCATACAGGTTTTTATGAGCAAATTATTACCTTTAAATTACCTTTAATGACTTAGAAGATTTTCTTGAAATCACTTGAGGTATTTTGAAGGAAAATGAAAACTGTTTCTCACGCAGGTAATATAAAGGTTTTACTTGAAGGTTTTATTAAAGTTTATCATTGCATATTATGATATCTAAGATTTTGATATGTTTACATTTCCTCATAATATTTATTATTTTTTTTAATCAATATTTTAGATAATTCTGAGAAATCTAATTTCTTCCACCGGTTCAATAAAAAATTCTTAATTACCCTTGTTAACATTTTTAGTTATTTTAAATTATAATTTGAAATAGCGATATAAAAATTCCGTTCTAGAAATGAAAAATCTTCAAATTATTTTAAAGTCCCCTCATTGAGATTCTTAATTAAAATTTGAAATTACAATTTTTCAATCCCATCCAAAAATCCCGTGAGCGGTTAAATGGAAAATTCTTAACGCCCCTTCATTAAAATTTTTAATTACATTTCAATTTAAAATAGCGATATAAAAATCCCGTTCTAAAAATAAAAATATTTAAATTATTTTAAAGCTTCTTCGTTAAGGTTTTTAATTATTATTTAAAATTACTATTTTTCATTCCCATCCACAAATCCCTTTAAAGAAAACAAAAATCTCAAAATTATTTTAAAATCTCCTCGTTAAAAAAAAAAAAAAAAAAAAAAAAAAAAAACACGAAACTTTGTTGAAATCTATTTTTTACCCTGAAATTTTTCATAATTTTTTCTCAAACTTCCGCAGTAAAATAGCCCCTCCAATTCTAATACATACAAAAACTTTAATTAACAAAAATTCCCCCTAAAAAAATCTTCAAATTAATTCAAAATCCCTTTCATCATTATTTAAAATCGGGTTCAAACACGCACGAAAATTCCCCAAAGAAAATTCATTCCTCCTCCAATAAGAAATCCCTTTGAAATTTCTATGTTTGATAAATAATATTTGACAGAGAGATCCGTCCAAAAAATGCATCTGAAGTTTTTAAAAATATGTTCATCCCCCCCCCCTTTCCTGTACCGAAATCCAACTCTTATCAGTGGCGTAGCTAAGGGGGGGGGGAGGGGGCGTCCGCCCCGTGCGCCGAGGCCTAGGGGCGACAAATTGAGAGAAATTGTTATATATCTATATTGGGGTGGGGGCGCAAAATTTCTTGCTGGCCCCAGGCGCCAAAAAACATAGCTACGCTACTGACTCTTGTCACATAAAATGTCCATATATTTACCGTTATATATATGGATATTTATAAGAAAATCAATTTATATTACAGCTCAGTGGGTGGCGCCCATGATTAAACTTCTTTTCTATCGCTTCCAAGATGGTGACGTCAGGACGATTGCTATCTTTAATTTCTTCTTAAATATAAATCATGGAAAATGTTTCAACTGCCTGTAAAGTATAAAAATACTTAGCTACGGGATATAGTTATAATATACAAGCAAAATATAAAATACAGCCTAGTAATCGTTTGTTTGTAGTTTGACTACTAGCGAAATGTCATGACTAACGTCGCGATTGAAATCCTATCAACTCCACTCCACTTTGTAAACAAACTGACCGCGCGTTTGGCGGGATGGCGGGATAATCGCTTTCGTTATTCGCTTTGCATTCGTTTGTTTATTATTTTATTTATTTCTTTTAGCTAATACTGGAGTCATTATTTCTACTTTTATTAACCTTTTTAAATGTATAAACCCACAAGATAGTTAAACATTAATATTTGGCGACAATTTATGCATGAAAAGTCCCACGTTTCTTTAAAAAAAAATCCCTAATCCCTTTCGAGAAATAAATATTTAGTGTATTTTTAGCTATTCAATATTAAAGACATAATGAAAGTATTTTCGGGGGAGAATTTTTCGCTGAAATTTTTTATTCTTATTATTTAATTTTAGATTTGTTTTTTTATAATTCTATAGAAGAGGATGTAATTAAATGTCAGTTATAGGGAATTCAAATAACCCATACGTAATTTAGCCCTGTTCATTGTAAAGAAATTTATGTATATATGTATTTTTTGTATTGATATTGATTTTACTTCTCCGATGTATTAAAAATAAGTGTCAATCAAGTTATCAAAAATATCTTAATCTTTTATGGATATTTTCAAATATTACTTGTAAATTTATTTATCTGTAAATAGTTTTATAGATAATTGAAAAAAAAATGATTTAAAGTAATTGTGTTGCAAATAGTCAGCTTATAAAATATGATAAGAAATTGCCTGCACCTTCTGTGTAATGTATTTTTTTGTAGACTGCAAATTATTTCAAAGAAATATGCTCTATAATATTAAACTTTAAATTTTTAAATCAAAATTGTTATAGCAAGGAATATGTAAGCCCTTTTTTTTAATGCAAAGGGAACTTTTTATTTTTTATTGAGAGGTTACAAGAGTGCAAATATTTTAAATGAAGGGCAGAAATAATACTATTTTGTAAAGCAAAGGGCAGGTAGGGTTCAGCAACTGCACCCTTCTAAAACAGCGTGGGAAAAATTCTGAAATAAAATTTTTACTTTGGAACGGGCACAAAACAGACTTCAGAAAAACATGTATCTGTTTCATTCATAGAAGAAAAAAAAATCAATTTATCAAATCAATTAACCACATATACTGTATCATAATTCCACTTTGTATATCACTATTAAATTCAAATACTTTTTTGCAGGAGGGATTTCTGTGCTTGTGGGCAGGGACATTATAGAGTTCTTATGTACTGATTTATACGCTAATTGATTTTGATGTGTTTGTTTTCAAATAAAATTATATCCGTGCTAAATGTTGATAGTTTGATAATATAATGAATAAATATAAACTTGAAAACAATGTTAATTACATGCATGGGCGTAGGAAGGGGGGGGTCCAGGGGGGTCCTGGACCCCCCTAGAATTCTGGCTGAACCCCCTAGAAATATTTTATAGTGAAAATACCACTATTTTTTGAAAAAATATTTAAAAGAGCAGTAGTACTAAAAATGACAAATAATAATAACAAAACCGAATAAAACGCAACTATTAGTTTTCTATGCCATTATTTAAGAGTGGGGGGGGGGACACTTAGTGTCTCATAAATGATAAACAACAACAGATATGCCAGATATGAGATTTATTCTTTTTGCTCTGGAACACAGAACGTCTCGATACTTTCATGCCTGAAGCTATAGCAGAGAAAGCGGGACGTAGCTACGATAAGGCAATTCTGGCTTTTCTTTTGTGCGGATTGTCCTTGATCTTGTTGGTACCAAAGAAAGTCTAGCTTTCCCCTATTCTGTCTAAATTCTAGGAAGTTACGAATAGAAATCAGATCCTCCCTACAAATCTCAAAGTCCTGTAGTCTCAAACACAGAGGAAGGAAGGTTATATTCCCTCCTCTGTAGTCTCAAAGATAGTAATCTAACTACACCGTTTTGCGTTGGCTAAAACATTCTCTGTGAATTATTTGTACTTAGAACGGGTGGGCTACCTGCTACCATCACCCATATAAAGAGCATATAATTTTCAAGGGTATGATGCTTTTTCATTAATTCTGTTCAAAGATTTTATTTTATATGAAAGAAACTTTTATTGTTATTGTATACTTTTACCTAATCTTCATAAATATTTATCTAATTTTTCACTCCTAAATATGTTTTCGAAAGAGAGGGGTGATTGATAGATATCACTATCATAATTCCAATATATCTGCTTATCATTATATCTATCACTTCAGTTTTAGTCCCATACACGCATATTATGGTGCCGTTTGTGAGCTGTTAAGAGATATCTCGTGACAGATTGTTCTGTATATAACTTTTAAAAATATTTTATAATTTTATTGATATTAGATCATTTCTAAGTTGAATTAAATTATTCCTTTACTCTCTTGTTATTTCCGAATTCTGCATATTCCGGCCTAGTTGGCTCGGATTTCTGGTTTCCGAGCCATGTAAGAAAGATTTTTGTGGCAATTTTTTCCTAAGTGGAGGAAGAAAACGAAAAATATTCCTTTGTTTTATTATCTTTTTTATTTTTTTTTTTTTAAATATAGTAAAACTTTTTTAATTTAGACTCCTAGAAAACAGAAATTTCTATTTAGAGAACTTTTTCAATCCCCCAATACTTCTATAATATTTGTATGTTTTAATTTTTTCCCCCTGAATTGCGTACCCACCGAATAGCATCCAAATTCCAGAGTCTCAATGTGTTTGCTACTCAGAGGTTGTATTGTATATATGCAAAATAGCACAGCCAAAAGCTTTGTCTGGGGTAGCTTATAAGCCGTTGTTATTCATAAAATGAACAGTTTTGTTATGTTACATGTTCATACAGCATTATTTAGTAAATGTATGATGCATAAAAGCCGACGTAATGTAAAATACAAATAATCATAATAAATTTAGCATTTATGGTATTTATCGTTTTCATGAAAACATCTCTCCTTCAGCCCCCCCCTCCCTCCTTTCCTCACCCTCCAAGAAGAAGAAAAAACAGAGAAATAGCAGTAGCAGTAATACAGGTATTGCATTTCTCCTATTTTTTTCTTTCGTTAATTTTGCGTTCAAATAGAGGCTCTTGTTATGCAGAATTGAAACAGTTGAATGGGAAACATTTTATGCTGTTTATACTTTACCTTGCTTTTTACATACATTACTATTTTACATCATATCTTAATATTTTTATGCATCTTCTAAACTTTTAAATGGCTGTTGGCGTGTTTGTATGTACGAGGTGAAGAGGGAAGGGTTAAACCTGAAATACCATCTATGTTTTTACATGTCATATAAGACGCTGCCCTTATCCTCATCCCCGAGAATCATAGGGGCCGGCACCCCTAAATTTCTTACCTTCTTAGTGCAAAATTTTAAAGTTGAGTCTATGACTCTTCCTCTTAAACCAACAACCTCATATTTTTCTTGGCATCCTAGGGACCTTTTTTAAGCATTTATCCAATCTTTTGTGCAGTTCTTTAGCATATTATTCTGACGAATAATTCATACTTTATGCTTAATTTTAACTAATTGTAGATCTAAAGCGCTATGCATTGAGACATTTAATGTTTTCATGTTGAGGTCGTGTTTTTAACTATCAAATCTGTATTATTTTTGGGCTCCCATTATCAATAATTTAGCCCACTTATTTTTCTTAAACCTCCCTTAAAAATGGTCCGATTCAATATCTTTTTTTTTTTTACTATCAATTTCTTAGGCCCTGCAGCTACTGCATAAACGGCAAAAAAAAAAAAAAAAAAAAAAAAAAAAAAAAAAAAAAAATTATCAGACTTCAGCTACTATCAATTTTGAATATTAATCACCTTCTTTAAAAATGATCTGCATTGCTTTCAATTTTCTTTAACAAAGTTTTAGTGTATTACTTGAATAACTACTGAAAACATTTTTATATCCAAAACTATACGCAAAATAAGTCCCTTGCCCCTTGAGGCCCGTTACAGGGCCTCTTGAAGTTTTTGCACCATAAGTTGTTATTAAATTGTCCCCTTTTAATCCAATCTTCATTTTTGGAACTTTTTTCCTTTCTCCCACGTTCTACATTCCAGTTAAAATCCTGGACTACCTGTAGTCCTATAGGGTCCAATTCAGGGACTTTGAATTTTTTATTCTCCATGCACTCCTTCATTTTCTCACCTTCTCAGAGCATTATTTTAAGTTGCACTTTTGACTTTTCTTCCAGGACAAACACCCTCATATTTATATTGGGGCCTTAGGGGCTTTTTCAAAGCATTTACTCAATTTTTATATATTTCTTTAAAATAATATTTTAACGAATAATTCAAATTCCATACTTAATTTTGATTAATTGTAGATATAAAGAGTAAAATACGGAGATTTTTTTTATAGGTTTCCATGTTAGAGCCCTGCTTTTAACTATCAGGTGGCTCCTTTTGGGCCCCTTGTTTTAGCTCCCTTAAAAATGGTCCGATTGACATCCGATATCATTTTTTTTTCAATAATTTTTTAGGTCATCCAGCTACTACATGAAAGTCAAGAAAAATTTGAAGGTAATTTTGACTAAGAGATTTCAGTCGTTTATTAAATATATTGTTAATGTTAAAAGAAATTTGTGAAAAATAGCAAGAAGGAATACCTTCAACCGTTTTGAGGAGCATTCATTAGTTTAGTTCTAAAGGTCTAATTTCAATGGGATTTGGCTCATTCAACTTGGATAACAATTCGGCAGATGACAATTATGAAATTTTATGTTAGCTTCAGTTAATAGCTTTTTCGAACATTAATGAGGCATTATTTTTTCGTATTTTACGGGCTTGATTTTTTACGAAACACAAGCCGAGCACTTCCAGTGCAGTCCGCTTTCGGTTGTGGGGTTCCAAACCCTATAGTTTCGTTCCTTTTGGGAACACACTAGTCACTGTGGAAATTAATAAGATGCCTGAATTTAAGTTCATTTTAAAGATTTTCAAAAGATAAAAAAACATTCAAAATTGATTTTTGTTTAAGATCATTATAACGGGCCCCGCTCAACGCTGGGCGGGTCAGCTAGTCTATATTATAAAGCAGAAATGTGTCTATACGTAAGTGGCAACAGCAGGCAATTAAATTCCAATTTTACTGTAATTTTTGAAACTTTTAAACACTGCATATTTTCAATTTTTATGCCGTTTAATGAGAAAAAAAAATGTACAGTAAACTCCTGTCTAAGGCTGAATCCATCGAAATCGAGAAACTTTTCCGCAGTAAACAGTATTCCGCCTAAGACAAATTTAAGTCTATGTATATAGATTTGCAGGGCTTAGAAATCTTTCCGAGTTAGACAGATTTCTTTCTTACACAGAGTCAGAATTACAGAGTGTTTACTGTACTTACAAATGTAATTTATTTCAAAACTGTATTGTAATTTATTCAAAAATTGCATTGCAATTAACTTTTTCTTATCCATTTGGAAAATGGCGGTTGTTATCAGCCGAGTACACTCAATATATATATCTATATATATATATGAATCCTTATGATGTCCGCATTTATGGAATACTTACGATGGCAAAAAAAGTATTAAAAACTACAAAAAAAATAATAACTCAAAAACAAATTAAGATACAACTTTCGAACAAATAGCAATTATAAGTAATTTTTTTTTTCTCTACGAAGGTGTAAAAATTGAAAAATGTACGCTATTTCTAAGTTTACAAATTTGCAGTACAGAAAATGGTAAAACTGAAATTTCATTTAAAATTTGTAAGTGTTACCATTTGCAGAAGGAGATAAAACAAAATTTTTCAACAAAATTTACAATTCAGATGTATGTAACATTTATTTTATTTAAAAATTTTATGCAATAAATATTGGTGAAAATTTTGGAGAAAAATCAGTTTGCGTTGTGATAATGAATTTTATACAATTTCCAGGCAGGGGAGGGGGGCATGAGAGCAGTTGAAGAGAAAATGCATATTGAATGATCTAATTATTCTATTTCGGTTTAATTTTCAGATTTGTAATAAGTCAAATATTTTTATTATTTTGGGCATATTAAAAAACGATTAGACTTCAGTATGATTTTTTTTTCTTTCTCCTCCATTTGAAAGATTTATTTAAAAAAAAAAAAACTTTATGTGTAGTAATAAAAAAAGAGTATAAAATAGAAGAAAGTTCTGTCTGACTAGTTTCATTGATCGACAATACGTGTGAAAAAACCAGTACCCACAGGAATGTATCAATAGGGGAGTTTTCTGTTGAGTTTTGTTAGTTTTAATTAGGGATGCACCGAATAGTGATTTTTACCGAATACCGAATGCCGAACCGAATATTCTGCTAGCCGAATAGTAATTGTTGGACCGAATACCGAACATTCGGCTTCAAAATATTTTTATATTTCAAAGTTTAAATGCATTAAAATGTTGTTTTTTAAAACAATTTTACATAATAAAAGAAACTTTCATTTTGATAAATAAGAGCTTTTTATAAGAGCATTTAGTATTAAAAAAAAACCTGCTTGAGTTATTTAAGAAGCACAATTATGAGACTTTTTTAATTAATAAAATTTTTAATTTGATGGTTTCTTCTATGAATTAATACAAACATTTTAAAATCAGAAGAAATGATGAAAAAATGGTCGAAGAAAATCTTTACAGCCTCATAATTGTCCTTTTTAAATAACTCAAGGCAGATTTTTTTTTCAATACAAAGTACAAATACTTTCAACTTAATTCTGAATAAAGGAATGTTTAGCTCATAGTTCTTTTGTTGTGAATGGTGGCATTTTCCACCCTTCACATCAAATCATATTTTGCAGAAATCAAAGCATGCGAGTTGAAAATATAGTTATAGTATCATATTTATTGTTAAAACAACAAACGAAAACACAAGTTTGACCTAAAGTGATATGGAATACAATGTACTTATGACTCCATAAGTTGATTATGATTATGGTTTCATGAACAAAAATTGTTTGCCTTGATAGCTATTGCTAATCTCAAAAGTTTTTCTTTCTTGTTTAAGGACTGTTTAAGGACTTAAGGACTTTTATTAAGGAAAAGCAAGAAACAGATTATTTACTAAACAAAATTTAAGAACTTGCATCTGCACAACATTTATTCCTAAGCAGAATCCTCATAAATCACTATTTTAATCCTTCTCATGGTTAATTTTCTTAAGTTATACTTTCCAACTAGCAAATAAATAATGTAAAAACATTCTATTTTATTCAAATATGATTTTTATTCTAATTATTTTAAATATATATATATAAATTGACAGTTAAATGTAGAAATTGCGGTAAGTTTTTAAAAATGTGTATTAAAAGATTTTATCACGTTTTGGATTCAGCCGAATACTTTGATATTCGGCTAAACCGAATATTCGGCAGGCCGAATAATTTCATATTCTGCTTAACCGAATAGTTTGATATTCGGCCTTACCGAATATTCGGTAACATGACCGAATACCGAATAGATGCCGAATATTCGGTGCATCCCTAGTTTTAGTAAAAATGTTTACTTTTATCGTTTGGAAATTATCAAAGACTTGACACCATGGCCCCCCCCTAGAAAAATTATGTAGTTACGCCCATGATTACATGACAATAAAAACATAAAAGTAAGATTTTAGAATGTATTTTGTAAAATTTTTAGGAAGGTTATACAAGTGATGTATTTAAAATAAATGTAAGTGAATTTTTATTTATAAGAAAATTTATTTAATAAGAAAAATATTGTATTTTTGGAATTAGCGAATTTCCATATTTATGCTTTTATTTTTCTTTAACCGATTAAAAAATTTCACTATATTTAAAAGTAATAGACTCCAGAATTTCTTTCGATGAAATTTGCTGTTTTTTTTCGTGATCTGTTTACAAAATTTGTTTTTTTAGGGATTTTTTGTCGAAACTTGCCTTTTTTTTACACGATCCGTTGACGAAATTCTCATTTTTTTGCGATACATGGACAAAAATTTAGTTTTTTTTACGACCTCTTGACGAATTTAGTAGTTTTTCCCAATATTTTAACAAAACAATCATTTTCTCATCGCCTTTTAATGAAATTTGCCTTTTTTTAGATTTGTTGACAACTTTTGTCTTTTAGGATTTTTTGTCAAAATTTACTGTTTTTCTGAGATTTTTCAAAAATTTTTAACGAAATTCACATTTTTATCTATGATACCTATATAAAATGAGGTGTTTTCTCATGATCGTTTAATGAAATTCACCTTTTTTGCAATCTGTTTACAAAATTTGTCTTTTTTTTGGGATTTTTGTTGAAATGTGCTGCTTTTTGGGGATTTTTTAAAACAAAATTAATAGTTTTTTTCCAATTCTTTGATAAAATTAGTCGTTTTTATAATCTTTTTACAATATTTACCATTTTTAGCATTCTGCTTAGAAAATTTGCAGATTTTTTTTTCAGCATCTCTTGTTGAAATTTGTCTTTTTCTCGGTATCTTGATGAAATTTGTTTTAAATTTCCCATTTTTTTCACGATCACTTATTAAAATTTGCGTTTTTTACAACCCATTTTACAACATGGTGAGTTTTTGGATTTGTTTTTGTGGGCTGACTTATGCATATGCTACTTTTCCGCAGAAATGCTGAATTCTGCTTTTTCGGTGATGAATTTTATCATCCCTGGGATCGATGCAAATATGCATTATAATTTGTTGGCCTTCTTATTGAGGGGAGGGGGGTGTAAATACAACAAAAACATGAATACTAACCGCACCAAATTGAGAAAATTTCTTCAAAGGACTGTAGGAAAAAATGCAAATTTCCCCAAGGATCACAAAAAACCTATAAGTTTGTTTAACGATGGCAGAAAAAAATAGTCAGTTTCAAATAGTCAGTTAGCGGAGTTTTCTTCAACGGATAGCGGAAAGAAAAATGAGATTTCGGTCAAAGGATTACATAAAAAGACGCGGCTTTTGTTAAAGGATTAGGAAAAATACTCAAATTTTTGTTGAAAGATCATGAAAAATACTCAAACGTCAAACTTTTTCGAAAGATCGAAGAAAATATTCTAATTTTGTCGAAAAATCGGGGAGAATATGCGGATTTACTCGAAAGATCAGCAGAAATATGAAAATTTTGATGAAAGATCTCAGAAAATATATGAATTTTTCTAAAAGATCACAGAAAATTGCAAATTTTGCCGAAAGATTGAGGAAAATATGCAAATTTTGCCAAAAGATTGTGGAAAATAGGAATTTTGTCATTAGATCAAGGAAACTAGAAGTTTTTTGTAGAAAGATAACAGAAAATAGACATATTTTGAAGAAAGATCGTGGAAAATAAGAGAAATTTCTCAAAAGATCTCAGAAAATATGTAGATTTTAATGAAAGATCTCGAAAAATATGTTGATTTTGATGAAAGATCTTGGAAAGTATGCAAATTTTGACGAAAGATCGCAGAAAATACATGAATTTTGGTATAAGATCACAGAAAATACTCGAATTTTCTCGAAAGATTGTGGAAAATATGTGAATTTTGCCAAAAAGGGTGAGAAAAACTGTGAATATCGCTAAAGGATCATGGATAATATATATTTCATTGAAAAAAATCGTAGAAAAAAGTGCAATTTTCGTAAAATGTTCACAAAAAACACTAATTTCGTTAAAAAATTACTGAAAAGTGCTAATTTTGTTAAAACGCTGCGAGAAAATGCCAATTTTGTCAAAAGTCCGTAAAGCTGTGAAAGTTCAGCCTTTTTTTTTTTGCTGATTATTTTTATTTATTTATATTATACCAACACTTGTATGACTTTTTCATTTTTTTTTCTTCCCACATGTGCCCAGGGTGGCAAAATGAAAGGCGGGGGGGGGGGGGGGTAAATGAAGAATATGTTAGTCGTTTCATACAAAAATGTATATATTTATGCAGAGTTTCCCTCAGGTTTAAAAAGGGGCAGGGCGCTACTGTTCTGAAAAGGGCACTTTTTACAGTCTTCAGGGCACTTTTTTGATTTTTAGGGGCACTTTTATAGCATTGAATCTAGAATTTTGTGCTTCTTTGACAAAAATTTGCATTTTTTGCGATCTTTTGACGAAATCAGCTGTGTTTTCGGCATATTTTGAAGAATTTTGTGTTTTTTCGTGAAATTTGGCGTTTTTTGACAGAATTTTACATTTTATTGCGATTTATGGACGAAATTTGCTGTTTTTTTCGCAAATCTTTTGAAAAAATCTGCCGTTTTATCGAAATTTTTTGACGAAAGTTGCCGTTTTTCGTGATCACTTGTTGAATTTTCCAGTTTTTCGTGAATTGTTTGACAAAATTTTCTGTTTCATCGCAATTTATCGACGAAATTTGTCATTTTTTACTACCTTTTGAGGAAATCGGCCACTTTTTCGGGACTTTGTGACGAAATTAGCCATTTTTTCGCGAATCTTGCCATATTTGCATCATTATTTTTTGATTTAATGAAATTTGCTGGTTTCTCGCGTTTTGTTGACGAAATTACGTGTCCCGTGGGATGCGTAAGAGCGATATTTTGAGTTCCGTCACCAATTTCTTGCGTAATTTATGCGCTATAGCACGTTCGCATCATCGTTGAAGGGCTGCATATTTTCAAATGTGGGGCGAGAAGGGAACTATTTTTTTGAATGAGCGACCAGAGGAGCGCTAGTTTTTGGATGAAGGGCAAGAGGGGTGCTATTTTTTAAACTAAAGGGCAGGAGGGGTGGCGCGCCCCCCTGAAACCCCCTGGGGGAAACTCTGATTTATGATATACAAAGAAACTCGCAAGCTAATGTTAAACCTATGGGAGCAACCTTTTGAGGTATGTGAAAGTAAAAGTAATTCTGTATATAATCTGTAATAAAAATCAAAAAGGATACAGTAGCCCAATTAGAATCCAATCTCAGCTGTTCTGAGCAAGGAAAAAAAAACATTTAACATTATCTATATGCAACTGAGAAATTTTTTTTAATGAATGCTCTCATAGGTTTAACATTAGTGATGCAATTTCTTTGCATGACCAGTTTAATTTTTAATGCTTAAACTAATGTTAATCTTATGAGGATATTATTTACATATTTTTCGCTAGCATTTTAATTGTTATTTTTTTAGGGATTCTTTTTTTTCATTTAGGCTCTTACAGTCGATAAATTTTATTGTGTATGAGGACATGGGAGGTGCAGGTTTTCTCCCCCCCACCCCCAACCCCAGATGGTCAACAAATTTCATTTTTTTCACAATTTTTTTTTTTTTTTTTTTTTTTTGACAGATTGAATAATTTTTTTTTATCATACAAAAATGTATATATTTAAATTTATGATATACAGAGAATCTCACAAGCTAATGTTAAATCTATGGGAGCATCCTTTTGAGATATGTGAAAGTAAAAAAAGTTTTATATATATATATATAGTCTGTAATAAAAATCGAAAAGTAAACAGTAACCCAATTTTTAACATTAGCGGTTCAATTTCTTTGCATGACTATTTAAGAATGCTAATCTTATGGGAGTGTTCACATATATTTTGCTAGCATTTTAATTATTATTAAACAATTTTTACTCTTTAAGGGTTTTTTTTTCACATTAGGCTATTACAGTCAATAACTTTAATTGTGTAAGAGGACAGGCAAGGTGCCGATTCCTCCCCCCCCCCCTCAGATGGTGCAAAAATTTCATTCAACCAGTAAACAGTTGGTGAATTTCCCTATTTTCCCTCGCGACTTACTGGCAAAACTAGTATTTTTTTTTTTTTTTTGATGGACTGAATAATTGTTTTTTAATTGTAGCCAATTGTTTGGTGAATTTCTCGATTTTTTTCACAAAAACGATTGACAATTTTGCAAAGCTTTTCGGCAGCCTAATGACAGAAAAACATTTCTTAAAAAAAAGCAAAATTCTTTAGTTGATAACAGGCAAAAAAATTGCTGAATTCATAAGTGAATTGGGAAGATCTCCAAAAAATCAATCAGTCGCAGAAAATATTATAATTTATTGAGAAAAATGAACTTTTAAAAAATGTATCTTGTTAAATAATTTATACATATATATAACTGCTCTCTTTTTTAAAATTCCCCCCCCCCCTCTGATATTTTTATCTCAAATAATACTAAAATTATGTGTTTTCTAGAAAAAAAAAGACCTGCTCTAAAAAAGAAAAAAGGACGTGAATTTTTATAAAAGGGCTATTATGTACCTTGTTCAGAAAAAAATATTTTGAATTGGTTTGTTTACACTTTTTTTATTAGTAAAATTTTGAAATGTTTTCCTGTGACCGATGAATTTTGTGACTTTTCCCTATTTTATGTTATTATGCAATGTTTTTTCTTTACATTAATTATTATTCATTATGCAATATTCAGTGTGATTCAGTTAACGATTTTTCACCAGAAATCGGCTTAAAAATTTTGTATTTTTTTTCTCCTGCCACCGACTAAATATGTCAATATTTTTTTTTTTCCTCACAATTCACTGGTGAGTTTCTTTTACTGCAACAGATTGTTAAATTTCTCATTATTTTAAAGCAACAGAATAAAGAAACTCTCTTTTTTTTTTTTTTTTTTTTTCAAATAATGACTGGGAAATATTGTGATATTTTTTAAAGAGTGAATTATTGTATCAATTTTTTTCACATTACTGATTTATGAGTTTTGAAACTCCTACATGTTAAAAAAATTTGCAGCTGTAATCGATTTACAAAATTCTTCGGATTTTTTTTTCATTGGGTCGACGGATGAATTTCACAGATTTTTCTTGTGGACGGACGAAGAATTTCATTATTTTTTTTTGCTTTTCGTGTGCTTTTGAAATTGTAGCGTTTTTATCATTTTAGATCCTTTTTTATGGTGTTCTGATAAATATTTATATCTAAAAATTTCTAAGAAAGGGGGAAAGAGGGTGCACATTTAAGGGGCATAATTTTTCGAGGGATTCAAAGCAGGGCTCTTTTGCTGATATCCCTGTTGTGACATACCATTTGAAAGGCATGTAACCACTTAATCTTGTTATGCATCAACAGTTTCTCTTTTCTCACTTATCCCTCCCTTTTTTACACTTTTCTAAATTTTGTTGCCCCTCACATGTGACATATTGTTGGAAAAGCCTGTGACTCCTTATGCATGTTATGCACCTCCTTTCCCCCTACCCCCATTTTACCACCCCCCAAGGGGACAACTCCCAGGGTGTCCCCTAGTGGGGGTAACCGGGGCTAAAGGCTAATTTCAGGTATTTCGGACAAAGTGTCAAGGGATTACGCAGGTTTTATTACCTTCAGGAAAGTGTAAGGTATTTCGGACAAAGTATCAAGGGTTTACGCAGGTTTTATTACCTTCAGGGAAGCTGAAGGTATTTCGGACAAAAATGTGGAGGGGAAATACAGGTTTTTTACCTTAAGGTAGCTTTCAGGTTTTTTTGTCCGAAATACCTTGAGCTTCCCTGAAGGTTTTTTTTAAAGGTTTATGCTGACTTTTTTACCTGGGCAATTTTATTATTAATTTTTATTACCAAGTTACTGCAATTAGAAAATGTAATATACAGTCAAAGATCTATAATCCGCACAAGCTGGGGCCAAAGGTTGTGCGGATTATATAGTAAATAGGATTATGCGTCATTTTATTATTCTTAGACAGCATTTTAATTTTATAATCAGTATAATATGGAAAGATAAATATGAAATCTAGTAATTAATTTAATAAGTAATCTGAAAAAATGCATTTTAAAGTTATTTTACTATTATAAAATGATATACATGTGCACTTAAATAAAAATAATTACATATGTTCCGTAATACAGTTTGTTGTTACTGTTAATAAATAAAAGAGTTATATTAAAAAAAGTAGATGGGCGATACGTGGGATCTTTTAGCTGCTGAAGAACTTGAAGCATCATTACTACGCTCTCCATTATTCATTTTGCACCTTGCATATGCATTAGAGTAAAAAGTAAAATCAATACTAGACGACACGTGAGCCGTAATTCATAAACATCAACTCATAAACTGTGCTTGTTGCCAAATTAAGAACGTAAATAGAATGAAAAAAAGAGCTCCCCAACTAAAGTTTAGTTTCCAGAAAGATCGGAACTTGAGAAATCAATCAGAGTTCGCCTGTAGTTGAAGGTTCCCGATTGCCTTTCGTGATGTTGGCGAAACCTCGGCAATCTATCACTATGATTGGTTACATTGATTCGACTTTCCCAACCCATAATATCTAATTCTCAGTTGGTGCTGTGTTACTGCTAGGACATGTGACGCACACAAAATAGAGCGTTTTCATTGGTTATTTACTCTTCTGAACTTACACAAACTGAAATAGCTACGAATGAAAAGTCGGCATTTCGAACATTCAGTAACCTTAGGTGCGTCCCATAATACAGTTTAATTTTTTACTTTTAATAAAATAAAAGAGTAAATTTTTTAAAAATACGTGTTTTATTATTATTTTTGTTAATTTTTTTATTATTTGTTTAAAAAAATCATTTTTGGATAACGGATTTGTAAATTTTCTTAACTGTTTATTTTATTGTTTACATTCGTAAAGTAACGCGGATTATGGAAAATTGCGGATTATGGGTTCGCGGATTATAGATCCTTGACTGCATAGATATATTTAATTTTCAAAAGATTCAGCTTGGTTTTTGAGGCATTTAAATATTATTTATAAAACAAAAAAAATCATAAAAGTGTAATATTTATTGCAAAAAGGACGCTACTTAATACAATCATGGCCCTCACTAAGGGGACGGGATGAGGCGGGGGGGGGAGCTTTCCAAAAACCATTTGCGAATGTTATAACCCTTGACAAATTTACAAACTTATAGACTTAGCAAATGTTCTGATAGACTTGGCAAATATAATTAGGAATGTATTATTAAACATTTTACAAATAAAAACTATATTATATTTTTCTAATGTGTAACATGGTAGAAAAAATAATAAAACTAGTTGGTAAATGCTGAAATTTGATATGGCATTTTAAGCTCTTCTCCTTCCCTTCTTCCAAAAACAAAAAAAATCTTAGCAATGACCTGGTATACAATGGATGGTACAAACAGTGTTGCAGTTGTAACAAAACCACAGTGTATAAAATATACTCGTAACTGTTACACCTTATATGCTAAAGCGTTATTTGAGAAACAAAGAGTATGCAGGGCTTCTTACAAAAATCCAGAAGGTATACAGCATATACCTGTGTATACCCACCAGTACACCACTTGGTATAAATCTAGCATGATGGATTCTAATTTTCTGAACATGTGACATATGTTTAGATACAATAATATTTATTGTTGTTATATTTTTTTCAATTAATGCAGAACATCTGGCATTTCATTTTGTAATTTCTTTTTTGTCAGGGGTGTAGTTTAGGATATATGCCGTATACCTCTAGATTTTTTTAGAAACTGCGTTTACCCTCTGTTTCTGAAGTAAATCATTGGCGAATATACTGTATCCATGAATGTTCCTGACTTTAGCATAAACACTCTGCCTATAATATGCATATCTTGATTTTTCACAAATACAACATTTGTTTGTGTCATCATAACAGAAAGAGCACCCTAAATATTGTGATAAATCCGAATTATCACAAGTTTTTAGAGCAAAACAGCAGAAATATGCATTTATATCTGAAATATTCTTCGCCATAAAACTGTAAACTTATAGTGACTCTATTCTCAAAGTGAAACTGGCGGCAGAAATATAAAGAATCGCTATATCACTATCGAACAACGAAACTAACAGGTCGGTGACAGTCGGATGAATGAGTCGACTACCTGGGATGCCTTTTGATGATACACCGACTCAAAGTGAAATTACGAGACGGCAGGCTGGCCAGACATCGTGGTGCCGTTAACTGGGCGGTCCGGAGTGACACACGGGTACCAATAGGGATACGATTTTACAATTCATTAATGAGAGAAAAGCCATTAATGATCGTGATTGGTTTGTGACCTCTAAGAGGGGGGGGGGTCTAGGGAAAAACCTGAATCGGACAAAGAGAGGGATGCCAGAGAGCAGATCGGAGTTCTCTCGGAAAGAGTGAAGGAGCTCAGAGAGTGAGCTAAAAAGAGGATCCGGGAAGAGGATCTTTGGAGGCTGATCCGATAGCGGATGCCGGTGTAAATTTGATGAGTGGACTCTCGCCAGCAGAGTCACTGACTGCTCTCGTCTTGAGAGATTAGATAATGTGATTATCTGTGAGTTTTACCTAGCAGAAAACAGTTTGTTAAAGGAAGACCTATCTTCCGCATTGTGTGTACGCCAAACGATCATCTGACGAACTTTATGTTAATTTACGAACTTTTGGTTTATGGAACTCTGACTGAATTAAGGTCGAAACTGGTGGTTAAAGAAGCCTACGTGCTTTATTATTAATTAAATGCTGTAAATATACTTCAGAGGATCGTTTTGTGTTTTCTTCGGATAAATAAATAGATTCTCCATATTTATAACCTAGCCTTAATTATTACCGAGCGGCACTCCCCGCTACCATCTTCTTGGTCGATAATTTAAAAAGGGCTAAGATCTTACAATATTTATACGATAGACTCCCTCAAATCCGCACAGCTTGGGACCAGAGGTTGTGCGTACTTCAGAATTTTGCGGATTTCTAGTCATTGCTTTGTTTACACTTATTAAACAGTAATTTGAATGTAATAAATAATGCATTCAAAACTGCAAGAAATGCTTACAATGTAACAAAATATTAAAATAAATAATAAGCTGGAATAATAAAAATTTAGGTAATTTTTAAAATGATTAATATATTAAAAGCAAAGGTCAAATTAATAATCAATTATGAATGAGTGGAAATTTTTCCAGAGAGAAAATTCACCTTGAATACAACATATCAAATGAAAATCAATTTTTGAATTGCTTCAAAAGCGCAAATGCCAACCTAGTGATTTGCTGGATGTCGTTCCATGTAGTTTAGTCGGTAGAACGTCAGTGCGCTATACTGATGGCCCGGGTTCGATTCCCGGCATGGAATCTTTTTCACTAGGTTGGCATTTGCGCCTTTTAAGCAATTCAAAATTTGATTTTCATTTGATATCAATTATGAATGTTTAAATATTTATTATAAAAATTAAATATATTTTTCCAAAATTATACAGTGAAACTTACCTCATAAAGTTATATGACTAATTCTGATCAAAATCATAAAAGCAAAATATTGAATGTAGATAAATTATGTATAGCTTACCATACATTGTAATTTATAAATATAAAATGCTTTTCAATAAATGATTCAAAACAAAGTCATTTTTGTGCAAGTTCACCCAAATGATGTCATTTCTAGTCAAATCTTGAAAGATCGGAAATCTCTTTTGCAAATAAAATTATGTGCATTTTTATTGTGAAAGCTTTTGATTTAAATTGTAAATATAACTTGCTAAAATATATAACATGAACTTTAAAAAGCTCAGTTTTAGATAAAAGGCGATTAAAATAGGGAGAATATGTAGAAGAATATACAGAAAATATTTTTATAACCTATTTTATTTTTATTAAGGTTACAAAAGTATTTTCTGATGAAGAACCTTGTTAAGACTTAAAAGTACTAAGATATTTTAAGTAGAATTAATTATTTACATCTATATTTGATTATTTTAATCGCCTTTTAAATAAAACTGAACATTTTAAAATTCATTATATATATTTTGAGTTTAAAACAAGGTAAAAACTGCATTCTGTCACGTGTTTCTATTTATAACTTACTATTTGAAATGTTGTATTTAATAAATTTAATATTTATAATTTCCTTTTAAGTTTACAATAAAATTTAATTTCAATTCTTAAAAAAAATAATAAAAAAAATGATCTCTAGCAATTCAAATTCCAAGCCTTGTAACCAATTTAATGTCAACTGAGTATGACATTCACAATCATTCATTACTAATATTTAATCTTATAGTTATTTGGCAATAATTTTTTGTCTGGCAAGATAACCAAGCAATTAATAATGGAATTGAGATTAAAATGATTGCTACAATGTAAATAAATGGTTAAAATAATTACGTAAAGTAATACACTACAATAATAAAAAAATGTAGATAATTTTTAAAATTACTAAAATATTAAAAGCAAAAGTCAAGTAAAAAATCCATAATGCATAGTTAAGTATTCATTATAAAGATAAGATGCATTTTTCCTAAATTATTCAATGAAAATTGCCACATAAAGGTGCACTACTATGTCACTGCAAGATCATAAAATGGAGATTTTTTTTACAAGTTTAGCCAGATTTAGTAATACAAAAAAAGCTTTATTAATGCATAAATGCATTTGGTAAAAAGTTTGTGATTACGAGTGATATCAGCAATATTTTGAATTTTTTCAGAAATAAATTTATTCTTCCTTCATGAAAAAGCATGAATTTCATAATATTAATGAATATTACAGATTAAAATACACATAAAAATTCATATAATAATAAAAAAAATCAAATTTTGTCCCTACATCTGAACTGAAAGTTACATTTTTTACATCGGTAAATTATTCATGGATTTAAGGTCATCTACTGTATATGCATGGATTTTTTTTTCTGCATAAAAAAACCTTATCTATCAATGTGTAAGGACATGATATAATTCTGATAATGTTAATTACAGATTGCTATCTCTTTTTTCTTTATTTTTTTCTGTAGTGGAATTTTTCTGTGTGATGGTCTAATTTTTTCTAACAACTAATTACATATTAATAAAATTTTGTTACACAGCCTAATTGACCATTAATGCAACTAGCTGAAATATATCTGAACTAAATTTGTCAATTATCAATAGAGATAGCAAATATATATTTTTTTAATAGTAAGAAAAAAAACTAGCCTTGCTTTTCTTTCAATTACTTTTTTCTGTTTGTTTACAGCTAAATAATTTCTTTTTCCCTGCACTCAAGCAATTTAAACTTGCAGACACATACAGAGAACAAAGTTTGAATAATTTCTCATTTTTGTTTGTTTTAGAAGTTTTTAGAATATTCTTCTACTTTAAATATTAAAAAAATGATAAAAGAAAATGCCGCAAACACAAAGAAACCAAATTTGTGTGTAGAAGGGGAATACAAAATGGCCATTTTGGCATGAACACAATCAGAATAACCCACCCGTAGCAGATATTTCCATTTGGCACAATTATCACAAGAGTGTGAGAATGCACCTATGTAACAATGATCTAGATTTATTCAAATGACATGATTATTTTCATCATCTTTACTATTCATATATTCAGCCTTAACTTAATTTCATCACAATTTCTTATGAGTAATACAAATAGTTATTCATATTTTTAAGCTTTAGAGTTATGCATACATTAAAGTAACACATTATACATTATGCATTCTTAATTAAAACAGAACTTGAATATTTTTTAATAGATTCATATGTGTAGGTGTGCATGCAATACAATAGTCACTCGCACATCCAGCTCTCTCATATCCATGCAGATAAAAACATAAATTCTATTTTACATACTTGTAAATTTACTTTTATTCCCTTAAAATCCCATTTACATTTTCAGCAAATTCACTAAAACTATCCAAACAAAGTTTTTGCTTTTTACTGTCCATACATTCAGCCTCATTTTAATTTCATCACTATTTCTTACAAGTTGTACAAAGAATTATTCATGTTGTTTAGCATTAGAGTTATGCATTTTTTCAAAACTTTTTTAAACTTCAAAGTTGACACTGAACATTTACATATACATTTATATTATACATTAGCTGCCTCCCTTTGGGGAACAATATTCGTCATCCTTAAATGTAATGCTAAGCATTGTATGATGTCATATTTTAATTTACTTGATCATTCCCTTGCCAAATCAGAAAATTCCGAAAGAGAAATCAAGAATTCATTCATCCATTTTATATAAAACACACAACTTTCATTTAAAACTGAAACATTTTAAATTCATGACTTTTACATATTTCTTTAAAAAAATAAAGAAAAGAAATGAAAAATAATAATAAACCATGACACTTAATTTTAACATCAAAGAATTATTTTAATTTACCATGCAGAAAAAAAAAGTTAATTGGCGAGTTAAAAAGTTGGAAAGTTTTTTACTCTGCTAATAGAATTTAGATAGCTACTAAGAATTCTTCACAAATCACAGCAAATATTTATATAGTTTTATTCGAAAAAATATTTTTGATTGAAAATGACCCATTATGTTTGCTCATAGAGAGTTGTATACATAAAACCTATTTATGTATACAACTCCATATTTTCAGTTTATTCGTATAAAAGTTGTTTTGTTATTCATAGTACAGCATAGCCAAACGACTCGTCACCTGAGAATAATAAGATTCTAACTGACATTTTGAAAAAAATTGACTTTTTGGCATAGGAATATTCTATTTGTATCAATGAATTAATTTCTGAAATAAAATTTCAATATATATAATTTACATCCACTTGCAAAAGAGAATAATATAGTTCTATCAGAAATTGTTGAAAGCAGTCAGAATAATAGAGTTCTATGTGCAAAGTAATCACAGACAGCATATAAGATAATATATTACTATTTTAATTTACAATATATAATGAAAACCGGCAATCTTTTATTTCTTGTGTGAAAGAATATATTATTTCAATAAATAAATCGTTTTTCGGTAAAATATTGAGGAATTTTTTATCAGTAAAAAGCGTTTTAAATATGTTTTTTAGTAAATCGATGTGCAAAACGAATTATGTTTAATTTTATTAAAGGACCTGATCCAAGCAGGGATGAAACACTAATCCTAATTCATTTAGATTTAGAAAATCCTGTGGGAAGAATGCATGACAGTTTAGATGAAGCACCAGCTCTAGATATTCTTGATGCTAAAACAATTTTAAAAAATCAGTAAAAGTCCCGAGTATCCAAACAATATTGGGATAATATTGACTACATCTTGGAGCAACATTGGCACATTGGCGCAATACTGACATGCAATATTGCTCCAACATTGGGCTGTTTACATTTTGCCCTTATTTAGCCAATATTTGCAGCCAATATTATGCCAATATTGAGGTTTCATTCGAAATATTGCCAATAAAGCGCCAATATTGGTTAAATATTGGGGTTTCATTGGAAATATTTCCAATGTAATGCCAACATTTGTAAAATATTGTTAATTCTTTGGAAATATTTCCAACGTAACGCCAACATTTGTACAATAATGGGAATTCATTGGAAATATTTCCAATGAAGTAACAATATATAATCAATATTTGGCGTTTTGTTAGCAATATTTCCAATAAATAAAATATTGGCTCAACCTTGGACCAATATTGGTTTGCTACTTGGGGTAATTGCTACAAATCCAATGGATAGCATTACTATGAGTTTTTCATAAATTAAAAGTGCTTTTATGCAGTTCTGTACATCCTACTGGCAATACCTTGTCTCCAGTTGCGAACAAAATGCCCGAGGCAAATTTTGAAGCAGAATAGTTTCAGATGATATCAACAGTAATATAAAAGCTCATATTGAAAGTTTTTCCAAGATTGAGTCACACTACAACAGAGCAAGCATTAAAAAAACATATTTAGAATCAGGCTTAACTTATAGAATATTTATGACTTGTACTTTCATAAATGCAGGGACAGCAATGTAGAGCAACGGAACTTTCATGTTATAGGCACATGTTTAATATGCAGTTCAGCATAGAAGTCAATAAACCAAAGAAAGATATGTGCGATCAGTGTCAGGAGTATAAACATGCTGAAATCCAGGAGAAAATAATGAGATGCAATTTAAATATGATCTGCACAAAAAAGTAGTTGAATCCGCCAGAACTCTTAGAAATGATGACAGAAATTCCCCTGATAAGTCAGTCGTTTCCTTTGTATTAGAAAAGTTATAACATGTCCTAAAAGTGATGTCAGAAACTTTTTCTAAAAAGAAAAATTACTTGTATAACATGAGAACGCAGGCAACATGGAATAAAGAAAAGAAAGCATATTATTTCTTGTGAATAAACGGCATGTCAAACAGAGATGGCAATAACTGTTCGGAAGATACTGACAGACTTTCTACATGCTGATAGTTTAATTTTATATTGTGACAGTCGTGTTCCTCAGAATAGAAACCAAATGATATCTTATGTAATTACAATACTTAAACAATCTTATCCACATATTATGTACATTACTCTAAGATATTTTACACCTGGACATTCATGTGTACAAGAAGTGGTTAATATTCAGAGCCAAATAGAAAGAGCAATGTATGTAGCAGAATATTTTTCGCCACTTTCATTTATACATCTGTTGCTGAGCATAAATCGCAGTAATCCATTTACAACCCTCAGAATGAAATTAGAAGTTCTTAGATTTCCACTCGTGTAGCAAAAAAATTGCTTATAATCTCGTTCCGTAGAACAAGGTGATACAATTATGATTCACACAATTTCTTTATAATACTGAATTTAAGACAAGCAACTGTTGTGACCAGAATTTCACAGCGCTGAATTTGTAAAGGAGCCCCTCCAAACGACGAGGTGTATCAACATCATTTATACAAAGGATTTACAAAATCCTAAAGTAGCACATAGATAGAAGAATTGCATTAACAAAGATAAAATAAAAGACCTGTAGAGCATGCTAAAGTAGTTTCCGAGAGATGAAAGGTTCTATTTTCAAAATATTTTTAAGAGAAATTAGCCTAACTGTAATATAAAGTAAAGCATAGTTTATGCAACATTCCAAAATTTCGAGTAACAAAAGAGTATTAAAAAGAACAGGAAAGTTTTTTCCTTAGAGATATAGTTTTTCTTTTGATCAAGAGTATACCTGACTGTAATACGAAAAATTTCATTATAATTCATTTCAATTTCATTTATCAATATAATCACATTTTTTTGTATCAATTTTCATACTCCTTCACTGAAATAGCACGCTAAAAAAGGAAAACTGTTCAATTCCTATTTAATAAAATTAAATGTTTAAGTTATTTTATGTTCAGTTAAATAATACAATTTACTTACGTAAATTCATTAGTTTTGTGAAGATGGTTTAATTAGTATGAATAAGTGGAAGCGACAATTTGCTGTTATTGTGCTACAATACAGATAAAAATAAATATTTTATTATCCACTGAAGTTTATTCAAATTAATCAACGAAATTTCACTTTGTTAAACTATAGAAAATTGCACAAATTAAGAAAAATATGGTTTTTTTTATGATAGAACCATCTTATTCTAAGGATAACACGACGTTTAAGAATAATATGGTTTTATCAAATTTTTTAAATGTAAAAAAAATCCATGAAAATGTCATTTAAAAGCTTTGATTTTGTAGAATTACTCTCTATACCTACATATGAATCTATTAATGCCAAAAAATTTTTGCAAACTTTAATAGCTGCACGCACACAGCATGCTGATTTTCAAAATCCTCTAACTCGAAATTGATTTTTGGCCAGATAGAACCATCTTATTCTCAGGTTACGAACTCTCTTTGTTCTCAAGTGATAGTAATGACCCCCTGCCTGACATGGCAGTGAATTGAGTAAAAAGCAAAATAGGCAAATATAATGAAATGTTTGATAAAATAAATTTATATACTTCATATAAAAATTACAAAAATAATGTGCAAATATAATTAAAATTAAATATAAATATTTTTATGATTTAAGATTCTTTTTTATTAAAAAATGGCTTCCCCCCACCCCTCTCTTGTAACTGGATTTTGCGCATAACCAGATTACTCCAGCTCACATTAACTCAGTCATGAGAGTTTCTTTTTTAACAACTCTTGATTTAAACATTGGAAAGCATTACTCTATTCAATATTTCAAGAAAAATGAATATACAGTCAAGGATCGATAATCTGCATACCCATAATCCACAATTTTTTATAATTCGTGTTACTTTTCGAATGTAAACAATGCAATAAACAGTTAAGAAATTTTACAAATGTGATCCAAAAATGATTTTTTTAAACAAATAAAAATTATTTTTAAAAATCTTAATAAAACATGTATTTTTAAATATAGCTCTTTTATTTTATTAATAGTAGAAAACAAACTCTATTACGGAAAATATATAATTATTCTCATTTAAATGGATATATGTATAAATTTTTTAAATAAAATAACTTAAAAAAGACATTATTGGAGATAACATGTTAAATTAATTGTTATACAGTAGACTCCCTCAAATCCGCACAGCTTGGGACCAAAGGTTTTGCAGATTTTAGAATTTTGAGGATTTCTGGTCATTGCTTTGTTTTTATTTTTTAAACAATAATTTGAATGAAATTAATAATGCAATCAAAATTATAATGAATGCTTACAATGTAATAAACTAAAATAATAAATATTTAGATATTTTTTTAAATAATTAAAATTTTTACAGCAAAGATCAAGTTAATAATCAATAACATATGATTAATTATTCATTATAACGATTTAATGTATTTTTCTCAAATTATTCAATGAAACTTGGCTCATAAAAAATACATTACAAATTCACTTAAAAATCATAAAATAAGGAAGTTTTTTAAGGTTTAGCCAGACTTAATACCCAAAAATGTTTGATTAATACATAAATATGTTTGTTACAAGATTGTGATTATCAGTGATATCAGCAATATCTTGATTTTTTTAGAAATACATTTATTTTTCCTTCATTAAAAATACATGAATTCAGTAATATTGAAACAAATTGCAAATTAAAAAGTATATGGAATTGATATAAAGCTAAAAAATTCATTTGTCCCCATATCTGAAGTGAATACTTCATTGTTTACATCCATAATTATGTGTGGATTTTAGGATTGCAGATTTGAGGGAGTATACTGTATTTCAAATTTATCCTGTACTGATTATAGATTTAAAATATTGTCTGGGAATAATAAAATGATGTATAATCTACAATATTACATAGTCCATACAACCTTTGGCCCCAACTTGTGCGGAATATAGTACTTTGATAGAAAACATTTTTATAATTAATGAATTATTTTTAATAAAAGAAATAGCTTTTTCCCACCCCTCTCTTGTGTCTGGATTTTTTGTATAACCAGATTGCTACAGCTCCTGTTAGTTCAGTGAGAGTTCCTTTCTTCACAACTCTTGATTTAAACATTGGTAAACATTATTCTCTCCAATATTTCATTATTTATTAATCTAATACTCACTGGATAATGCTTTTGATTTTTTTTCTGGGTCTGTAAGTAAGGCAGTTAAATAAAAGAAAAAAATCCTTTGCAAATGTCAAAAAAAAATTTTTTTTTTTTAATTGTTTGAGAGGAATTGTTTTTGAAAAAAAAATCATAACTTTACTCACTTCAATTAGAATTGTTTTTCTTGTTGTTCATTTTCATGTTGAAATTTTCACTAAAATGTTTTCAAAAGGATAGAAAAAAATAGTTTGATGAAATGCATGATTTAATTGGAGATCTACTAGAAAGAGCACCTACAGTTTGTGTTCTGATGGAAGTTTTTGGAAAAAATACATTTTTCAAAAGAACAGAGACATAAATATTCTTTAAGCATCTAATCATTTGGTAGAAATTTTCAAGAATGATTCATGAAATAACTGCATCAAAGAATTGGTATGAGGAAATTAGTTTGAATTACATTACAAATGTATATTTTTTATGCAATTGAAAAAATAAACAATTTTTATACCAAGTTTTTTCTTCATTCAAAATTTAATATATGATAGAAAAAATAACAGATTAGGCGTTAAGACAAAAACAATGTAATCTCCCCAAATTAGATCTTTACGACAAGAATAATGAAAACACAGAGAGATCCTGTACTCATCAGCAGTTCGGATGAATGGAAATAACGCATCCTAAATACAAATATTAATCCTTCTAAAGCTAAAATAACTTTTCTATAATCAAGGATTTTTAAAAAAGTATCAATAATTTGTGAAGGACACCAGTTTGTTTTTTGAAGATACAATAGACTCCCTTAAATCCGCGTCCCTAAAATCCGCGAACGCCAGAAATCCGCACTTCTTTCAGATGTAAACAATGAAATTAAAGATGGCGCTGAAGTCAGCAGCTAACGCAATGCAAAAAATTATATGGCAATATCTTTTTTAAAATCACTTGCAATTTCTTCCTTTTTTCAAATGTCTTTCAATTTAAATTTTGCAGTAATAAATAATGTTTTTTAGATGTACTATGATCGATATTTAATTGAAATAATCATTATCGTATCGTAGTTGAGGCGTAATATAAATTTCAATGGCCGTTTGGTAGTATTTGTAATTCGTGTGGCAGGATAATTTTTGCTATATAAATTTATTATTTTATAGTTCTATTACTGTTTTCATATTTCTGACAGTTACGAAACAAATTTGGGATTTATATCAGGTTTACCAATTACGACGATCGATATTTAATCGAAATAATCATTATCGTATCGTAGTCACAGTGTACCGTAAAATACTGTTAAACCGCCCTCCCAAACGTGACGAAAAATCGTAAAATAATTAGCGGGATTTTTCCGCGATCGTTTCACAAAATTTGCAGGGATGAATCGCGAATCTTTGAATCATGAATTTTGATACTTGAAAAAAAATTACGTTTTTTTTTAAACGTAAATTCTGCCGAAAAAACGTAGAAAAAAGGAGAAATTTGTAAAAAGAAAAAGCATGAAATCAATTAAAAAATCTCGAAAAAACGCCCATTTCATCAAAGATTCATGATTCAACCCGTTCTCAAGCGATAGGTTTTCAGATATTTTTTTTAGGAGGGTGGATTTCTCGGGATTTTTTGAAAATTTGAAATTTTTTATAAAATTTGGAGGAGGCGTTTGATCGGAAGGGCGGATAAACAGGATTTTACGGTAATATAACTTTCAATGACCATTTACTTGGTAGTGTTTGTAATTCGAAAAGCAGAATAATTTTTGCTGTATAAAATGAATATTTTTAAATTAATCAAGCATGTTTTGTTTATTAACAAAGGCAAATATTTTTCTTTTTAAAAAATATTGATTTCACCTGATCATTGTGTATATTTAGTATGGTATCTTAATTATTTAATTTATTTTAATATTTTTCTAAAATTTTTTTGTACTTATCTTTTCTTATAGTAATGACTTGCTTTTTAACTATTTATTTATTTAAATATTATACTTAATTATTTAAATGTTTCAATTTATTATATGCATTCATTATAATGTTTAACTACCGATCAAATTAATGTTTCAAAAATGTAAACAAAGAAATGACCAGAAATCTGCAAAATTCTAAAATCCCCACAACCCTTGGTCCCAAGCTTTGCGGATTTATGCGAGTTTATAGTGTACCAGTATAACTAAAGTTCATTAAATAGTTCAAGAAAAATGTATTTGATCTTATTGATGATTATTTAATTATACACTATTAGATATTTACTTGACCATTACTTTTAATAAATTAACCAATTTTAAAATTATCTAATTTTTTATAATTTTAGTTTGTTAATTATTTAAATATTTCACTCTACTGCATGCATTCAATATAATTTTGATTGCATTATTACATTCAAATTATACTTATAAAATTGTAACCAAAACATTGACCAGAAATTTGCAAAATTCTAAGAGCTGCACAATCTGTTATTTCAATACGTGTGAATTTCATGAAGCTTACTGCATTTGTTTGTTTTTATTTTCAGATGGTGAATTAGTTATTAGTGTTCTAGTCTATTAGTTATTAAGCAGTTCTTACCCATAACAACTTTTATGCATCATAGATACAATGCTTTGGTGTTGAAATAAAATGATTTATGACCATATATATTCTAAACTTTTAAGAAAAACAAAATAAATAAATAAATAAGTTAAACATGCATTTTTAAATGTAAATTAACTTTAAACGAAAGATATTAAATGAAATTATCTAGAATATTAATATTTTAAATTAAATGTAATGCTGACTGAAACAATAATTATATTTTGGACAAAAATTCACTGTTAACTCAGAGGAGTGTCCAGAGGGGGGCATTCCATATCTTCCCCCTTCCCCCCAAAATAGTAGTGAGATGTCCCTCCACTGGAAAATTTGAGATTTTGTGTTGTCAATGGTTGAAAGGTGCAAATGCTGCCCTTCATGGAATGCTATAGGTTCCCCCACAAGAGCCATAGAAATCCCTCCTGGAGAAAATTGTCTAAATTCAACAGTGCAGATAGCTTTTTACTCTCACTGTCAGAAAAAAACTATACACACTATGACAATTACAGTCAAAGTTCTATAATCTTCACACGCTGCGGCCAAAGGTTGTGTGGATTATGGCATACTGTGGAATATAGAGCATTAGGAATTATACGTCATTTTATTATTCCTAGACAGCATTTTAACCCTTTAATCAGTATAATATGAAAAGATAAATACGAAATTTAATAATTCATTTCATATGCTATTTAAAAAATGCCTTTTTTAAGTTATTTTATTTAAAAAATTATATATGTTACAGGACAAACCCGATTTTAGGCCAAACTAGATTGGCCTAGGCCAGACTAGTCTATCCTAACGCCCATCGGATAAATTAGTTTTTCCTAGGCCAAACCAGTCTATCCTAACTCCTATCGGATAAACTAGTTTTTCCTAGGCCAAACTAGTCTATCCTAACGCCCATCGGATAGACTAGATTTTCCTAGGCCAAACTAGTTTGGCCGAACGGTCATTAGGATAAACTAGTTTAGCCTGCAATTCATTGGTTTAAACTAGTTTATCCTAGGCCGATCTAGATTGTCCTAGGCCAGTTGAATTTGGTGTGTTTTCATTGATCCCAAAGACCGCTTCGGCGCCAATCTTCTGGTTTAGCCTAGTCCAATCTAGTTTATCCTAGGCCAATTCAATTTGACGTGCTGTAATTAATGCCAACCATTGTTTGACACGCTCACAAAGAAAAGAATTATTTCAAACTCAAATTTAATTTCTCAAAAATTAATCATGTTTAAGCTCAAATTCAAAATATTTCAAACGAATCTGCTCAGCCCAAACACATCTATTAAAATAAGCGAAGTTCATTTAAAATTCATTCTTTTATTTATTTTACTTTCTTCTGTCTTTACAATAAGTGTTTGATTCGTGAAAATTTTTTAATTCCGGTTTTTGACGCATTTACACATTTTAGTGGTCCAAGATTCCAAACAACATGTTCTTCAAATTGTGAGTCTATGACTCTGTCTGACTGTCTGTGCCATAAATTTTGTAGGAGCTGTAATTGAAGAACTAATTCACGAAATTTGATGCGGCATCCTTTTTCTTAAATATTTAACATCATGTATTATTATGTTTCTAAAAGTTTCAAATAAGGGTAATATTTAATTAGCTGATAAAATGTTAAAAAAAGCTGAGCTTATAAAAAAAATTCAAGCATCCTCTTACTCTACCCCCTCCCCCCACCTCCCCATCCTACATTTTAGGTGTCATGCTTTATTTAAGCTTTTTCTTGTTTTTAAAAAGGGTCGGATATTTAGTTTTTTAATATGAAAAATTTCGAGTGAAGTGATGTGCGGAAAAACCAATGTCTGTTACGAATTAAAAATCTTTTCATAAAACCAAAAGTTTTTATCCGATTGAAAAAGTAATCCGTAATTCCTTTATTTTTAACCTCTGAACCCCCCAAATTAATCAGGTAAACGTCTTATCAGAAGGAACCTACATAAAAAATTTGAAACAAATCGGTACATTTTCCGTGAAAAACCTATTTACATAAATTAAGACTGTTACTCCCCATTCCCCCTTTCTTTATACGTAATCAATGAACACCCACAACTAATCACTGAGGTGCCTAATCAAAATGATCTTGTACCTAAAATTTTAATAAATTCTGATACTTTTGCATGAAAAACTGACTTATCTAAATTAAGGAGGGGAGGGGGTGCAGATTAGCCTTTTGTTCCCCTCCCCTTATTCTTATCCAATGAACTCCTGAAACTAATCAGGGAAGTTCGTTATCAGGATAAATCTATGTCCAAAATTTGAAGCAAATCGGATATTTCTATCAGGAATTACTGCATTACGTACATACATATGTACATGGTTACATACACGCTAACAGAATATGTGATCACATTAGCTCTCAGGCTTTGATAGTCTGTAAGATAAAATCGCATTAAATTGCATCGGCCTAGGATAAATCAGATCAAAACTAGAAAGTTGGCGCCGTGGCGTTCTTTAGATTCAATAAAATCACGCCAAATTGAATTTGCCTAGGACAATCTAGATCGGCCTAGGATAAACTAGTTAAAACAAATTAATAGCAGGCTAAACTAGTTTATCCTAATGACCATTAGGCCAAACTAGTTTGGCCTAGGAAAATCTAGTCTATCCGATGGGCGTTCGGATAGACTAGTTTGGCCTAGGAAAAACTAGTCTATCCGATGGGCGTTCGGATAGACTAGTTTGGCCTAGGAAAAACTAGTTTATCCGATGGGCGTTAGGATAGACTAGTTTGGCCTAGGAAAAATTAGTTTATCCGATGGGCGTTAGGATAGACTAGTCTGGCCTAGGCCAATCTAGTTTGGCCTGTAACATATATAAGTACATTCAAATAAAAATAATTACATATGTTTTGTAATGCTGTAACCCGTTTTTTACTGTTAATAAAATAAAAGAGTTATACTAACAAAAAATTAGTGTCTTATTATGATTTTTTTAATTATTTGTTTTAAAAAATCCTTTTTGGATCACGAATTTGTAAATTTTCTCAACTGTTTACTTTCGTAAATTAACACTAATTATAGAAAATTGCGGATTATGGGTGCGCAGATTGTAGAACTTTGACTGTATTTTAAAAGCAAAGTACATTTTAAACATACTAAAATTTTTTCATGACTGGGCAGTCTAATGAATGTTATAGCCTGGAATGTGAAAAAAGGTGAGTACAGTAGACTCCCTGAAATCCACAACTCTATAAAATCTGCAATGCTCTAAAATCTGCACATAATTTACAGATGTAAACAATAAAACTTTCACTTCAGATATAGGGACAAAATTTGACTTTTTTATTTTTACATGATTTCTATAGAATTTTTAACATATAATTTGCATTAATGTTACTGAATTCATGCTTTTTCATAAAGAGAGAATAAATTTATTTCTGATAAAATTCAAGATATTACTAATATCACTTGTAATCACAATCTTTTTCTAAATGTATTTTGATCAGTCAAGATTTTTTTTTTAATTATTAAATCTGACTAAACTTGAGATAAACCTTACTTATTTTTGTGTGAATGCACCTTTATGAGGCAAGTTTAATTGAATAATTAAGGAAAAATGTATCTCATCTTTATAATGAATACATTTAATTATGTATTATTGCTTATTTCACATTTGCTTTAATTTTTTAATTATTTTAAATATCTAAATTTTTATTATTTTTGTTTATTACCTTACTTAATTACCATAATTTCTGGCATATAATTCATGGATCAAACAATTCTTTTGTGACCCAGAAATCTTATTTAGTGATTGAAGACAAACATAGCGATCTAAAAGTTACATTTCTTTTAAAAAAATTTCTGGGTCAAAAAAGGATTGTTTGATCCGCAGATTATATGCCAGAATTTATGGTATTTTAATATTTTACTACATTGTAAGCATTCATCATAATTTTGATTGTATTATTAATAGCATTCAAATTATTGTTTGAAAAATCCAAACTAACCCATGACAAGAAACCTGCAAAATTCAAAAATCCACACAACCTCTGATCCCAAGCTGTGTGGATTTCAGGGAGTCTATTGTACTTTTATGTCATCTGGGAACAAATGATAGGCAAAATATTTTGCATCTTGTCAACACTTTTCTTTGCCAATCTTATAACATTTGCCAAAAACAAATCAGAATTCCAATAACAGATATAAATCTTTGTGCTTAAATGATGCAATTAAAATATTTTAACAACAAACAGGTAAGGTTAGTTATTAAAAATTAATTAATTTTTGTTAATTTCTTTATAGAATTATCTAAAAAATAATGATAAAATATGTAAACACCAGAGATGGGCAGTATCGAAAATACATGTATTTGAAATACATTTTCAAAATACATTTGTATTTTGTATTTTATCCCGACGAAACGAAAGTATTTTAGTAATGTATTTTGAAACACTTTTTCCAAGTATTTTGTATTTTGAAAATACGTTTCATTTTCAAAATACATTTCTGTAATTTTCAAGTTGCTTCGTTTAAACCACCGCAGATGTAAGATTCACAAAAGCAAAACAGGTGCCTCTCTGTTTTGTTTTGTCTGATAGGATTCGTTTCTAGAAGTTAATGTAAACATACTTTTTCAACTATTGCTATGATAAGGATTAGAATGAATGTTTCTGTTTTTCTTAAGCATTTTTGCTGAATTATACATGTACAATTCTGACGTTCTAGTTTTCATATTTATAACGTTGCTGTGAGAACGACAAAAACTATTGTGTGATAAACAGGAAGAATCATTCAGAGTTTTGCTATGTATAGTACGTTTTAAGAACCATAGAAAGAAAGCTAATGTAGTAGCAGAAAGAAATTTAATGTATGTTTAAATCTCGTGAAAGAATGGTTGATATTGCCCCAGCTCCGGATATCAATATATCAATGAATTGCGATAGTGCACGTTGCGCTATATTAGATGGGAATTTTTTTTTAAATAATTTCCGTTGATAGTAACGGCAAAGTTAAAGCAACATGCCAAATGTGTACAACAAAGTCTTATAAGTGGAACCTTCGACGCAACAATGCATTTTAAAACAAATTTAAAGGTAAAATTTTTAGTTTTATACCGTTATACCTTGATTTCAATATTTTATCTAGTTTCTTTGCATCCTTTTTATCAAAGTTTGGGCATATTTTAACCCACCTCTGATATTCATTTAATTGGGAGATAATTTTATTATATAACTAGCTCTATTTATTGATATAGAATTCAGATTTTTAATAACACTGATAAACAAGGTTTATGTTTCTAAGTATGCGGTGACTTTTATATTTTAGGTGGTGCTGTGAAAGAATATGCCATTAAAAAGTTTCCATCACCCACAGATTTAAAAAAAAAATCAAAATTCTGAAAATCTCAATTTTGTAGTATTTATTCAACACATACACCTTATGAAATTTATCATTTGGTATTTTAGTAATGACAAACTTTTAAATAAACATTTATAAAGCTAAAAATTAATATTTAAAACACTGAAAGTATGCATTGTTTATAAAGTTTCAGAAAAATATAGATTTTTTGTAAAAAGAAATGATATTAATAAGAAATTTCATACTTTATGTAGCGGTAAATGTCTTATCTGTGGGTGCTCTCTTATAGGTCATTGTTCCGAGTTATATTGACAATTTAAAGCAGACATTAAGCCACTTATATCATTACAATAGCATAAATCATCTTTTCTTTAAAAAAATGTTGAATATTTCTTATATCAATCTCGATAAATAGATATCTTTGTATTGTTTTTTAGGAGATTCCAACTTTGCAATCTTGATCAAGTAATTGTGAGTTTTTCTTTGATAAATTTAAGTCTCTCACAAAATCATTTAATTCGTTTTAATAATTTGGTGTGGTTCTTCATTTATGCCAGGAGAATAGTTCATATCAGATGTAGAGGAAGTTTCAGTTTCATCGATTTCCATTTCTACTGCTACATCATCATATGTAAAATTCTCTGGAGGTTTCGGTATTTGTAAATCATCATTATGTAATGCTGGTCACATTGCTGAATCTGAGTTCGTGTACTTAAGTTTATGTTTACTTCTTGCAAAGAATCCTTTAATTTTTGTAATACATTAGTAGCAGTCAGTTATTTGATCCTTCGGCATGTGCCATATCATGGATCTAGCAAAGGACATACAATTTTTTATACCTTTCATCCACGTCCGGAGGTTTGTAGCACATTGTGCATAACAAGAACGAGGTGCCCATTTCTTATCTCATTCACGTACTTTATATCCAAAGTACATATGATAGGCGCATCGATGCTTTTTCAAAGTTAGCTCCCCGCACACACAGCAAAAAGAATCAGGTTCATTAACGCATCCTCTAGACATGTTTTAGATATTGCGATAATTATAATCAAAATTTAATTAAAGAGTCTTACAGAACAAAGAAATAGTAATATATTTGCCTCGAAAAATAAGTTTCCACTGTCAGGGATTTGCGTTAAAGTCAAATACTGTGGGGGTGGCTAGAGCTGTCTGTTCAAGGTCGCTAACATAAAATTTATTAGGGGAACATCTATTTCTACTCTCTTGCTGTATCTTCTATCGTTGTAATAAGAAAAAGGAATGTTTGTGTGAATCAAATACATGAAAGAGAATAACATAATATAATTATAATGCCTATACGATGCCTACATACTCTAAAACGTATTAATAAAATTTCTCAAAATTGGAGGGTGATAGAAAATTTTTATAAACATATTCGTTTTGAGCAGCTTGAAATCTATAAGAAACACCCAACGTATATAGAGAAATCGAAAATTCGTTAAAATTTGTTTATCAGTGTAATTGTATTTACGATTGAGTATGTTAAATACCGGAGCTTTGGCTATAGACCTGTCGTTAATGGAGATACATATTTATATAGCGTGATTTTTTTTTCTCATTTTATGTTTTATTTTATAGTGCTTTTTTAGTGAAGATATAAAATATAAAATGGTGTCCTACCGAAACGAAAGTTGCTGTCCGAAACCGAAGTTTTATTCCTTTTTGAATTTATAAGTAATAAAACTTCGAAACGAAATTTCTCAGATGAAAATTTTATTATTGATAAAAATATTAATCAAGTTAATTACAAAATTATTCCCCTACAGCAGATTTATTATATATTTATGATTTTGATACATATTTATGGTTTTAAATGTGCGGATATGTGTAGGGGCATGTGAAGAGAAAACCGCGCCCAGGGCAAAGACTCAATTTCGCGCCACCCCGCACCAATTTTTTCTTGTGACAAGATAAAAATGACATTGGTAATATAAATCTGACACCTCCTAAATTTCCGCACCCAGGGCGATTACCCCCTTCGCTCCCTTTTTCGCAGGACTCTGGGTATGTGCATTATTTTTTTAGAATAAAATTTAAAAAATTTATAATTAAACATTATTTTGTACCGATTTATAAGCATAGAAAGGTATACATTATTAATTGTACAATTGTTTATGCCCGTGTATTCTGAGATTATGTAGGTATCAAGCGAGATTGATGTTCATTGTACAGAGTTCCAAAATGTTTAACGTTTGGTCTGCAAATTAATCAAAAACAAATAACAATAAAAGATTCTTTAATAGAATAGTGGTGTATTCATGCTTAAAGAAAATAAATAGCAATTTTTAATTTGCAGTCATTATAAAAAATATAGTATGCCTGAGTTTTAAATGCAACTTTACTTGGAAAAAAATGTTATGACTATTTAAAGTAATTTTAATGCTGTGACCAGTTCAAGATTGTAGGATCTTTAACTTATTGAGGGGCAGTGAAATATATTATATCCAGTGTTGAATTCAGGGGGACATTCCCCCCCCCCCCCGGAGCAATAAAATGTCCTCCTACAGAAAAATTGAAATTTTGCATTTTCAATAGTCAAAAAGTACAATCCCCCCCGGAGCCACTGAATTCAGTCCCGGAAAAAAGTTTCTGAATTCAACACTGATTATATCCCACTTAATTTTAATCAAGATTCGCACTATAAACTTTTAACTAAATTTTATATACTTAACTTTGGTTCAAAAATGTTTCAAAATTGCTTTTTTAATTTTTAAACTAAAATTTTTCGATTATTCCGGTGTGAATTTAACATTACAGAGACACAATTGCTTGTCCGTCAAAGTGTTGAAACAGACCATGAAGAAGAGCGATGCACAAATCGAATACACTAATTATCTATTAAACACTAAAAACCATCACTTAAAAATCAACAAAAAATTATTTGGTGTCATGATATTCCGAACGTCGTATTGTTATATGTTATGATATTTCCAGGATTTAAATGAAGATGTTTAACATGTTGTTTATTTAATATTTCTTATAAAATTTTATCTTATTTATTATTCAAGAGAAATATACTTATATCTGCGTTGTAGTGACCGAAGCTCTATCGAATTATATATACTTTTTAAAAAACTTTTAACGAAAGCGATTACACAATTCTTTTATATATGTGTGTTTATGTATGCGTGTAAGGATAACTAACTGAACTGACACTTTGATTTTCAATTTCTCGCTCTTTTTACTTTCCTCTATCTTTACAGTAAGAAAGTATTGGATTCGCGAAAAAATCTACTTCAGGTTTTTGATGGATTTATATGTTTTAGAAGGTCCTGAATGTCATTTGATTGTTTTTAGAAAGTGTCCAACTTGTGAGTTTGTTTGTAACTGACAAAAATTTTGTTGGCACTCTATCCAGCGCCGTGCAAAAAAAAGGAGGGGGGGTGGGGTGCAGAGGGAGCGGTTGCCCGGGGCACAGAAATTTAAGGGGCGCCAAATTTATACTACCAACGTCATTTTTTAGCCTGTCACAAGAAAAAGCTGGGGAGGGGGGCGCTAAATTGAAACGTTGCCCCGGGCGCAGTTTTTTCGCACGCTCCTGGCTCTAAAAATCTAAAAGGAAAAAAATCCTTTAAGAGATTTCCTTTTAGCTGATACACAGTTTTTTCTAAATTTATTATATTCTTTTTGCTTGTTATTAAATTCACTTTGCATGAATTAACACATTTGCCATTTAAGGCTGTTCTCATCTACTCTGCTTAACAAATGCAAAACATTTTGACACATTTACAAACTCATTTTTAATGGAAAGATATAAATTGAAAGACCCGACTATGGAAGCGATTTGGAATCGAACTATGTTTTCGATTTTTTGATCAATGAATTACTTATTGATACATAAGCGATTTTGTTCATGCAACAAACACGTTTCTTGTTTCTGTTTGAGTGGTTAATCTTCTTACGCGCACAAATGCAGTTCAAAACGCCTACTTTGACACTATTTTCTGAAACACTTATTATGTTTGTAAAAACACGGGAAAATGAGTGCGATTCCATTACTTTTGAATAATAACACTTGCTACTTTCATCCATTTTGAACAAAAAATGAATCAAAACTTATTTCATAAAGTTAACAATTTGGATATAAGAACAGCCTTAAGACAGGATTCCTTGACAGATTTATTTTCAGAGTTCCTTTTATTGTGCTATAATTTTATTGTCCAGAAATATATTTACCATTCTTTAAAAATGATAAAATTAAAACTTTTAACTGTAAAATTATAGCAATTTAGAAATACATACATTGGAATAAACTGTTGGATCGGACCAGATTGTACTATTTTTGGATAGTTCAGGCCGGGACGAGATATCCAACTTGCGGGCTGGATTCGGAAAAATACTACAATTTTTGACTAATTCAGACCTCTAGAAAGGATGAAATCCAGTCCCGGTCCGATCTGGACAGAATAAATCAGGCCCAGCCCGAATTTGCAGAGAAAAATGTAAAGCCCTTGACCCGAAAGGGTAATGAACAGGTCCATTTGAGACTATACTTCAGGAAAATATAAACCGGATATCTGGCCCGGACTAGCCCGGAACGACTGAAGATAAAGTCTGGGCCGGCCCGGCCCGGCCAGAGGTTGTGGATAGAAAATATGTCCGAAACCGGACTGCTTACCGTGCCGGACACGGTCTGCGAAAACCACAAATGTTATACACAAACTTTTAAAAATTTCAAATGTATTTTGTATTTTAAATGTATTTTCAAAATACACGTATTTTGTATTTTGAATTTTTTTAATGGAAAAGTATTTTGTATTTTGGGTTCTAAAACGAATGTATTTTGTATTTTGTATCGAAAATGATATTTTGATGTATTTTGCCCAACTTTGGTAAACACAAACCTACCAAAGAAACAAGAAAATGATATTTCTTATCGTCTCTATTCAAGGTGAAGCTAAGTCAATAACAGGAATGTTTAAATAATGTAAGTTAGAAACATTATTATGAAGAAATATAGTTAAAGAAATCTACTGCCATCTTATAAAGGCTATTTCACTTACACATACACACCACAATGCTAATATTAATCCTATGGGAGATGTTTTAATAAAATATCCTTTTTGCATTTCAGTATTTTTTAAAGATATTTTGTTGCATTGGATAGCAATACAAAGGTCATTTTAATCCTTTTATTACAGTTTGGCTGCAGGTTTCAGTGTAAGGATATTTTGAGTTTCAAAATCGGTTTAAAAAAATAACAATAATAAAACACATAACAAAAAACTAAAAAGTAGACTTTGTAGAAATATCAACTTCATCTATCAAATGCAAAAGAAAAAAAAAAAAAAAACATAATAGACACGCACAGTCAAAGCTCTATAATCCGCACACATTTCAGCCAAAGGTTGTGTGGATTATGGAATACTGTGGATTATAGAGTATTATGGATTATACGTCATTTTATTATTCTTAGATAGCAAATTCTTTAATCAGTATAATATGAAAAGATAAATATAAAATCTAATTTTTAATTTAATATACTATCTCAAAAATGCCTTTTTTAAAGTTATTTTATTAAAAAAATAACTTATACATATGTATAAAGAATTTATAGATCTATATATATGTATGTACATTTAAATAAAAATAATTACATATGTTCCATAATGCTGTAATCCGTCTTTTAATGTTAATAAAATAAAAGTTATATTAACAAAAATAAATGTTTTATTATGATTTTTTCTTTCAATTTTTTTATTATTTGTTTTAAAAATCATTTTTGAATCACAGATTTGCAAATTTTCTTAACTGTTTATTTCATTGTCTACATTCGTAAAGTAATGCAAATTATAGAAAATTGCAGATTATGGGAGGGTGGATTATCAATCTGACTGTTTATAGAAATAATCACATAATATATAGAAATGCCTAGAGGATTAAACTTAGCAAGGTAGTGCTTTTGTGTGACTAAAAAAGCCTCTTCAGATGCATACATTAAAGATTTATGAAATGACATCATACAAAAGATATTTTCATCAAGTCATTCCTAGCAGAAGCAGCATAAGTACAAAAGTTGTGTTCGTACTTGTAGCCATGAGATAGATTGTTGAAAATAGTTGACAGTTGTCAGTTTTGCTTATCATAGTATTCAAGCCCAAAAACAAAAATATGACATAAGTGTTCACATAATTCTTAAAAACGGTAAACAACATTAATTTAGTAAAAGTAATAAATAGTAAATAATATAAAAAAGAAAAAATAACAAATAATTGGAGAAATGGTAAACAATATAACAGTAATTCTAAAACTATAACTTAATGCACATTCACTAAGTGCATAGAATCCAGTTGGAAACTTATAGAAATGCAATACATTAATTTATTTAAAAAATAAAAAATAACATTCGGTATGTATGAGTATTATTGACAGAATTGTGTCTGACCTAGGTTGGATCATATGCAAGTACAGTTTTTTGTTTTAAATACCATAAATATAATTAACTAAAAAGCAACATATGAAGTCAAAATATCTAAAAATTACAATAAGAAAAAAGAAAAGAAAATTAAAAAGGTAAGCATTTGTGAGTAGAATTTTTTTGTTACAGATTCATAAAAATATTTCGAATCTGCGACTTATGTCATTTTTTAAATGAATTCAGAGGATGAATACAGAAATTAAAATTTTAACTTATTTCTTTTTTCGGTACTACTAGATTAACTTGTCGACCAAAAAATTATCGCCAAACTATAAGATTAAATGCCAATAATGGGTGATCGTGAAAGTCACATTCAATGACATTAAATGCGATTTACATGTTTAAAATGTCATTAAGTGATTTTTATTTCAACTTTTTATTTATATTTTTATTAATATTCTACTAACTATTTGTTTTTTTGTTATTTAAAATAAAAATTATGTCAATTATGTATAATTTGGCTATTAGCTTGGCGATTTGTGTAATTTGGCGAAATTGGTCAACGGGATAACAGAGTAGTACCCTTTTTTCATACTGTCTTAAAATTACCATATGAAATGACAGACTAAATTATCAATAATTGGAACCGAACTGATAACAAAGTATAACTTAGCAAAGTTCAAAATTCTTAAAATGTTTAACATTTTGGTGGTCATACTGGGAGGGAGTAACACAAACAATCACCTCTTTGGGTTCATGCCAGATAGTCGAGAATTAGTTAAAACTTGATTTGCATGTTAAAACACAGATGGTTTGCCAAGTCCTATCTTGGTATAAAAAAACTTGAATTTAGTGATTCATTCAAAGGTTTAACATTTTGTTTTACTGCTCTCAGTTCTCCATGTTTATCATATCTTTGAGTGTAACATTTTTTCTACAGGAAATTTTACTTAATGAATGCAATGAAATGAATACACATGATACATCAATTTCACATGTTTGTTCAAATTGAAAAAAAAAAAAAAAAAAAAAAAACAAACACCAGAAGGCTACATTATATCAAATAATTTTTATCAAATATTAAATACTTCTGTAGCTGAATTCAATATGGCAACTACATAAGGTTAAATACTATGCAATTGCAAAGAAAATAAAAATGTTGTAAGTAATAAACATTGTTAGTACAGTGTATTTTTCTAGCATGAGAATAGACAAGTGCCATTTTCTAAATAGAAAACAATAAAACACTTTTCTGTTTATTTATTTATTTTTAATCTGAGCATCAACTGCATTTATTGGCAGCAGATATAATATTATGAAGATATTGGAATTTCAGATTCGTGGTTTCTAAACCTGTTTCATTATTTTATATGAACTTTGATAAAATCTGTATAAGAACTTCAGTATGCAAACAATTATATAAAAAATCTTTATATTCTCTAAAACAAAACAAAACAAAAAAAAAACTGAATTTAGTTTTTGATCAACATTATGTTTTAAATTTAAATATTTAAAAAAAAATCAAACCAATTTGATATTTTGAAATTTAAATTCGTATAATTTTCGCTGAACTTATGAAAAATAAACAAATAAATAAAATTATCTGCTATAAATAAAAGATTCTAATGATGCTTTGAATGACTGACTCTCTGCAAAATGAAGTTGCAACACATGAAATTTTGTGCATTATCAAACTACATTTTACATTATCATGCTACAATTTTAGTTGATGATTAACCAAAGAAACGATGTTAGTATTAACTTACTTCAGTAAAGGGAGTAGATTAATAAACTGACGCTTTAAAAGTTATCTGATACTACAATCTAGGCGAGAGAAAAGACGCCAGTGCAAGAATGAATCTCAGAATTTTAGATCGTGTCATATTTCAAATGATTCATTCATTCAATCGGACGAATTTCAGAAAGATTGAATTATTCCATTGATACCATCCAGTGTAGTTAACTAATTATTTATTTATTAATACAACAGTTGAAATGGCAATATGACTTTTTTTTTGTAATCCCTGGTTGAAAAACTGGCATTAACCAAAACAAGATTTACCAAAGAATCTAAGCTTAATTTTCATGAGTTATTCAAAATAGTGTCAAATTTTATAACAGAAAAAATATTTAAGTGTCATATTCATGAATTTTGACTGTTTCTTTCTACCCCTTTTTTATAAATAAATGTTTTATTTTCTTAATTAAAATTATTCATGGATTGATTCACTATTCATGAATGAATTCGCCTATCGTGATTCATTATTTATGAAAAGTTTCGTTCGTCGTGATTCATTCATTGTGTTAGCGTCTGTACTATTGTTAATATTTTACTATGTAATTAGTAGAGATGACGGATTTGCACTTCCATCAAAAAGAGGGAGGCGTGTACCCCCTTAAACGCATCATTGTGGACTTTCCAAATTCCAAAATTTATTATCATTTGTTTTATTTGGCATCCTTCCACTAATTTAGCTAATGACGTCTTCCTGCCTCGCTTTTGGCACCGGGTAATATTTACCTTCCTAATTTGTTCCTAGTTACCTTGGGGATTAAAAATATAAATACTTGATTAATTTATGTGATATATAAAGTTTTGTTATCCTTTTTTAACTTGTTTAATTTTGTACATAGAAATTTATTTTTAATTGAAATTGCTTGCATCATTATGTTTATCTGTTTGCATCGTGTATTCTATTTCTATCATTTGCATTGTGTTACCCTTATACTTGTCACTGATTTCTTTATTTCATTTGGTAAATTCTCACTACTGTGATTTAAAATAATTGTAATTTGAAAATTAAAATTACTTACCGTATTTTCGGGCGTAAGCGCCGCGGCGCATACGAGTTTAAAAGTTAAAATTATGCTTACTGCGGCGCTTCTACAGGGGCGGCGGATACGATATAATTTTTTTTCCTTTGCAGCGATATTCATGACAGAGGTGATTCTGATTTGAATTTTTCTGAAAATTGTGAAAAGTCAATCATCAGGAAAAAAATGCGAAGCATAAAAAATATCGCGAATTTCGACAAATGATAGCCTAATTTCTGTCAATCATTCCAGAAAAAGCAAGAATTTTATCAAAGGATCGGGAGGAAAAAACACGACTTTTATCAAAGGTTCGCGGGAAATGAATGAATTTCGCCGAAGTATCACTAAAAAAAAACCCACATTTCGGCGAAAGATTGCAGTAAAAACGCGAAATATGTCAAAAAATCTCTAAAAAACACAAATTATGTCAAAAGATGGAGGAAAAATCATGAATTTCTCAAAGGTTCGCCAAAAAGAATGGTAAAAAGATTGTTAGAAAAAACGCAAATGTGTCGTATTTATAAATAAACGGTAAAAAACTAAAAGAAACATAAATTCAGGCGAAAAAACGCAGAAAAAAGGAGAAATTTGAAAAAAGAACATGAAATCTATTAAAAAATCTAAAAAAAAACGAACATTTCATCAAAGATTTACGATTCATTCATTTCATCATGATTCATACCGTTTTCAAAGGCGGTGGGGCGGCAGGAGAACGGTGTGAATCATGATGAAATGAATGGATAATGAATCTTTGATGAGATGTGTGTTTTTTCGAGATTTTTTAAATAGATTTCATTCTTTTTATGCTTTTTTTACAAAATTCTCCTTTTTTTCTGCGCTTTTTCGACAGAATTTACGTTTTTTTTAAAAAAAAAACACATTTTTTTCAAGTATTTCTTCAAGTATCAAAATTCATGATTCGTTTGTCATTCAAATATCCTTAATGCCTTACATTGATGAACCACCTCTAGACTGGACGTACCGTTGATATGCAGCTAGGTTATCCAGAACAAACTTACATTGTTCCATTCAAATATTCATAATTCATTCAATTCATCATGATTCAACCCTTGCTCATCCCCATAAAAAACGCAAATTTTTTCAAGTATCGCGAAAAGCTCTGCAAATTCGTCAAATATCGCGATAAAACCCTGCAAATTTCATCAAATATCGCGATAAAACCTTGCAAATTTTGTCAAATATCGCAATAAAACCCTGCAAACCTCGTTACAAACTATAAAAAACGTATTAAAAAATCGCGAAAAAAAGGCTGCATGAATTCAAATTTAATTTTATCATAAAAAATATACTAAATTTAAAATTGAATTTATATTACAAATGTTAAAAAAAACGCGAAAAACACTAAATATAACGCAATTTTTAACATTTTGATGTATTTTCGTAAGTGCGGCGCATACGAAGGTGCGGCCCTTCTGATGAATATTTGTTTTATTTTAATGCATTTTCGGAGGTGCGGCGCTTACGGTGGTTGCGGCGCATACGCCCGAAAATACGGTAATTACATAGGTTCTGTAACACAGTTTGTCTTTTACTTTTAAAAAATAAAAGAGTTATACTAAAAAGTAGCTGTGTTATGATTTTTTTTTTCAAATATTTATTAGTTGCTTTAAAGAAAATCATTTTTAGATCACAAATTTGTAAATTTTCTTGTCTGTTTACATTCGTAAAGTAACGCGAATTATAGAAAATTGCGGATTATGGATCCTTGACTGTAGTGATATATAAAGTTAATATTATAAAAAATTAAATATATAGTACCTACAAATATCAAAGTAAGTCGCAAGTTAAATATTTAAAGGAAGTAACAGTAATAATAAAATCTGATTTTGTGATGATGTGATGTCATGTTGTTATCGTTGGGGAAAGAAAAATGGTAAAATTACTATTAATTCTGCACTTTTGCAACTTAATATTACAAAACAACATTCATATTAATTGTATATAATTTTGGAAAATTCTTAGAATTTTAAAATTGGAAAACACGTAGTAAATTAGGTAAATCTTTTTACTTTTCTTAATAGTTTTCTGAAATATATTCATATATATGTGCTATGGCGCCATCTATTATTTTTAACAGAAAATTTAAATGAACAAATGTACTGAAATGGTAGGAATATGGAAGTTTCCAGATTAAAAATGTTACATTGTAATTTTGTTTTATAAAGCTTGTTGATTATTTCATTAAATTTCTGAACCACAAAGAAGAAAAGAAATAATACAATATAACTACTTTAATCCGGAATCAGTGCATTTACAATCACTTTTAATTTACAGAAGTTTTGAAACTAGAAAGCATTAAAATAAAAAATAACACTCATATTTCTCATTAATATGGCAATAAAAAAATGCAAAGAACGGGATAGTTTAAAATAATTTTAAAACTTTGAGAAAAATCAATTAAAATGCCCTTAGATATATATAAATATTAAAAAATTATGTACATTTTATGCAGTATTGCCATTTTTGTAAATTAGAAAAAACAATAGCTATAACAATTTTTAATTAAAATTTATGATTTATAAATACTCAATAAATAATACAAGCATAAGAATAACAGATATACAGTAGATTCCCTCAAATCCACAACTCTCTAAAAATCACACATAATTTACAGATGTAAACAATGAAACTTTCAAATCAGATACAGGGTAAAAATTCAACTTTTTAATTTTTATAACAATTCTATACATTTTTTAAGATGTAATTTTCATCAATATTACTGAATTCATGCTTTTTAATGAAAGAAGAATAAATTTATTTTTTTTTTAAATCAAGGTATTGCTGATATCACTCATAATCACTATCTTTTTGCCAAATATATGTATACATTAATTAAGCTTTTTTATTGTCAAGTCTGACTAAACCTCAAATAAACTTTCCTTATTTTATGATTTTGAGGAGAATTAATAGTGCACCTTTATGAGGCAAGTTTCATTGAATAATTTTTGGAAAAATACAGTTAATCTTTATAATGAATATTTAATTATGCATTTTATCAATTTTTTTTTTATCACCTTTGCTTTTAATATTTTAATCATTTTAAATGACCTAAATTTTTATTTTTTAGTTTATTACCTTACTTCATTATTATATTATTTTACTATATTGCAAGCATTCATTATAATTTCGATTGTATTATTTATTGCATTCAAATTAATGTTTAAAAAATGTAAACAAACCCATTACCAGAAATCCACAAAATTCTAAAATCCACACAACCTCTGGTCCTAACCTGTGTGGATTTGAGGGAGTCTACTGTATCATAAAAAATATAGCAAAATAATAAAAAAAAAAAAAATCTAAAAACGGTAAGAAATTTAAATAATACTTGCAATTAAAAAAAAAAACTTTATAATTTATTAACATATTTAAAATAACAATATATAAAGCTAATTTTAGAAAAATTATGTAAT